>JBBMOI010000009.1:23800000-23892500 GCA_038088405.1 Porites divaricata | reverse complement strand
ACTATATTGGTGAGACTACTGCTATGAGCGGGAACCCGGTACAGTCACTAATCACCTAAACGATTTGAACTGTCATTCACTAGAACTGAGGCGCAAAATTGCACGACTTACTACCGTGTACAAAATAGTGAACAATAAAATCAGGGTCAATATTCCGGAGTACATTGCACGCCCAACCTGTGTTACACGCTCTTACCATAGCGACAAGTTTATAAACATTGATAGTAACAGCAATACCTATAAGTACAATTGTTTTACTAGAACTCTAAGAGAATGGAACACTTTACCTTCCTTTTTATTAGATCAGCCTTCCGTGGACGCATTTAAATCTGCTGTTACTTATTATTTCAATCTCCCTAATTGATTTTCTACATCATTTTATTTTATTATTTATTTATTATGATTTTAATTTTTTTTTTTTTTTGCACTTTCAAAGTGGCGGATAACCTTTGTGAATTATAACATATAAATAAATGGAAACTAGAACCTGTTTTGAAACATTAATTAGCTGGCATAACAGGCGTTTTATGAGCCAATCGAGGTGAACGCGGCATTTTGCGCGAAGCGCGAGACGAGGGTTGTTAAGAGTAAGTTGATTACATTTCATCCAGTCGCAAACGTGTTTGAGGTCTGAGTTCAACTTTGATCAGTTCAATTTCTGAAATACGTTTCGAGAGGAAATATAGAACAGTACGATCAGCATACATGGTAATGTTACAGAAGTCGAGGACATTGGGTAAATCGTTCTTCTATATTATAAACATTAGTGGCCCTAGTTTGGATCCCTGTGCAACTCCGACAGATACCACTACTTTTTCAGACTGGGCATTGCCACAACAGGTAACTTGGCTTCCGCTGGATAAGAAGGAGTCAAACCAGTTCCGCGCATTGTCATCCACTCTAAAGCTAGTAAGTTTGCGAGACAGAATGGAGTGATTCACTGTGTCTAAAGCCTTGGTCAAATCCGTAAACACGACTCCTGTGGTTGAGCCGCTCTCAATCCCCGGTAGTAACTGATCAATAAATTGAGCAGAGGCTGTAACAGTGGACAATTTCGGTCTGAAATCAAACTATTTTGAGGAGATTAAATTATTCTCTGTCAGGTATACTGTTCCTGAAAACTCGCAAAACAAATTAAGCTTCAGTTTTATTTCTGTCGGATGTTGCTTTTAAAGCCTTTCTAACTATCCACGGCATACGAATATGATTCTATCTGACGGGGCGATCTACAAATAGCATACTTCTTTCTTGTAAGACTATTCACACGCAGGGAGAGAATTACAACAAGTAGAACCTTGAAAATTGAATGAAGGCCTTTTTAAACGTTTGTTCGGTTAAAGGCAAAGGTAAAAAGCGACCTCGTAAGAGAAAATCAGTATGACCGCTACTATCTCAGGTCACACCTTCAGTGACATGTGACTCTCTGTCAGCAATGATCTTCAAAAACACCCAAGCAGTTCAAGCACAACCCTCGCTGCACTCATTTGAAGCCTTTCAAGTTTCTCTGCCAGGGTATTGGCCCGTACGCAGGCTCACTTGTGCGAGTTCGTTGAAAACTTTGGTGGCGCGATTTTCCTCGCCCTATTCTTCTCGCTGGTTTTGCCAGCGAGACGAATAGGACGAGTGGCCAAAAGTTTCCCCGAAATCGCACAAGTGAGCAAGCGGGCGAGCAAACCATAGATGAGTTCCAAAAAGTATTCATTCCGTTTTATTGGAATGAATCATCAGCCAGTATATTATGTTTTCAAATTCAGAATTGGACATGCACATATTCAATGTAGCTGGTGGTTAGACCTGATGTAAAGGCAATTTGGCCGTCAGCGTACATCAAGATGGAGGATCAGCAAGTTGAATGTCGTTCATGTAGAAAATGAATAAAAGATACCCTGGTCTCAGAGGAGAAGCTGGTTTAATTAAGTCAAACCGTTCTGTTAACAGTATATCTTACTTGAATATTGACAATGAATACATTTTTTATTTCCTCATTTGTCTCCTTATCTTTACAACAATATGCTTCATACAAATTTATTTGTTTTATATCAAATTATATACTTTACATTTTATATAAATAAATAACGAGAACAACATACGAAGGTACCGCATTGGCAGTAACACCTTCAGAATAGGAAAGGATTCACAAGATGGAAAGTTGTGGAAAACACCACAAACGAAAAAAAATTAGTAAATAGCAACTAGCAAGAAAGTTTGTCCTAGCCACAGATCAGTGTAAAACCTGTGACGTAAGACAACCAACTTAAAGGAAACAACAACAACAACAACAATGTTGTTTGAGCAAGCTAAGGCCCGTTTCAAACGTCGTGCTACTGCCGTGCCGAACTCAATTCATAAATTACAAATACTTTAGAATACATTTAAAAGTTTGCTAAACCGGCGTTTCCTTTATTTTTGTGCTTTGTTTTCGGCAACAGCCGTTCTATTCGACTGAATTAAATTCGACGTTTGAAACCAAGTCGTGCTAGTGTCGAGTTACAGTCGAGCCAGCTTAGCACGGCAGTAGCAGGACGTTTGAAACAGGTCTAAGGCAAGCAAAATACTGAGCAATAAATACAGGCAAAGGCAGTGTCTGTTTTCCGCTGATCCACCAACACCTACAAAACTGACCTTAACGCCTACTAACACAAACAATTTCCTTATACGAAAAAATTTAAGAACGGACATCACTAAACGACGCAAATACTGACAGGCAATTTAAACTGAGAACAGCCTTTGTTCTAATTACGAGGAGTCTGTTTTGTTTTCGCATACAAGGAGAAGAGTTTGAACGAAAGGAAAAGCTGAGCGTTTCGAATTTGGCTTCAATGCGTTCATGGATGTTCTTCGTCTTCTACAAGAAATCGGCACACCATGGGTTCACTTGCACCTAAGATAAAGAGAAAAACTGTTGGTCGTAAGATTGTGGGGCAGAAAAAAACCGACCAACTTCGAAGCGCCCATTTCTTAAAGGAGTATTCGCATAAGTAACGAATGATGGTGATGGTAATAAAAATTAACTGATTCATGTTCAAAATCATTGTCTTTCTGCGCAAACCTATTCTGTAAAGCTCAGGGCTGTCAATAAGGGGCGGTGTGGCAGGGGATTTCCCCCGGCGACTATGAGTGTGGTCCCCAGCTACTTTTATTGGAAAACAGCAGAAAAATACAACCAAAAGAAATCCCTAGCTGTTTGATTCCCCGCCTACTTGTTGTATTAACCCGGCAACTTGAAATCTTAGTGACAACCATGAAAGCTGATGTTCATCAATGCAATATGGCCGGCGGGCATTCTTTTTTCAGATAGGTCCGCAAGTAGCGCAAATTATACAATAGCTCTTGGGCTTACTGCTCCGAGAATGAAAGAACGATAGCTTGTATTCTGAGTAGGGAGGGGTACGAAATTAGAATGGACTTACCAGGGTACTCTTCGCCGGAGAAAGTGTTAATTATCCACTCACACGCAGTTCTGTTTTCCATTCTAAATTAGACAGTAAAAAGAGACACGTTAAAATATTTAGACAGCGTTCACCACGCTAAAAACTTGGTCAATTGGTTCAATTAAAACTCTTCTACATACAGAATAATGCATGAGCTACTCTTCCAATTACTGAAAATAAGACCTTGTTCTAAAGAATGGACAGGTACATGTACATTAATACCATATAGGAGACGCTTTACGGTTAAGTCGCCCAATAGTTATCTCGCCGCAAATATATTCCAAGCTGGCCCTGAACGGCTATGCAGTCGCGTTGCTTTGCACGCCTGTTCCTTTTCCACGTTTTTAAGGACAACAACCTACATACGTTTAGGTACTTTCAACTGTTCGTAGCAATGTGCCTCAGAACTTCTCTGGGCTCAGTTGTTCAAAGACAGACTAGCGCTAACCCGGGGTTAGATTTTAGTGCGGGTTTATTTGTTTTTGTTCCCCAAAAGCGTTTTCTGGGATAATTTCTTTGTTCTTTTTAGAGTATCGAATCAACTGACATGTCTGAATTCACGTTTTGAACTAATCCTTTGAACAACCTGGCTGTAGTGACATAACTCTGGACTTGAACGTCAAGAAAAAAAAAAAACGCTAAAAAAGACATACCGTCTTCTGTTAAGTGCGCCCTTCAGACTGTACTCACTTAACAGACGACTTTAACGTCTCAGCCTTTAATGCCTCTATTATAAAAACGGGATGCCCTAAATTGGGACGCATTTTTGCCCAACTCGTCCAGAGACGACTGGGAAGAGTCAGAGTTGTGTATTTTTTACAGAAAACTATGTCTTTTTACAATGATATCGTCTACCTTTATGCGCCCGTTTTTACACCAGTCGATTTTTTTCAGACGTTAAATACGTCTAGATGACTTTACCGTGTCGTCTCTAGCATAAAAACGGCCAATGACTGCAGGCGGCAGAGCAGGGGGCGGGGGGTCTACAGCCCCCTGCAAAAGAAAGTTTTTGGGGGCTCAGCCCCCCACCTCCCTATCGCTAGCTCATTTTTCGACAAAACTCCTGTCACAAAAACGCTACTAGGAGTGGTCCACGGAATATGAAAATTGAGTACATTTCCTGCCCTCTGACGTCTCACTACCTAAGAGGCACCATGAAGCCTTGACTGCAAAACAGTCGGTTTTTTTCTAAAATCAGTAAAAAGGAAAGGTAAAGGGAGGTGTAGCCTCGTTCCAGACCTTTTGTTTGACCGTTCGCGCTACTTGAATACGCAAAAATACGGACTGTTTTGCAGTCTATATGAAGCCAGATCGTCTTAACAGCTGTCTACTTATCCATTGTCACAAATCAATTACGGACACACTGGTTAAGGTTAAGATAACAAGGAGGTTTGCTTAGGCAACGAACATCACAAAGAACATTTGGCTGAGAGTACGAAGAGGTGAGTATTATAGGCCGCCGTTTTTCAGTCCGGTGTAAGAGACTTGTAAGAGACAGGCTTCTTACACGTAACTACGTCTATGGATCTAGGTTATTAATCCCCACCTGCGCACAGGAAGCAGTATATCTTAATGCCTCCAATTTCATACCGCCGAACACATCCTAACAAAGGCGACATTAATCTGAATGAAGCAAACCTGATAAGAGATGTTCCTAAGCTGACTCCATTGCTGTCTCTTTCAATGGCACATGCTAACACCTCACCATAGGGCTTGAACAGACCAACAAGGTCCTACAAGGAAACAGTTTAATAACAAGGGGTACTGTAAATGAGACACTTTGAGCTATGGCCAAGTGGCAAAAAGAGAAGAAGGCTATTTGGTGTTTCAAAACCATGAAACATAGGCCATGTTAGTGCAGCAAGGTCGAGCAAGCCAATCATGTAAGAACTGAACTCTGCTCTTATCAAGTGTAAATGCTTTCTTTCTTTTGTTCCAATAGATTTGCATAGGTACTGGCCACGTTTTTGAAAACGCACTATACCCTGAGATAGACTCTGAGTAGCCTCTTATTTTTTTTATTCCTCATTTGCAAAACTCCGATAATGCATGTCGTTTGCCTTTTGCATAAGTGTGGTCTTCAATTACCCTTGGGACAACTGTTGTAATACCAAATAGCTCTTATGCCGGCATGAAAATCATACTGCATAGACCTCTGTTCACATATAAAAACAGTGATTTTGGCACAATGTTTGTAACAGAGCAAAGCTGTCCTGCGCCGACCTCGAGAGTGGAGAGTCGCATTTTGGATAGGTTCTTCTGTGCCACACCGTGGTGCTGTATGAAAATTCATGTATGAAGTTTGCTTCCAAATTGCTTCTGGTAGCTGAGTCTGAAGTACTGGTCACATTCCACAGGTCATGGGTAGAAGTCACTGCTCCATCAATAAATTACAAAACCAAAAAGATTCCCCTTGATCTAAAAAGAGCATTTTCTAAACAGATTAGGGCTGGGAGACACTTTAAATGCTGCTTATTTACCTTTATCATGGTGAATTGAACTCTGACCTGTGCAAAGTGACCTGTATTTAAACCGGATGGCTTCAGCTTCAGCTTTTGATGTTTGAACTGTCTTCATTAGAACTGAAATTGATGAATGGCTGTATTGCCTGTATTCATTAAACAAACCTTTTCTGTGATTGAGGTAGGAAAATTCTCAATAATTATAACATCCCCGCCATCCGTTGAGGACAAAACATCTCCCTAAAATAAATTTGAGAGATAACTAATGTTAAGTTATTTCTATCACATTCTGTTTAAATAATGAACCAGGTCAAAGAAAGATACAAGGTGAGTGGGAATAAATGCAATTTAGGTGATGTTACAACTCAAGACAATGCTGTCTGTTGGTCTCATTCTCTAAATTCTAATAGGTTGGTCAAATTATGTTACCTTTTTCATTATAGCCTTCACTTAAGTAACCACATCGAGTCCCTTATTGCAAACTGACATTACCTTTGACAGCTGTTTATGTGCTTACGAAATGCAAGTTTACTAAGCACTCAATTATTTGAGCAGAACTTATTCCTGTAAAATATTCATGTTATTTTATAAAATGATTAGTCTTGCTAGCCAGTTATGATGACTTGCAAGCTGTCATCTTAGTCAATGCTTTTTTTTTTTTACTCACCTTTATCCCCACAGAATTTGTGTCAGATCTACTATTTCTTGTTGATGTTGTGACTGGCTTTGTGGTGCTTTTGTTTGATCTGGACTGAGACTCTTTTACCCACTTTGGTGAAGAAGAGACAGGGTTACTTGCTGCCAGTGGCGGAAAAACCTCCCTTTGCTATTAGAAAAAAAGAACAAAATTTTAGTTACCTTATTCTTACTAATTTTCACAAGTATTAAATTTAGCGATTTTTGTGATTTTAAAAAATTCAGAAAATTTAATACCATTCTCGGAAACAAAACAATAAGAATTTTGAAAATGTTCTGAGTCCGGGTGTTTTTTGAATTGTGCTCACCTACTGAACATCTCAAGTTACGTTTTGAGCACTGAACTGTATGATATACATAGCAAACACAGCATACACAGCAAGCAGTTGGGCAGTTGTAGGTTTACAACCTTGCTTTCAAATAAATATGTTTTATTAAATTGGGACAAGTGCCCTCTGCTCAGGATAAAGACAAAGAGGAAATCATGAAATTTAGTACGCTTTTTCTCTAATTTTTTTTGCAATTGCGAAAATTTGTACTCGCAAACTTCGGCTCCTGAATATTCGCGAAATTGAGTATGTGCAAAAATTAGTAAGAATAAGGTATCTAAGGCCTATCTGGCTAATCTGCAAGAGTACTCAACAACAACAACAATTTATTAAGTTTAAAAAATAGTTTACAATTTTTTATATTTATCGGACCTGTGCTCTAGCAGAGCCCGGTGGCCTCTGCAGGTGTGTTACTTTTGCTCTTGGGTGACTAGACAATCTTAGCTTTTCCATAGAAATCATATGCTACACACCCGGGATTTCACTTGTTCAGAGTACCACACTCCCTTGTTTTTTCTGGCTATTGTCAATAGAAAACAAAAGGGTAACAATACAATAATTAGCAATTATTGGACAAGGTTGAGCAAAATATTGTGATTTGTCAGTGGCGAGCAGATCAATTATATGCCGAAGCCGAAGGCTTAGGCAAATAATTGATCTGTGAGACACTGACAAATCACGATATTTTGCGATAACCGAGTTCAATAATTGTTTTATCATTCGATCACTGAGTTTGTTTTTTAATAAAATAATTAATAATACCTTCGGAAAGCGGTTAGCGCGGGCTGCCTTCCAGGAGCAATGACAGAAATCACATAAACGAGCAAGGAGCAAGAGTGGTATGAGGGGACACAAATCGCCTGAACTGTAAGTATCCTGGAGAGTCCCATACAATTTACTGTAACGACGTTACAGTAAATTGTATGGGACTCTCCAGGATACTTACAGTTCAGGCGATTTGTGTCCCCTCATGCGGCGGCGGCGGCATGAGCAGAATAGTATTTGCAGCCAAAAACATTTGAATGACATTCCGCATGAGCACACCATTATTTGTAGGTAGTTATTTGCAGGTCACATGGTGGGCTCTTGGCCAATGAAAAGGAAGAAACATTTGCATCGAATGATAATAGTCATTATTTTTCATTCAAAGTATTCCTACGTTTTTGATTGGATAAAATCACACGCATAATTCATCATAACCAGCTACTGTCAACCAAATTTGGAAGAATTTTGCCATATTAAACCGATGATGTCAAAAGTACAGCAAAGTTGCAGATTATTGAACTGTTAACCGAGAAGACCTGGGGATGAGGTTGAGTTGTTTTGGTGGTGAGGACAAAATGGCAGAACATTTCATTTGTTTCACCAGGAAGGTGTTATCCTCAGCCTCATTCAAAAATTGTTAAATAATAATACAAAGTTCAAAAGCTGGGAAAGAAATGAATATGGATAAACACAAAAGCAAAACAAAGCAGCATGAGTTAAAAAAATGGTAAACAATGGTAGTAATGGGTTTGCTACATGTATAGCAAATACTGGGTCATTGACAGAGCAGTATAAATCTGTTTCAACTGTTGCATTATTCACTATTTCTAGATACAATAGAATCTCAAAATTGTTTTTATAAAGTAAGTCAATTGCCTTAAATCTTGGTAGCTTTAATGGCGAGTTGCAAAGTGTTAGGTTAGTGTAATTCTGCCTGTCTCCAAATCTTTTTGGCACAAAGTCTTGCACTTTTAAACCACTGTCTCAGAATCTATCAAACTGTTTGCCACACTTACATAGTGGATTTTTTTTGTTTGTTTAAATCTTAGGTATATTTCTAGAACACACACATGAAAAGTTGAGAACTCTAGAATAATTATTCTAACCAGTTCAGAAAATACATATACCGGGTATATGTAATGGTAACAGGACTGAGTGGAGTCCAATTCGGTCTGTAATCATATGACTGATTAACAAAATCGGACGACCGCATAGCGGGAGTCCGATTTGTTTAATCACAAGTATGATTACAGACCGAATTGGACGACACGAAGTTCTGTTACCAATTAATCATAACTTTAACAAAATTTGTAATATAATAGGCTATTTTTTAAATCAAAACACAAGAAATTCGAAATTTTGTTTTGCTAGCAGTGAAAAAAAAAAAGCCATTTAAGCGTGCGCGTGATGGTGCATACTGTCCAATTAAACTGTCCAATTAAGGCTGAAATCAGGGCAGTTGATAGCCAATCAGATTTGACAATTTTGTTATAGTTATGATTAATATTTTAACAACCAGGTATATACTTTTGATTATTTTTTAATTTAGACAGCTGTAAGAGTAAGAATTATAATGTTGGCAACAAAAGATGTTTTTGCTGCACACAATAACAAAAGTATTCCTATCAGTTATGAACACAAAAAAAGCATGCGGCCTTGTGAGTGGAAAAAGACATTTTTTGTAGCCCACATTATATTTTCAAGACAGCTTCTTTTAAATTATACTACCAGTTCGTTTTGTCAGGTTCCTTCTGCCGGACAGGGCACAAATTAAGTAAAAGAAAGGACAACGAAAGAACAAAATAATACAACTTACAACGAGACTTTATTGTTTGGTTGTATGTTTTACAGTCCCCCTAGCTACATCTGCGAGCAGAAGGACCGGCCCAATTGCAACGTCAATTAAATATTAAGAAAATCGAAAACGTTTAACTTGGAAGTATAAGATAACAAAAACCAGATTCTTTACGTTTATGATGCTGATAGGCGTCTTCTCGGATCTCTCTCCCGGCCTTCTAACAGGCGGTGAATCAGTCAAGGCACGTGCTTTCATCGTAGAAGCTCTACCTCGCCCTGGAGCACTCGCTTGAGAGGTCTTTTTTTCTTTTGTTATTCCCAAAGCCGCTTTAGGAAGGGCGATAGAACCAATATCTTTCGGTCGTTTGCCTCTTCCATGTCCTAAAGCTGGAATAAGTTCTGTTTCTTCCGGCTTTTTTGAGGCATGCACATCAATGAAGAAGTCCTGATCCCATGTCCTCCACCGGGAAGCCATATTTGATTGTTTACAACGCGGTCTCTCGTTCCAGTCCACCTCTTACGCGGCGTTGTGTGACTTTGGTCGTCACAACAGTGGTAACGAATTGACCACTCCAGACATACCATAACATACCATAATGCTCTTTGTTTGTCACCCCAAAATTTTGCATGAGCATTGTTCTCAGTTTCTCTTGGGGCCATTTTAACTCCCAAGAGAAACTGAAGACAATGCTTATGCAAAATTTTGGGGTGACAAACAAAGAGCATTATGGTATGTTATGGTATTTCTGGAGTGGTCAATTAAAGCCACGAGTAAGGGTAACAGCTCTGTGGGTAAACAAATTACAATTACAATAACATTATAATTTTTCCCCATACAACTCCTTACATTTTCTTTGTTACGCGATGCTTGGGCTACCAGTGCACCCACTTTCATTTCTTAGCCTAAGTGTAGCTGCACCTACCCCCACAAAGGAAAAATGATTTCCTTTGTCGGAGGGGGGGGGGGGGGGGGGGGAGGGTGCGGCTAAATGTAGGTTATCATTTCTTTAACCACAGTTCAAAAATACAATTTTTTCCAGAAAATGTTAGTCTGCAGTACACGAGTTTTTGTCAAATAAAAGAAAGACTTTTTTTGCCCTAAACCTGGCGAAAGAGTTATTAATATGTTATTGAAATTTTGTTAAAAAACATAATTTTCTCCATCATTATTATTTTTTTACTTTACCCTCTTTATTCTGTCATGCTTTGTGAACCATATGCTCTTGGGTGAATCAACAAAATAGACAACTACAGACTGGGTGTCAGATCAGAGTACCTACCCTGCTAACTGCGATTCTTTTTTAGAATACTAGCCTTAAATTAGAATACATTTCAGGTACCTTCAACGTTCATGAGAGAACAGAAACTACACTTTTAAAGTATTCACACTATTAATCAAATTTTTCTTTCACACCTTTATTTATCCAAAATATCTACTGCCAGTACCATTACATCAATAGTTTGTTACCTAGCATGCCCACAAATAGCAGCACATCGCCCCCAGGGGGTATCTAAGTAGAGTATGAGACTCAGTAGTCCCGTATTTTCACCTCCAAGATGAAAATACAGTTTTCACTCTTGTAGTAGAGTGAGTGACATCATCAAGTGTCCATAAAATGAATCCAGAAATTCTAGAAAGAGAGGCGGAGGCTTATGGTGTGCCTGATAGAACTCTGAGAGCATTAAATTTGTCTCTATAAATTAATTGTTGAAGACAGATGTTTACAAAATTCTGTAGAAGTTGATCAAAAATTTCTGACAATGAGGGTGGACCATGGCTCCATTATTACTCCACTAAATCTGCCCATATTAATAAGGAGAGATTATGCTTGTGCTTACCAATATTATTTCTCCCTAGGTTATTCCTGGGGAAAATAGGGACTACCCGTAGTCTATCATCAATCACCACACAAAAGTACCTTTTCTGAGTCAACAAAGTGTTCATCGAGATCACTGAAGATGTTATTACCCACAGTCTCTACTCAAGCATTGTCAGAGGCTCTGGGTTTTCAAACATCAGTCATTTAGATTACAAATTAAAGGACACATTGTAACTGTACTGGTAACTGGTACTGCATTGGAAGTACCAGGCATAATAAGGGTTTGAAGTCATAAGGCAGCTTGTTCAGATCCAGGTGGACACAGATTCCGCAGTCTCTATTGACTTTTGTAGCCATGCTTTTTCTTACCAAAAGGACTAAGTAAACCTAATGTCACACAAACTCTTTCCAGTCCTGCTTTGACCTAATGTCATGATTTGCAGGAATTGGTATGAACTAAGCAAGAGACAATATGATCATTTTCTGCCCTCAACAACTATGTCCAAAAATGCAAGAGCTTGCAGGAGACAATCGCTAAGGTCATCCTTTTTATTACAGGATTTAAAATAGTCAATAAACTTTGGAGAAATCTGTAGTAGTGGCTTTGTGTTGTTTCCAGCAAAACTAGCTTGGTGGCTTTCAATGAATGATGTAACAAAATCCTCACTCCCTTCCATTCCCTGTTGTTCTTTTAGAAACTGTTCACACTGTGCCTCAAAAGGCTCCTCTTTTGTTCTGTCCACAAACAAACTCTCCACCAAATTCACTGATGCCCTCTTTTTGGCAGTTCCACTTGGAAGGCAAAAATGTTTTGAAGTATATAAAGGATCGAAAGGTATCACTAGGCCAGGTAGTAAACAAGTTAGCATGGCTTCAAAAACCCGAAGATGCACTGCAAATGGAAGAAGGGCTGCAGTTTGTTTTCCGATTCGATGACTTTGCATTTCAACAACGTACAGTTCTGTTTTTGGAATGCTGTTCACAAAATCTTGAACCTTAAATGAAATAAATAAACCAGACATTTCAGTTCTTCTTGCCTTTTTGTTACTGATTCAAACACCTACAAATATCCCTTGTGTAATATGCTGACCTAAATTATTGGCTGTATTTCTTAAGAGAAACACCCATCAATTTTCCCTTAAAGGTTAACCATAATGAGTGCTTTAATGCAAGCTCTGAGAACCTCTGTTGCCCAGTTTGATCAGAATCCAGTATTTTTCTGTATTTTTCAGGGATGTAGCTAAGGAAAACGTCTCAGCAGGCTTATCTTTAAGTCAAGCTGGCTTTTTTCCTAGCTACACCTTCAAAATTACTAGCCTAAATTTCAGACCTTCCCTGAATTCGCAAACTCAAAATTACCCTATGCCATTGACTTCCAGCCTAATTTGAGCCAGTCATAAACTCTCTTTGACCCACTAAATTGTCAGCAGCCACCACTTACATGTAATAGCACCATCCCTGATTTTCCTGATATAAGTGGTCCAAAACGAAAAATCTGGAATACACACCAGCCACTATTGCTGATGTGTCATATTTACAGCAAGCAGTTGACTTGAACAATGATATACAAACTGTGCAGAAGCTTCAATTATCCAGATCATTCTGACTGATCAAAAATGATAGATATTATTGATTGATGTGATGTGTGTATGAGATGGCTCATTTATCATTTGCTTTATGATAGTTGCTTGTAATAATAAATTAACAGAACTGAGCATTGCCTGATGAAGACCAGTAGTATGCAGTCAAAGTATTGCATTCAATAGCAAAATGGGACAAATGATTAATGAGCCCTATCATTATTCTGTCCACATATTCTCAAGCAAAAAGGACGTTTGCATCACCCTTTTGATTGCATCAAAGTCCCATCAAGGTCAACCAGATGATACAACTTCTGGATGTGGAGAATGAAATTTGGAGCTATTTTCGCAGCTAGTTTTATTGCTGAGCTGAAGAAATCATTCTACTTTTTCTTGTCTGTGTTACTACATTGTTATGTCATGCGATGATAGGCAGCAAAATATGTTCTGCTATGTTCCATTCTACTACTATGGAATGTATGTGTATGTGGGATGCAAAAAAGAGTACAGAATACACAAATAAACACATACATTAATTTTATATATTTAAGTGTCATTGTCAGAGAAAACCGGGCAGGGGCCACGGATCGAGGTCGGCCAATTCCTTTGAAATTCCTACCACAGATTACCTTTCTGATATGATTGTAAAATATTCCCTTTTTAATCTGATTGGCGATTTTTCATGTGAGTTTGACCACCCCCCTTGTTTTTGGCTAATTTGCATAAGATTACCGAGTCAATTTGGGGTAACTTGTACAAGCTATTTCTCCTACCTCTTGCTAGTTTTCTCTGCAGTTTTGATTTATTTAGATTATTTGAGATTCGATCCAATTGTATTCATGTGATGAATGATTCTGGATTCTTCTTACGTTTTTCGCGGGCATGCAAATTTCTGTCTCATATAACTTTGGCAGATTCGCCAATTTTAAGCCATTTTCAAATTACATTTTCTCAAATCTGCGCGGATAAAATTTCAAATCAAATTGGTTTTGGCACAGTCCATTTATAACTGTTTAATGTTCGGTAAGTTTTAGATTGGGATCTCCGAATCCTTTTGCAAGATTGACCACGGAAGTGCGCCCAGATCGGCAAAAATAACATGAAATTTCCCGCCATTTTTTACGTACCAGACAGCCTTAGCGAACACGCTTCTTCGAATACTTGTGTTTCATCCATAAATATGTTTTCAGTCCGCTGTTTCATTGAGCCTGACAAAAATTAATATACCCTACAGCTTTTGCACTTGTTTTTTTAGCAATATTTACCTCAAAATGTAAACATTACTTTCACACACCTTCATTGAGTTTCACATGCGATGTTTTCTGCAAGATTTATCCCTAAATATTGAACATAAAATCTAGTTTGCGTGTGTTTGCGTCTAATTTACCTCTAAAAATGTCTAAGAAAATCCGTCGATATTGTTACGGAGAGAGAGAATTAGCTAGACTAAAGAAAATTGTAAAAGCACTGATTTCGTGTCTGACAACAAACGTAATGTAATTTGAGCCGCCAGTTTTACATCGACGACACGTAATCAGAACATTAGCATTCCCTTTAAAACATAAGTACTCTAGTGATCTGTTGTTTTTAAACGGGGATCCATCCGGTGACAAAGTAGGTATAGGAAATCGAAGAAGTCCCCACAATCTCGCTGCACCCGGGTACTTCGATGTTGCTCCTTAACAAAAGGTTAAGTGCGATGACTTTTTTTCCAAAGCATAGAAATCCACTTGGGACAAGTGTAATGGGTCTACAAAGGAAGTTAGCTTATTCACGCCGAGTAACAGCTGCTTTTTGCATGGAAACTAACGAAATACATAGCAAAGCAGTTCCCACAGGACTGTTGGATCAGATAAGAAAATGATTACGTTCACTGGGAAAGAGGACTGGTAGCGCGTCCAACAGAAAAGTGGGCAACCAACATGTTATGATGAAAAATAATTATCCTTGCTAGCTGAAGGATCGTAGTCTACAGAACTTACTGAAAGTGGCATTTTATACAGAAACTCCGATCCTCTAACTTCAATTCATTCTTTCATTCCAAATCACAAGCTCTGTGCGATCCTTGTTGTGATGAATTTAGTGCTATTTTTTTTAGTTCCTACTTCGACAAGACAATCAATTAGTCCCGCTAATGGTCATGAGACATGCACTCCTAGTAACCGTATAAAGGATATATAAAATAAAGAGAATAGCTTGAAAAGGTGCGTCTATATTGAATAAATCCTATGCTAATTCTTTTTCTCGTGCAATCTGAGAGGGGGGAGGGGGACACAGGAGACCCAGATACAGCAGCAAGTGTAATTGCATCTTCTGCAACCCAGCATGTTTTCGGGGTGTCTGCTTTACCTACACCCGTCGAACCGTTCCAACAGATGAGTTTGGAGAGAGCTATTTACTTACAATAGGTCTTATATTGAAGAATCAAGAAGCTAAGCAAGATGTGCTCAGTAAACTGGACAGTGAACTTTACCTGATAATAATGGATCAGTGTACCACATGGCCATTGTAAATATTGATGCTATCATTCCAAAATTTTGGTCTGACTTTCCAAATCCCATTTGCAATTTTAGCTTTTATTTCGTTTTTTTAAGTTCTTAGTTTGTTTTTCATGAATATTTTCTGGTCTTAAATTCTGCAATTACGTTACGTTTTCTTGAATTCGTGATCGACCTTCCGTGTGTTGCCTCAACGCCCGGTCTTTTCCTGCATTTCTGTTGATATCTTGTAAGGTTCTTGTATTTAGTCTTTTTCATTCCGTAAATATCTTGCCACGTTTGAATTTTGGTATTTTGCATTCTGTAATTTTGTTGCCTCGATTTCATGTTGCTTGATTTTTTATATATTCCGCGTTTTGCTTTAGCCCCATGGGGTAAGAATTTTTGGTACAAACCTACATCGACTCGAGAAGTTTGGTTTGTGACGTCAGCGCCATCTTCCGCACAAACTCTGGAAGAGAGGGACATACCAAAAATTTTCCTTGGAGGGAAATTACGCGCTTTTTGTGGGCTGCACCTTATCGCTAAATGAAGTTGCTTTATCTATGTTATCTCGGATTTGTTCTGTCGAATGTCCATACACTTTTTTTTAAGTCGCCTCGATTTAAAGTTTGATGCAGTCATGACTCAATGCCGGGAAAAGGTCACATTACCTAAAAAGGCGGGAAAATCGGGAGTTTCATTCCGAATTATCTAGCATTATGGCGGATCTGGTTCAACTGGATTATGAAGGCAAAAGTGTGGGATTGACACCAATGAATCTTAGCAAAAGAACAATTGCTCGATGTCTTAGGGTGCATGAAGACGGTTTGCACCTTAAAATCGTAAAAAATGGCAAGTGCGAAAATGTATGGCCGCGATGGAACGGCAAGTTTTTATTGCCAACGGGAACAAAAAATGCACATGTGGTTACCTTTCCTGCTGAAGATCAAGATTTACAAGAGGATGATGATGATGATTTTCAGGAAACATTTGGTGCTCGGTACGTATGCACGTTCTTTTGTGTTTGCGATTTATTTTTTTCTTCAATGTTTTATTTCGGTACTTTATAAAGAAGGAAATATTTTAAAAGCGCGATTTGATCGCTTACGCTAGAAAATTTTAACTTAACTTAAACTTATTTTACATTTCACTTTCTTATTTTTATAAATCATAAGAGCAACCTCGCATCCAATTCCTCGCCCATCAATTAGTGGCTGCGGCCGAGTCTTAGCCCACCAGTAACTAGTGCTAAGCCCGTGTGACTCTGTCGGAGGAATCATCAAGCCAGAAAGTTAGATAGAAAGGTAATGCAAAGAGATATAACTCTTACCAGGAAAGAGAATTCGGAGTCTTTCACTAATGGATTTGTAGGAAAACCCCCGTTCAACAAGCTCTCGTATAAACGCCTTGTCCACTAAGTCCGCTAAAATCATTTTGAAAGTGACTTTTTTCAAATAATTATGCCTATCGGTTCCAGTTTCTCACGCTTTAGCCTCGCTCACAAGCTATTTCCAGGCCGCCTCGTTCTAACTCTATGGAATCGAGGTAACATAATTACCGTGTAGTAAATACGTTGAATTCCAAATACGGTGCGTAAATAATCAGTGATTATGGAATCGAGGCAACATAATTCCAGAATGGGGAATGCAGAATTTTAAATTCCGTAAATGAAAGAAGGAACATGTTGTAAATAAAACTAGAATCATGAAATCGAGGCAGCATAATTCCATAATTCAGAATGCACATACCGTAGAAAGAAAAAGGAACATAGAATCGAGGCAACATAATTCCAGAATGGGGAATGCAGAATTCAAATACCGGTACCGAAAATGAAACAAGGAACATGGAATCGAGGCAACATAATTCCAAAATGCGGAATGCCAAACGTCGTAAATAAAACTAGAATCATGAAATCGAGGCAACATAATTCTTGAAAGCATAGAATCAAGGCACCATAACTCTAATAAATATGCTAAATACCATAAATACAAAACAGATGGAACAAAAGCATACAAGGAATGGCCATGTGTGACACTTATTATAATGGATTTGGTAATGACGTTCTTCCATTCAGTAGTGCGAGCTTATGAGTGACTTCTTTGGCAAGCGTTTGCATGTTAGCGCGGTAATCACCAGTCAAGGCAGCATTTATATTAACAAGTTTCAAGTAGATAACTTTGTTCTTCTTTTTAACAGTTGCACACAGAATAGTTTCGCAGTTAATTTTGCCTATTATCTAGCATATGCTACACACTATCAAGTTTTAACATTATGCTCACAGAACCTTTTTATTCATTCTGATAACGCTGGCTGTTACCATAATGGGCCACTCCTTGTCAGCTTACCCCAACTTGGAGCGAGAAATGGTGTCTGATTAATTTGTCATGTCATTTCTGATCAGCAAGCTAACTGTAAAGGACATAGCAATATCGTAATACTTCACCTATGAAGGTTCCTATTAGACACCACGTGAACGAGAAACACAACTTTACTACTACCCGGGAAATGAAACAGGGATTAGAGTGATATGGTAGGCTAAGGGGCTTTAGTAAAATCCAACTAGTTGTCTATTAGCAATGCTGCGTTCTGATTGGTTGAGCTACTACTAGGCTATATGTTATAGCCTACCAGTAGCGAAAAGCACTGACTAGTTGGCGGCAAAAATGGATTTTTAACTAGCTAAAGTTGTTTTGTCTCAATATTTTTGACCAAATAGTTGGATTTTACTAAAACAATTATTCTTCTCGCCCTCGTGGCCTCTGAGTCAATAGCCCATTCGGCCTTCGGCCTCATGGGCTATTGACTCAGAGCCCATTCGGGACAGGTTTCCCTTAAGTCCTGGTCCTACGGAAAAAAAAAAAACCTTTCTGCGCGCCCATTGAAATGTATGCAAAATAGTGCTTATGTCTAAATAAAAGACTTTTTCTTTAGAGAAAAAAATTTAAATTGAAGTTAAAATCGTTTCTATAGGGTTAATTCACAAAGAGGTGTCAAATGAAGCAACATATATTTAGACATCACAACAAAATACAGTGAACGGTTTGAACCCATAACCGAGGATTCATGTCATAAATTAGTGGAATATAATCGTTCGGGAAGGTGTAGTTCTGAATAGGACTGTTGATGACTACCTATCAACCACAGTCGTATTCAGGACTTCACAGATCTACACTCACCAGAAGGATTATATTCCATAAACTTATGAAAAATAGAAACGTCGTATAATTTTAGACAATGGATGCAAGCAGTTGAAAGAAATCACTTCGCATGTTCTGTTGCTTTAAAAAATGGCAGGAAACCTTGTTCTGATTTTGCCGATTTTGGCTGACTAACATGCTCTGTCTTCCAAAAGGGTTCCTAGGTCCCAATCTAAATCTTACTGAATGTATATTTAATAAACACATGTAACATTGGCGAATCCCCTAAATTAACACGAGTCGAAAATTTTTACGTGCTCTTTGATGCAAAAGTAGCGGCTCAAATTACATTACGTTTGTTATCAGATACGAAATCTGTGCTTTTACAATTTTGTTTAGTCAAGCTAATTCTCTCTCTCCGTAACAATATCGACGGATTTTCCTAGACATTTTTAGACGTAAATTAGACACAAACACACGCAAACTAGATTTTATGTTCAATATTTAGGGCTAAATCTTGCAGGAAACATCGCATGTGAAACTCAGTCAAGTTGAAAGTAATGTTAACATTTCGCGGCAAATATTGCTAATAAACACGTGCAAAAGCTGTAGGGTATGTTAAAAAAGTTTGCGCAAACTAACTTTTAAACTTTGTCAGGCTCAATGAAACAGCAGACTGAGAACATAATTATGGATGAAACACAAGTATTCGAACAAGCGTGTTCGCCAAGGCTGTCTGGTACGTAAAAAATGGCGGGAAATTTCATGTTATTTTTGCCGATCTGGGCGCACTTCCGTGGTCAATCTTGCAAAAGGATTCGGAGATCCCAATCTAAAACTTACCGAACATTAAACAGTTATAAATGGACTGTGCCAAAACCAATTTGATTTGAAATTTTATCTGCGCAGATTTGAGAAAATGTAATTTGAAAATGGCTTAAAATTGGTGAATCTGCCAAAGTCACACGAGACGGAAATTTGCATGCCCGCGAAAAACGTAAGAAGAATCCAGAATCATTCATCACATGAATACAATTGGATCGAATCTCAAATAATCTAAATAAATCAAAACTGCAGAGAAAACTAGCAAGAGGTAGGAGAAATAGCTTGTACAAGTTACCCCAAATTGACTCGGTAATCTTATGCAAATTAGCCAAAAACAAGGGGGGTGGTCAAACTCACATGAAAAATCGTCAATCAGATTAAAAAGGGAATATTTTACAATCATATCAGAAAGGTAATCTGTGGTAGGAATTTCAAAGGAATCGGCCGACCTCGATCCGTGGCCCCTGCCCGGTTTTCTCTGACAATGACACTTAATCACTAAAAAAAGCAAATGAGAAAAAAGGAAAAGCTTACCAAAGGTTTAAACAGAGCTGGATTGTAGGGTTTTGGCTTGGTAATTTCAGCTCTTGACCAGCCTAATATTTGTTTGTCGTTGTCCATATGAACCCAAGCAGCATTCTGAAACCCAATGTCTATAGAAACAATTTCTGATATCACCTAAAATGATAAAAACAATTATGACGTACATGGATGATTCTCTTAAGAATTTCTCCGAGGCCTTTTATATATGTTGTAGTTAATTTTTTATCTTTTTTTTATTTTTTTCTTTTGTTTTTGGGTATGGTAATGTATGCTAATAAAGTTAAAACAAAAGAAACACAAAAATTACCTGAGATAAAAAATTAGCTACAAAATATATTACATGAAGATGTGAACTGCAGAAAATACAAAATTTAACAGAAGGCATGATCATCACAGTTGTTATAGCATATTAAGCAGTAAACATTAATACAAAGTAACACAAAAATTACCTGAAATAAAAAATTAGCTACAAAATATATTAAATGAAGATGTGAACTGCAGAAAATACAAAATTTAACAGAAGGTATGATCATCACAGTTGTAGCATTTTAAGCAGTAAAATACAAAGTAACCAGAAAAAGTATTTGTTCAGATCTTCAATAGGATTAGAACCCATAGCCTCTGTGTTAGCACTGCTGTGCTCTACCAACTGAGCTGTGAAGAACCATTCATTGATTGGGAGCAGGCCTATGTGTTGAGTTCATCTTAACCAATGAAAGGAATGAAACATAGAATGATGATGATGTGAACTGCAGAAAATACAATTATTATACAGCAGTTAAGTTGGCCAGAGACACAAGATGCACACATCATATGACAAATGGCCACAAAATTATTAGCTTCAACACGGTGCTCACCTCTTTCTTATTCAAATCCAAAAAATTCCAGATTTGTTCAAGTCCTTTGGTAGTCTTTTTCTTGACTGCTGCTAATTCACCAGCTTCTTCAAGTCTTTTAAAAAATGCCACACCAAAGCCTTTAACTTGAAAGAGTTCCTCAATGCTAATAAATGGTCCAAAATTATCACGATATTCCACAAGAGCAGTTGCTTTACTTTTTCCTATCCCTTTGGTGTTTGAAAGCTCCTCTAAACTCCGAATATTAAGCTCCCTCAAAATTTCCTGGAAAAGAGATTTTTAAATCAGCCATAATAAAGAGAACTTTGCACATTTTGCAATTATCAGTGGTTATCCACAGGGCAGCGTGGCCAAGTGATTAGAGCACTGGACTTGCAATTTGGAGGCCCCGAGTTCAAGTCCCGCTCTGACCGCTAGCTGAATTTGTTCACGGTAGTCCCGAGTTCAAATCCTTGGCCATGTTTGTAAATAGCCAGCTGGTTTGCCTCTGGTGACCTGGGATTCTTAACCCGGGAGGGGGGGGAGGGGGCGGCACTTGGGTATTTTTTGGGTGGGTATGTGCCGCCCGGGCCTCCAAATTGGCACCCCCTAAAACTGATACCCCGCTCTAGAAATGGGCTAATTTTTTATACCCTGTTCTAGAATTCGCCCTAAAACTAATACCCCGTTCTAGAAATGGGCCAATTGTTTATACTCCGTTCTAGAAAGTTTGTAAATTGAAAAAGCCCTGTTTTTTCAAAAAGATATTTCTTTATTTGTTCGACTTATACATCAAATAAATGCTTCTTCATAATCAGCAACAATTTTAAGCAGAAGATAAAGCCGCCATCCACAATTTTTTCTATTCCCCATCTTATTAAATATTATACCCCGTTCTAGAAAATGCCTCTGAAATGGATACCCCGTTCTAAATCAGGAGCTTCAAAATCACAACCCCGTTGGGCGGCACATACCCGTATAGGTAATGTATGGGAGTATCCCCCCCCCCAGATTCTTAACCTTGTCTGATTTGAATTATTTGTTTCAGACATTTGCTCGGCCTCACTAGCATAGTGCTATAAACACTGCCAAGGGAAATAACGGAATTATTATTGTCATCCAGGGGGGTCAATCCCGGGAACATACACAGGCATGGTGCAGAATTTGTTGACATTTGCTGCCACTTTATAACCTGGGATGGGGGGATTGAATTGCTTTTGCCCGTTTGTAGCAGGATCCCCCAATGAAAAACTTGCAGGATTTGTAATGCACCAGGAGAGAGGTACTGGAAGAGAGAATGGGTCAAGGAGGATCCCTGCAATTGGCAACCCCAGGGTCAGCCCCTGAGGATGGCCGATGATAAAAGCATTATTTACCAGGTTTGAGGTAAATATAGGCAGGCTACGTGGAGCTTGCTCTAGTCATAGTTACCAGATAATTTTTTGGCGAGTGCCAGGCTAGTCCATCAGTTAACTGAGCCCAGATCAGCTGCTAAACTAACCTCCTTTTTCGTTTCAAGTAAATTTACGACGACAGTTCCTTTACTTTTTCCTTTCTTCATATTTTTTAACTGAGGATTATCATGTTTTTCCTCTTCAGCACCATTTGTCGAAGATGCACAGCGGCAAAACGAAGTCCGTGAAAACGCACGTGTGATACATGTAGTCTTCCCACAACACAGTCGACCTGCCCCAAACAGCTGACCAATCCCCCTGAAACAGGGGAATACGAAATTTCTCAGACGGATACAACGCTCCATTGTGTAGTAATTAACAGAGAAGCAACGCTGCAGAACACATCTTTGTAACGGTGGAAATATCGATCGAAATTCTCAACTTGTCCGCCATTTTCTCGGATGCTGGTACCAGTCTATTTTCTCTATCGTTGTAATTGGAGGCTTGGTTACCCTAATGTTATTAGAGAACCGGTGACTGGGAGTGTGACTGGGCAAAAAACGTTGTTTTATTTTTAGGGACATTACACATGAATAATAAGGCGGAACCGCGCTTGAAATCATGTGATGAGCTGCTCATGAACGAGTATAAAATTCATCGCGAACGTGGGTTAGTGCAGTTCAGAGTTATCCTAAGTTCAAGCTTTTCAAGGTAAGTTTTTATGTTAAGTGTCGAAACCGAAAGGTTTGCAATGAAGATTTTACATCATGCATGTAGTTTGCAATTGAAATGCATGCACCGGCATTTGCTAGGGGGAATGTTTAACTCACAGGCTTACATAATTGATTATGTTTGGCGTAGTGAGTGTGCTAAATCAACTTGTATGTTTCTCTTTTTACCTCTGCATGCATTTATTGGCATGGATGTGCGATGCACAACGATTTAACTACAGTGGAACCTTCCATAAGCGTAACTGCAGTATCCATTGCCGATTATATAACTGTTTCCAGTCCCCTTGTTCTGATCTACTCGTAGGGTTCTTCCCATTATGCCAAAAGTTTCGGAAATTTCGGTTGAGAAATAAAATGGAATTATGCTTCCGTTCGTGTGGAAATTTTCTGGTCAAAGTACAGGCTGTCCAAACTCTGTGGGAGTTCGTTGGACTTTGAATTTATAAGAGAATGTATGAAAATAAATAAAGTACTTCATTGGGCTGCCTGTGGACAAAGTGGTCCTCTTTGACCGGTTGGTCTGATTCGATCGAAACTTGCCGTTCCATGTCAAAAAGTTCTCGTTTCCATTTCTACTTTGCCAAGCAGTAATTGAACTTTCAGTCAAAACCGAATTGATCGTTTGGATTTGATTGGAAACTTTGGGTGCTTTCCATTCAACCAAAAAGTCTGGTTTGAATTTTCGGCAACTTCCAGTAGAAAATGGCACAATATTTTCCAAAATTTTTAAAAAGAGGACAACGTGGTGAGGTACAACCACATTTTCGGACACTTTTTCCTGGAAGTTTTCTTTCCATTCAACTTTGCTCTCAGAATTTCTGGAATTTTTGGTTATGGTTTGCATTTC
The DNA here is from genome assembly GCA_038088405.1 of Porites divaricata. Classification (NCBI taxonomy): domain Eukaryota; kingdom Metazoa; phylum Cnidaria; class Anthozoa; order Scleractinia; family Poritidae; genus Porites; species Porites divaricata. Next base: position 23,868,827 of record JBBMOI010000009.1, on the reverse strand, counting down.
AAAAATTCAACAGTTTGTAAAAAGTTCTGAAAACTGTTCTGTGAAATTTCTCTACAATTTGCCGCTGTGTCCAAATTTTCAAAAGTTTTAGTTGAATGGAAAGTGCCCTTTGTTTCAATCAATGTTCTTCCGTTTTCTCCTTATAATTTTACTGGTTTCTGCCTGTTTGGTTTGGTTTTGTTTGGTTTCATATAAAACACTCACACACTCACTCATCCTCTTCATTCCAGCTGGGGTGTAAGGCTGTAAGCAAATTTTGCCACTCTACCCTGTCCTGAGAGTCCCTGAAATTTGTCTTCCAAGTGACTCTTCCCCTTTGTTTAATTTTGTGCGGTGCCCATATTCAAGAGAAAACCTAGCGGGCATCGTTTTTCCACACAGATATAGTATTAATTATTATATTGTAATATATGATATCTGTCTTTTATCTTTTACACAGGTAAACTGACAGTGGATGTGAAGACCTAAGGGTGTATCTTCTTTTCTGGTAAAATATTGATCTCTCCTGCCTGAATCAAACAGGTCTTGTAGTGCAGTCATGGCAAGAGCAAAACAATTTTCACTGTTAATATGGAAAAATTTCATCCTTCTTAAGAGAGCCCCAGTGAGAACTTTTTTTCAGATTGCAATGCCTCTCCTGTTCATAGCCATTCTAGTCTTTCTGCGAGCTTTCGAGATAAAGAATGAGTACAAACTAAAGGTCACATATCCTGCCTTTGAGGTGAATAAACTTCCATCAAATGTGTCGAATCGAATTGCGTTTGCACCTAACACTAGTGATGTACGACAAGTTGTGAACAGGGTGGTGAAACAGCTCAATTTAACACGTGCTGTGCCATTTAAGAGTGAAGAGGATATGGTTAGCTCTTTAGTCAGTTTACAAGGCAATGAAAAAACATTCCTCGGAGGAATCGCCTTCAATACAAGTCTGGACAGTAATAATGTTATATACAAGATCAGACTGAGCTCAAAGACTGATATAAAGCAAAATGGTGGCAAGGAGGAAAGGCAAGGTTTTGGTACACCCTGGAATACTCAGTTTACATTTCCAGTTTTACAAGTTCCAGGACCAAGGAACGAAAATGCCTCCCACGGTGGCCCTCCATTTTATTTTGAAGCTGGATTTTTGGCAATTCAACATGCAGTGGACGTTGCTATTATGAAGTACAAAGGGAAGAGAGACATTCTGAATACAACAGTGTCAGTGAAGCGGTTTCCATATCCTGATTACACTCATGACAAGTTTGTTCTAGTTATACAAACTAGCCTTCCTCTTCTTTTGATGTTATCTCTTATTTTCACTGCCTTGAACATTGTCCGTGATGTTGTCTATGAAAAAGAGAAAAAACTAAAGGTAAGGAAATTCAGTTTTTATTTTTATTAATATATGAAGGCTCTTCATCCATGATCCTGAGCAGTAGTTGTGCTCAGATTTAACAGTCATTTAGAAAATGCAAATTTCCAGTGGAATATAATCTATTCATGACCAATTGATGCATTCAGCATACTCCATTAGAACACTTTCCTACCCTCCTGACAACATAATTAGCATTTTTTTCAAGTCTCTCATGAATAGAAAATGAAAATGTCCAGTGGAATCTATTCATGTCCAATGGATCCTGTACCCTAAGGTACAGCTTTCTGCCTTTTCACCACTATACTCAAAGTTTCTTGTCTAGGGAAGCAATATAACAATATAATGGCAAGGAATCCAGACCTACCATGTAATCTGCCACATTTACACTAACTCCGATCTGGCTGCCAAGGTTAAGAAATTTGAGTGTTGTAAATAATAAAAAAGAAACAGGTATTGATGAAAATTTTTATCACATCTACCTTTTATGTTATATTCATTGATAGATTTGATCAATTTTAAAACAGGTATTGATTCTACTTAATTTGACAGGAATCCATGAAGATGATGGGGCTGAGTGGCTGGTTACATTGGCTTGCATGGTTCACAAAATATTTCTTGTTCCTCCTCATCATTATGGCCTTTGCAACCTTTTTCTTTACTGTAAAATTCAACTCCAATGGCCGTGTCCTGAACAAAACTTCTCCAACTGTTTTGTTTGTTTTCCTCATGCTCTATGCAATCTCTTCCATTATGTTCTGCTTCTGCGTTAGTGTATTCTTCTCCAAGGCAAACATTGCTGCAGCTGCGGGAGGGATCATCTGGTTCTGCAATTACATCCCATACTTTTTTGTGGCACAGTACTATGACACAATGAGCATAGGAGCTAAGGCTGCGTCGTGCCTTCTCTCCAATGTCGCAATGTCAATGGGAGCTCAGCTGATTGGCAAATTTGAAGGAGCTGGCATCGGATCTCAGTGGTCAAATCTTAACCATGGACCTTCTATCGATGATGATTTTACTCTTGGTCTAGTCATGGTCATGTTTGTGGTAGATTCCTTGATCTATGGTCTTATCGCTTGGTATGTTGAGGCTGTTTTTCCTGGAGACTTTGGTGTTCCACAACAATGGTACTTTCCTGTTTTACCCAGTTACTGGTGTGGTAAAGGCAAAGAGGTAAGGTAGAAGTTTTAGAAAAGCTTGGTACCTAGAATCATTAAACTACCTCCATCGTACGTAGGTAATTAGATAATCTAAGGGATGTATTAGGGGGGATGGGGTAGTGATTGTTTGAAAACCAAGTAGCACTGGTGACTGGTTGTTTTGCCTGTGAGTCATTTTGCTAATGTCCACTTCGCTAAGGTCCTCATTTGTTCCACTTAAGAAACTGAACCAGTGATGCACATGTATATTCTTCGTTCCTCAGGCATAACACAAAAAAGTGACACCTATGCATACATCCTGGTTTATTCTTTAAGCCACGGATTACTCATTAGGCAAAAGACTTTAGGGAAGTGACCTAATTTTTTATTGAATTGACTAATGAGATGAGCAAGCAGGATTTGCCAAAATGACTGGTTAGTACATACTTTTCCTCTATCAGCCATAACACTTAACATCTGTCTTGCCCCCGTTATAAACTCCTGCTCCACTGCTGCTCTTTCCTCGTCTTTAGATGATAGCATTATTACTCTTCTTAGACTCGTACTCCTGATTGCACATGGCCAACCATACCCTAAAAGTTACTCATGCCTTTTTATTACTTTTAGTTAATCTTTTAAATTTCTACTTATTTTTTATAGGTGGAGATAAAGGAGTTTTATGACTTAGAAAATGGCTCCAGCCACACTGGGATGTCAGCACCAGAATTCTTAGAGAAGGAACCAGTGGGTTTGGTGCCTGGAATTAAAATTAAAAACCTCAAGAAAGTGTTTTCTACTGAAAAAGGTTTGACTTGAGTTAGTTTTACTTCATATATCAGGGCTCTGCTCTAAAATCACCTGGAGGCAACCTAGAGACCCCAGGCACTGAGTGGGTGCAGACTAGGATATATCTTTGACAATTTTACGTAAGAATCATATGCTGGGCACCTTGGATTTCACAGGCTCAGCGCACTCTACAATTATTATTTTTCTTAAAGAACAGCTTTTCAGATATGTGTTATCATTATTAAATAAACTTGTCTTTGCTATTTTATGTTAGGCAACACTAACTTGTTTGTAAGTTGTTTGAAGACAATTGAATACAGACAGGGCAAGTAAAAACCAAATGCCATTATGTATATACACCAAGTTGCCAGGAGTATTTTCAGCATATATGATGGTAAAATTTATTTATACCTCTTCTACTGAGTTTTATCATAAGGTTACAGTGTAAAGAAATCCAGATTGTAACCTTCATAAGTGGTGGCGGATCTAGGAGAATGGTCCCCACCTTTTTTACAGCCAAACCAAGCGCAAGAGCCGGAAAGTATTTTTTAAGAGGGGTTTCTACTGGGATGAGTGGACCCAATTATCTGAAGCCCTGGATTTACAAGTCATAAGTTACATAATCAAATTATGATAACTAAGTTTCCTTGTTTGATTTAAAAAATGATGTTTTCATTTTAATCTTTCCAAAGTGTACTTCTTAAATTTATTTATTTTTCTTATTTTATAGGAAAGAAAGTTGCGGTTAATGGAGTATCACTGAACATGTATGAAGGCCAGATAACTGTTCTACTGGGGCACAATGGAGCAGGGAAAACAACTCTTATGTCCATGTTGACAGGGTTGTTTCCTGCTTCATCTGGTTCAGCTCTTGTTAATGGTTGTTCCATTAGAGATAACATTAGTGGGGTGCGCAGGAGCTTGGGTAAGTTTCATGTATGCTTGACTTCTAATCAAGTGAGGTTATGAACTGCTATGATAATATTGAAAACACAGAATTAAAGCTATTTTTGTTCTTTGTGAGATGGTAGTAGGCTCGATTTCTGCTGCTCTCTTGTCATTCATCATCATCATCATTATCATTCTCATCATCATTATCGTGACCACTGTCACCACCCAAATCACCAGCTTGACCAGCAATGTTTGGTTTTTTGGAACCCTGAATAAAAAAAACTTGTTGCTAATCAGAAAATTTTCATCCAGGCCTTTGTCCTCAACATGATGTCTTGTATGACCGCCTGACTGTTGAGGAACATCTGTGGTTCTTTGCTAAGTTAAAGAACTGTCCATCCCACCGTGTACGGCAGGAGGTCAACAGAATGATTGAATGCATAGGACTTGTTGACAAGCGACATACACAGACCCGTGCACTGTCTGGTGGCATGAAAAGAAAACTTTCTGTTGGAATAGCACTTATTTCAGATTCCAAGGTTAGTATGGTTTTGTCATCTTTTTCCCCTACATGCATGAAAATTTCTTCGCTAGAAAATTATTTATATGCGTGTATAATAAATTGTATGTACATGTATAATCAAAGGCCCTCTAAAATACTTAAATGATAGATTTTCCTACTCTTTCATATACTTAAACTTATGAATTCTCTCCTTTTCATACCTTCGTACCTCTTTGTTGTCGGAGCTTTCCATCCAGGGAGTGACACGCCCTCCCTCACGTGAGAAGCAGCCGTATTCATTAGCTGCCATGACCTTGCAAGCTTCTACAAGTTACTTGTGGTTTACACAACCAGCGATGATGATAATGATGATATTGAGTCTTATCTCTTAACAGGTTGTAATGCTGGATGAGCCAACATCAGGCATGGACCCCTCAGCACGTAGATTCACCTGGGATTTGCTACAGCAGCAGAAACAAGGAAGGACCATACTTCTTACCACGCACTTCATGGACGAAGCTGATATTCTTGGTGACAGGATCGCCATCATGGCAGAAGGAAACATCAAATGCTGCGGATCTTCCCTCTTCCTTAAGAACAAGTATGGAGTGGGCTATCACATGGTCATGGTAAAGGAACCCCATTGTGACGTATCCAAGGTTATATCTGTGGTCAGCGGTCATGTGCCTACAGCAATGCTGGAGAGCAATGTTGGTGAGTTTTTTTAAAATAATTATGTTCAGCTGTCCTTGTAAAAAAAACACCGTTCTCTTACCATTTGTGACATGGTCAGTTTTAACGTATTGGGGAACTTAAGCAACGACGACGAAGGCAGTGAAAACGTCGCTAAAAATGAATTTGCGTCCTTTCAAACTTAATCGCGTCTATGTGGACCCGCTCTCTTTGTCAAAAGAAGGCCATTTTTCCTGGAGTCGAATCCTTGAGGACTTAAACATCCAGGTTCAAAAAGAGAAAGGAAATTTCGTCCACGTATGTTCACGCCCTCCATAAAACCATAGTTAAACGTTGGCATTAGGGTTTCACGTTTTGTCCAGGAAATGTACCAAAATGCGTGATGCACGTGCAGAGGTGTTGTTTTGCTCATAACACCAATTGTTTTTGGACGTTGTCGTTGTCGTCGTCGTCGTCGTCGTGGTATCTTCTACTTCTCTTGTTTTTCAAGTTAACCCTTTTCACTTTAGCCAATGTTGTGGTGAGATTATTTATCACTTAACTGTTTAATCTTAGGACGAAATCATATGGTGTTACCATTCAAATGAAACCTCTTTCGAAGAACTTTTGCGTAGTGTTTTCATTTCTTTGGATTTTCCCAAAAATAATATTTGAATTATTTTGTAAATTTTTTCCTTGGCTACTATTAGAAGTAAAGGGTTGAACGTGGTAGAACAGTCATGTTACAAACCATAAAAACCTGGTGCTGCCAGCAGCAAGAAGAAAAAGAGAACAGTCCACGTAATTCTTACAATCTTGTTTTTTGAGCAGGTGCTGAGCTATCATTTGTTTTGCCACGAGAAGCTGCAGCTAAGTTTGAGGGTCTTTTCTTGGAGCTGGAAAATCGCCGGCAGGAGCTTGGGATTGCTAGTTACGGTGCTTCAGTTACTACACTGGAAGAAGTATTTCTCAAGGTTGGGGAGGAAATGGACACCACACTCAGCGATAAACTACAAAAACAAGATCAAGAAGGTTGGTTATGATTATGATAGAGAAAATATGTCTTTTATTTTAAGGCTGGGGCTATTTCACGCTATTTGCCATCTTTTTAAAAAGATAAAATGTGTCGTTACATCAATTGAATTCCAGAAATAATGGTACAGTTGTGTTATTTTAAAACTATACTTAGGCATTGAAACTGTTTCCTTTCGTTAGTTGCTACCGATGACAGGATGGACGTTGGTCACCCACGAAGAAAGTCACTCGCAGGAGAAGAGAGAAAATGAGAAACTACTGGACTAAGCCTATGTGTTTGAACCTTCATGGTCGTTTGATTTCAAATTGCACCCAATGAATTCCTTTTCTCGTCATTTCTTTTCTCTCTTCCTCCGCGCGTCATTTTTTTCGTGAGTGGTATTAGGCTCACCCTAATAGAGCGATTTTCGTATGACCTTGAAAAAAGGTTTCGGTAAGTGTTCGTTATTTGTTTCATCAGCCAGTGGATGAAAAGATCAAAACATGGCCTCTTCGTTTTCCCGCCAAAGAAACCCTAATATGGAGAAGGCATTGTTCGATTGGCCAATCGTGTTGTAGTATGACGTCAAAGCGAAGTATCGGTTGATTTCTAGAAAGTTCTCGGGCGTGAAGTTTTTTCACCTGAGCGTTCGCTTAACCAATGAAAAGCCAGGCGCGTTTGTCTGTCCGTTCGATAAACCAATCAAATCGCTCTATTTCCGTTCGTTTGTTGTTTCTGTTTTGTTCGCGCGCTTTCATTTCAAGGTCATACGAAAATCTCTCTAAGGCAATAGTGGAGAACACTTGTCTGTAAGACAAAGTTGTGCGTACTCGGCAATAGATTTTGGTGAGTACGCTTCATGAAGTTAACTGTATTACTGCGTTTGATTCATCAGAGACTTCCTCAGTAGATAGAATGCAAGTGAATGGAAAAATCCCAAATGGGACAGAACGATCGATCTTTTCCCGACTGGGAACATTCGGAGCAGCGTCTGGTGGCTATGGCACTTTTGGCGACTACGGTAACTACACCCACTCCTCTGGGTTTCGTCTGTTTCGTCAACGGTGGTACGCAATGTTTGTTAAGCGTCTACTTCACTCCAAACGTCACAAGCTGTCTCTAATTTCACAGCTTCTCCTTCCACTAGTGTTTACGCTTATTGCACTCATTAATGCCAAGACTTTTCCTCAGCCCACTGACTCGCCGCCTCTTGATCTGAATACAGATAACTACCAGAAAAACTTCGTTCCTTGGGCTTCAGACGGGTAAGTGTTGACTCCTGAAGTATTCTAGTCTCCTGGCTTAGTAGCCGTTCTTTCAGACTTTCTCACAGCCCGTTTCCGGTTTCTGCTGGTTAAGTGGTCAGTCGGGAAACTCGCGACCTCGTCGCTCGCATTCGCTCGCTTCGCGTGCGCCCATCGCGTCTTCGGCGCTTACGCAGTCGACTTGTAAGTCTACCGTTCTTTGTAGAGAGGAGCGTTGTGTTGCAACACCGTAAATTGACATTTTAGATCATGCTGAGCTCAGCAGCTTGGTCTTTTAGGTGTGACGTCATTTCATAGTTGTGTTTTTGTTTTCCAAATATAGTTCTTCAGAGGCAAAATACGTAGCCGAAAATTTCCGAACTCAGTGGCCTGGTGGCGATACACGGCCTGTTCACGTGACTGGTGATATGGAAAAGTACTTAACGACCGAAGCCACGAAAGATGGACTTGTAGGCTTTAACAAGCAGGATTTGATTGCTGCTACTTTTGCAAAGAAAAATGAGAAAAGTATGATTTTTTTCTTGGGAGTTATTCAACTCGAGTTCATATTTCTACAAAGTTCAAGAAAACGGACCCGTATCTTTCGATGAAAGAAATCAAAACCGGACCACTACAAAGTACCTTTTCAGTTCTGTGAACCTTAGTGGTGACGTTAAGATTATTTTTTCTTTATTTTGCAAAAACGTTTGAGCACCAAATACACAATGATAAATTTGAGCGTTAAAGAACGTAGACCAGCGGCTGGCTATGTCGGCACTCAGGGAGGGGTGGGTTGGTCAGATAGCCCATTGCCTTGGAAGGTTTCCTGATCTTTGTTCATTTCTCTTTGTTTCTCAGTTAATGTTACGGCGTGGTTCAACAACCAAGCTTACCATGCTATCGCCGTGTCACTTGCGGCTGCCGACGCTGGTATACTGCGATCTGTGCTGGGAAAAAACGTCTCCATGACAACTATAAACCACCCGTTGCCAAGAACAGCTCAAGAATCCATCAACGATTTACAGCGGTAATGCTAACCGTCACATTAAACCGTCTAGATTCTACTATAACACTGTCTGTGAACTCTTGTTTCCTCTCTTTTTTTCTTTCCTGTTTATTCTTTGATTCACCCGTCCTGTTCCAATTGTATAGTTTTTTTAAACTTGGCCTCTTGACATCGTGGTTTAACTGCTTACAATGATGAAAGTAGTTTGCAGTGCATGCAGACGCGAGGTTACAAAGACTGTAGAAAAAGTTTGTGCTCTTGTCTTAAGTCCACTTTCGGGTAAAATTCTACCCAGGCTACCAGAGGTATTTCTTGCCATTTACGGGAAGCTGCCGGCCAACACATCTTCAGCCAAACGCCGGAGCCACAAACGGCTAAGCGGCGAGAAAAGTTAGGTCACTGTATAGACTCGACTGAAACAGGAATTCGCGCTTGAAAAATCCCAGGCATGTAGGATAATGAATTTCCCTCCTTATTTGATAGTAATAATTTCATTATTTTTATCATTATAATTATTCCATTTACTGCAGCAATGGACTCGGCTTCCAGATCTCCTTCAATGTGTTATTTGGCATGGCTTTTCTGGCCTCCAGCTTTGTAGTGTTTCTTGTTCAAGAACGAGCCAACAAAGCGAAGCATGTGCAGTTTGTCAGCGGTGTTGACCCATTTAGCTACTGGGATTCTGCCTATACCTGGGACCTTATCAATTTTATCCTTCCATCTCTTTCGATTTTGATCCTTGTAGCAGCTTTTAACGTGCCAGCCTACACTGGTAAGTAAATTATTTATTTTTACAAGCCTACAAGGCAATTCGAGTCTCAAAGCTTTCACATTTCTCTCATTGATCGTCCGTAAAAATATTTGCTGTGCTGAGACGTGAACTTCGAAATGGATATGGCATGTGAAAATGCCGGAAAACTGGTTTGAACAGGAGCTGGGAACTCAAACTACTGGGACCATGCCTAAGTGTTCGATAACGCGAAATACGTCTGCATTCTTTCTGTAGGGTGGGGGGCTGTTTACTGTTTACTGTTTATTAACTACTCTTTTTCTCTAGTCTTTCTTGTGATCTATCTGTATATATATTACATACGTGTAACCACTGCTCGCCTCAACTAGCTAACCTGCTAACTGCGGGCAGTGGATATTGCTTTCTGTAAAATTTGTGATAATTAAGACAATATGTCTAAATATGTCTTAATTATCATAAATTTTACAGAAAGCAATATTCACTGCCCGCAGTTAGCAGGTTAGCTAGTCGAGGCGAGCAGTGGTTACACGTATGTAATATATATACAGATAGATCACAAGAAGGACTAGAGAAAAAGAGTAGTTAAATAAATAAACAAATAAATAAAAAATAAATTCAATTTAATTAAGTTTACAATCATGGACATTGCAAATATAAGAAGCCGGGTTTTCAGGAAATTTTTGTTATTAAGTCGGGTAAATCAATATAATCATTTTCTTCTGAAAGTATTCGGAGTAAAGTATCGTGGACAATGATTTTAAAGTTATTTTTGGACATTTGGGTTATCACGAATTTATGCTATTTTTATGCTTCTTTTCCATTTTCAAACTGCGGCAGGATTAGCTCGGTCGGTAGAGTACTTGACTGCAGAGAGGGAGGTCGTGGGTTTGATTCCCTGGGGCTGACCAATACTCAGGGCTCTTAAAACATACATGTATACGTTGACTCTCAAATAAAGTGTTTTTTGTCTAATCAACCATACAGTACGTCAGTTTGTAATTTGAATCAGAGTTTTTTCTTTTATTTTAGGTCCTCGCTTAGGTTACTTGTTCATGTTACTGATGTTGTACGGCTGGGCCATCATTCCTCTCATGTATCTCTTCTCCTTTGTTTTCCGCACCGCCTCCACTGCCTTCGTGGTTCTAACAATGTTCAACGTTATTACTGGCCTGGCTTGTCTACTAACTGTATTCATTCTAAGCATTCCAGGTAACTTGCCTTTTTTAAAAATCTTCCTTGTCAATGAGAGCCTTAAGACTTAGGACAAATTGAGACCAAAAAGGTGGAAATTGATATGATGGCCGTAGGTTTTAGCTCGTAGTGCCGTGGAGTTTTAGGCCGTGTTAAAGTTTGTTTCCTTTGGACTTACCTGAAATTGTCTGATCCGGCGCGGATATGTAAAATAGCGCCGGAGAGATAAGTAAGGCTTTATGGTCACGCTACGGAAGTCGTCCGCCACGCCGATAGCGGGGCGGTGTTCCCCCCTTTACGCCATAATGTTTTGTTGTCATGTTTTTATTAGACTTAAATTTAAAGCCAAGCCAAAGGAAATGCGACATTAAAAGTTCGTGACGCGCCTCCTTTAATGTATTGTTGTTGTTGTTGTTCTTTATTTATTTAACCCTAGATCTTGATCTCTTGGACGTAGCAAACGCTCTGAAATGGGCCTTCCTTGTTCTGCCGAACTACTGCCTGGGTCAAGGCCTAACTGATATATTTGATAACTACAATGCTCTGGATTTCTTTAACAAGGCTCTTGACATGTGTCTTCATACCAAATTACCCTACTTTCACCCTACCAAAGCTGCGTGCGAAGAGCTCATTCGAAAATATGGCGGCAGTCAGTTGGAGTTTCAAGAGAACTACCTATCTTGGGACAACCCCGGTATTGGACGCTACCTTGTATTCTTGGCCTTAGAAGGGATCGTTTTCTACTCCCTTGTTCTATTAATCGAGTATGGGGTTTTCAACCGATTTACTGGAATCTTAAGACGTAGTTTTCCCACGGTTGGGGTGCGGAGCGAAGAGTCTTCAGCGGCCGATGACGACGATGTTTTAGTGGAAAAAAGAAGGGTGATGTCGTCAGAGAATATGGACGACGTGCTTGCTATCAAGGAGTTAACTAAGGTCTTCTCAGGAAATGGACGTGAGTACAATTCGCGGGTTTTTGTATTGTACGTACGTTCTGTCTAGGCATGATTTAGTAACTGGTATCGACAAAATTGACGTAGTGGTTTATTCCTGCGATGATCTAGTCCCAAGATCTCCTCGAGTAGTGAAAGATGACCTCAAAGAGTTTTTAATTCTGAGCCTACTCTACTTAATATCTGCCAGAAAATGAAATGAGGAGAATAAATATAATTGTTACAGTAGACGTTTACGTGCAGCTTTGTATAAAAGCTGGAAAGACCGTATATCCTGAAGAGCTTTATGCGGACATCTTCGCAATACACAAACATCCGTTTGAATCGTAGGCTGCTTGATTACTTACCAATATATAATGGTAATAGGAATGAGTGGAGTCCAGTTCAGTCTGTCATCATAAGAGGGATAATCAAAATCGGATGACCGCGTAGCTGGAGTCCGTTTTGTTAATCACGAGTTTGATTATGTTGGTTATAGCATTGGTATTATTTAATGGTCGGGTACGGCTTGTTTAGAAATCATCTTAGGTGATCTCTATTATCATGGATATAATTAATTAAATAGAAACTAACTAAATGTAGATAAAAAGTAAATAAGCCACGTTTGTTTCCCCAGGTCGTTCGCCATTGATAGCGGTGGATAGTCTGTGTCTCGGGGTTCCCATGAGTGAGTGTTTTGGCCTTCTTGGTATCAATGGAGCCGGAAAAACAACAACGTTTCGCATGTTAACTGGAGATGAGACCATGACATCCGGGACTGCTGTGGTGGACGGGTTTGACATCAGAGAGGACATAAACAGGGTTCGTCTTTTGATCCTAGCAGCCTGTTGTTGCGTTGAAAAGTTGTGCCTGAAAGGAGGGTCACCCTCCCAATCGACTCAACTATAGCGAGCGTTTTTTAATTTGAGAAAAAAGTTAACCCATTTGTTTAAGTCGAGAGCTGAAAACATCGCTCGTGCGTACTCTGATTGGCTTGCTTTGAAGCGTTTATATGGAGAAAAGTTGTCCCGGCTAGGACGGTGACCCTATTTTTGAAAAAGGGTGACCAGGCTGGGTGGGTCATCCTTCTTAGCCTCTAGCCGAGCCATCTGTTTGTTTCTCATGTAAACGGCTCGCCAAGTTTTGTAAGGAAATGTAGGAAAGGTAGCCCGGGTAAGTGAGTGACCTTTCTGCCCTGGGATAGGTTTTTCCGCCATAACGGGGCCTTTGCGTTTCCAGTACATCCGACGCTCCTCAACTCTACACAGGACAATTCGCAACGTTCGACAATTTTCAGCGCAACATAGAGTTGCAACATTATTGCGACATAGCTTCCAATTGTTACAACATTATTCCAAAATTGTTCCGTTCCCTAAAAATCGACGTTGCAGATCGGGATCTATTTAGGTTTCTGGGAAGCTGCCCGCCTATCCTTCTCCTAAGGGGGTGTTTACATGATACCAGGGCGACTTTCGCCCCGGAGCGAGTTCATTCCGGTTCCCTCTCATGACTCTATATTTGTTTACATGATACCACCACAAATTTCATGCTGGCGCGAGTCACCCCGGCGTGAGTTCACCCCGGTTCTTGTACCGGGGCAAGAATTTCACTCCGGTACGAAATCTCGCCACGGTATCATGTAAACACGAAACGACCACTCGTTTCGGTCAATCTCGTTCCCAGAGGCCGCGATCCTTTTGTACAGCGACGGGGATCACTAACCTCTGGAAGAATCCGTAAAAAACCATCTCTGATTGGCTGATAAAATCGTATTCATCAGATGCAAATTTCTTTGCTAATCAAAAAACAGTGAGCACGTTGATTTGATTTTGACAGGCCACTTATGTACACATAAACCTCATACGACCTGAAACCGTTAAGAAGAACGTTAACCTCGATCGAGAATTTCCGAAATCAGGCTACAGTGACATTTTTTTCAAAATTTCCTTTTTCTTAGTTTTGAAAGTCATTCCAATGCTTTTTTTTTTTTAAAAGAGATGATATACATTTATGCCACTGAACCTTTCAAATTTGCATACACCTGTGTTCATTCCGTGCACGAAAGAATGTGTGTTGTCGTGACTAACAAATGTTCATTCGCGTCGTCTAAATAAATAGACACTTTTGGTCCCCTTACTTGTCTTTCTTCACTAAATACATCCATCAAAGGTCACAGAAGAAAAACTGCTTTGGGAAATTGCAGCAATGCGCGAGCAAGGAAAATTTCCCTTGCATTTGAGACCTTCTCTTGGTCAAATGGGTAAACAATTTCACGCAGGCGCAGTTAAACCGGAACCAGGATTTTGTGGTTCCGGTTTTGGATTCTTCCAGAGCGTTCGTTGCCCCATCCGCTGGACAAAAGTAACGGATGCTCTGGGAACGAGATTGTCGTTTCGGTGCGAAATCGGTCTGCCGGTAGATTGGAACGGGTAGCGCATGCGTAATGTTCGCGATTTTGAATCACACGTGCATTTTATCAACATGAAGTGTACCTTCAAATAACGAGATGTGAAATGACCCAGTCATCATGTAAACACGATACGAATTAAAAAGTCATGTCGGTATGAAACTCGCGCCGGTGCGAGTTTTCTCATGTAAACACCCACTAAGCCAACATTAACACCTACTTCTCACTTAGGGCGAAATGTTGGCTTAGGGTAGGGGTAGGTGATGTTTTATCCAGTTCTCCGCCCACCACAAAGACCAAAATTCAGAGACTCTTTCATCAGTTAGGGACCGTTCATTTTAATGGGGGAGTGGGGCGGGGGGGGAGGGGGGTTGGTGGGATTCGACGGGTAGCGACGGGTAGCTCCTTTAGTATATGATGACCTCCCCTCTTTATAAGAATTTTTTTGGGGCACCCCCTGTATCCGAAATTAATCGAGATGACCGCCCCCCCCCCCCCCCCCAAAGAAAAAGGAAGAAAAAAGGGAGAAAGGACAAAAAATGAAAAATGACTAACTGAGTTTGTTATTTTTACCTAATGAAACGTTCGATTTGGTATGCTTTTGAGCTTTTTTGTATTTTAGAGGGATAGCCGAATTACCTTTTGGCGCATAATAAAGTAGGGGGTCCGGGGCATGCTTCCCCAGGAAAATTTGAACTTCTGAATGTAAGGAACGCTGGTTTTTGGCATTCTTGGTAGGCTGTTTGCATTATTACAAATACTGTCACTGCCATATTTAAAGGATGTTGTGGTGACCCTCCCTTTAAACACACCATTTTTCCTTTTGACCCCCTCTTTTAAAGCCATATTTTTTCTCATGGCCCCCCTCAAATCCCACAAGCCCCCCCCTACCTGACAGAAAAAATGAAAGATCCCTTATTTTTCATTTTTTCGGAAAATTTTAACATTACGCATGTGTTGTTTCTAGGTTCGCCAGCGTATTGGCTATTGTCCTCAGTTTGACGCTTTAATAGATCAGCTGACGGGAAGAGAGCTGCTGTATATGTATGCCCGGCTACGAGGCGTACCGGAAGTCTTGATAACGGATGTTGTTGAGGAGCTTATTCAAGCATTGCTTCTTCAAGACCATGCGGATAAGTTAACAAGTTCCTACAGGTATTTCTGATTTCGCCGATAATTAGTGAAACCTTAGGATACTCTTGACTTTTTCGGAACTTAGCTGTGTGAGCCTTGGCTTGTTGCAGGCGTTTAGACAGTTAGGAGCGGCGCGACGATAGTTACTTTGCGCCTCTCCAAACTATCTAAACGCCTGGAAAAGGCTATGCGAGCCTGAGACCCAGTTTACACCACCAATTTTCACCTGTGCAACCCATTTACACGGAACCGTGCAAATTCTCGTGCAGATTGCAGTGCTGTTGAAAACCTTGCACGGTTCCGCGGGTACCGTGCAAACAAAAGCTGGATCCGTGCAAGTTTTTGTCAGTTAAAAAATTTGTCCAGACTGGTGTAAACGGGGTATGAGTTTGCCGTTTCGTCAACTTGCAATAAAGAGGTTCTTAATTCGGAAATTAAAACCGACCAATCACAGCGAAGAAAAATCCTGCATGTGAAGAGATAAACCAATCAGAGCTAACAACAAAAAAATGTAGCCGCCGCCAAGCGCGTGAAAACGCGGTTGGGATTTTACTTCTGATTGGCTGGTGTGTAAGTGGCGCGAATTATCTCAGCCAATCATATTATGTGAAATCCTGATTGTTTTTTTATGCAATGACCGAAGACGGAGCCCTATTTCTTGGCTCAGCTCGTGTCCGCTTCGTTCATTCTTACACTACTGAAACACTTGTGTGTGAATCTTCCCAATCCTGACTGCTCTGTGAACTAGATGACATATCTGTTGGTATGTGTTTGAATTTGGTGGCTTGTGAGTACCATTCGCGTAAAACCCGTTTTCCTTTGTCACTTTCTGGTCTTATGCTTATGAAAACGCGGCAAACGTGGCCTTCGATGTCTTCTCAGTAGAACGGGTACCCAACTCCCACAAATGCTCGTTAATGGGGTAGAAAATATCGTACTTCAAACGGTGGAGAAACACGGGGATCGCGCAAGTAGTCAGATGCTTTTATTCAACGAAAACAAAAAATTGGGGTTAGAAACACTTACGTTCTATTCGTCTGTAAATGCCTATGTAAGGGACACGAATTGAGTCAGAGTTAAGGGTAGCATGTCGCAGGTTCCAAGATAGTAGTACAGTGCAGTCGTGCAGTAAAAAGTGATGTGAAATATGCGCTGGGGCTAGGGAGAGAGACCTTTCCCTTACCCAGATCCCGCGCGTGTTGTTTTCCTTTTTCTTGTTTTATCTGAGAGCCTGGCACAGGCTAGGTTATGGGCTCCTGACTGAGTGTTATTTTTTAAACCTCTTATTCCTAGTGGTGGCAACAAGCGGAAGTTGAGTACTGCCATATCGTTGGTAGGGGATCCCCCTGTGGTGTTTTTGGATGAGCCTACAACTGGCATGGACCCGGTAGCGAGAAGGCTATTATGGGATGCACTATCACGTGTTCGGGCTGATGGACGGTGCATAGTGATTACGTCACATAGGTGAGTACGGTCCATGCTGAAAAGAAAATTAGGATGCTTGGAAAGAATGCTTTCATAGTCGTGGTTTTTTTAAAGGTTAAATGATGAAAAAAGTTATGTTAATTATTGGGGGATGTTTGCAGAAAAGCGTTGAGGATAAAAAAATCAATTCAGTGCTTGCAAGCACTTGAAGCAAAGCAAAGAAAAGTTGAAGACACTGGCAAAACATTTTTGTCTTCCCTTTTCGTTGTTTTTTTTTTTTCGGTTCCCCTCATTTCTTTCTTATTTTTAGTTGTAAAGCTTACAATAGTTTCTCCTTTATTATTCTTAGTATGGAGGAATGTGAAGCTCTGTGCACGCGACTAGCGATCATGGTTAATGGGCGATTAAAGTGTCTGGGAAGCCCGCAGCATCTTAAACACAAGTTTGGCGAGGGATACACGCTTCTAGCTCGAGTATCAAGCAACACACCCGACACTGCACCACTGAAGCAGTTTATAGAGAGCTCATTCCCTGGAAGCGTGTTGAAAGACGAGCATCAAGGCATGGTCCACTATCACATCCGCGATACCAGCATAACGTGGGCTCAGCTGTTTGGGGCAATAGAGAGAGTCAAACTGAACTTCAATATTGAAGATTACTCTGTTAGTCAGACAACCTTAGAGCAAGTATTTCTGAACTTTGCTCGAGGACAGAGAGAGGAGAACAACTAATGGATGTGTACCGTACTAGTTGAAACTATAGCTCCGGGGGGAGAGGGGGGGGGGCAAGGGGGAGCTACTTGGGTCAGTTTTTGCTGGGTATGTGCCGCTGGCCTTTCAGAACCTCTACCCCATTTTAGTAAAATCCAACTAGTGGTCTATCATCAATGCTGCGTTCTGATTGGTTGAGCTACTACTCGGCTATATGTTATAGCCTACTAGTAGCGAAAAGCGCGGGCTTTTTGGCGGCAAAAAAGGATTATAGTCTAGCTTTAACTAGCTAAAGTTTATTTTATTCTCGATATTTTTGACCAACTAGTTGGATTTTACTAAAACAATTATTCCTCTCGCCCTCATGGCCTCTGAGTCAATAGCCCATTCGGCCTTCGGCCTCATGGGCTATTGACTCAGAGCCCATTCGGGCTCGAGGAATAATTGTTAAATAGTCTTTTGTGTGGCTAATTATAGTCCCCATCTTTGTCACTTTTGGTCGATTGTGATTTACTTAGCCACTTTCTGTTTATACATCTACCTTATAAAGCCTAGTAAGACCGTCATCCTGAAATGAATTCACTATTTTTTTTGTCAAATTCCCAGATATAAAAATTTTCTTAACCTCAAACCCTCGAATGGTAGCGACGCCGGTGCAATCCAGACGTGAAAATGCGACGCCATGCAGCGGCACATCCCCATTAGCCTATTACTAGGAAGTACGTACCCTCCCCGGGACTATAGCCATACCAGATACTATTTATAGCCTGCGATAGATAACTGTCAACCAATGAAACGGTAGTATAAAACAATTTTTATCGACGCCATAATACGGCGCTTTTTGAAATGATTTATTTTTTGTAGATATTTTAAATATTATTTTTAAATATTGTGTTAAGCTTTCTAAAGTCGAATTATTGTTATAAACATTTGAAAAGAGAACAGACCGGATGTAGTATAAATCATCGTCAAGTATATAAAAACACAATTATCAGCAAAATATGAAAAGTTACTAGATTTTTCCTGTGTCTTGCCTCAATTGTTGCACGTATCTGTCTTCGAACTACTTTTTACCACTGTACAACAACCTTTGGTTTTCAACAAATCCGAACTCAGTTACGAGCAAGGCTGACCATAACTTTCGCAGTAACCTAGCTTGTTCACAGACCCTCTATTTTGTCTTAAGAGATCGTCTAGCGCTCGTATGAAACTAAGATAAAATCCGCTGGGGATTTATCGACTGCGCGCTGTCGAATTGTTGGGAAAAAAGGAAGAAAAACGTCTGTTGGCGCAGTAACCACGATAACATACAGAACTTGGTAGCCTGCTTAGCTTGCGAGATTTCGCTTCACAGTGATGGGAGTACTTCGATAAATCCGCCTCTAAAGGTACGGCAAAACGAGCAGGAAAAACGGGTAACTTGTTTTGAAACATTGCTGCAAAACGAGTTTAATAGCGATGTTGCACGTTTTACCACCCACCAATCAAACCTGTCTTGAAAGGTTGTGGAAAGTTGTTGTAGAAAGTAAAGACTAGTTCTACTTTTTGCAACAAAATCTGGACATGTTGCGCGTTTTAACGGCCCAAGGCAAAACTTGTTTTGCAACAAGTGACGCAGCTCCCCCGTGTATGGTGTGACTCCGCGAAATTTTATCCTATCAGAAGTCAGCTTGCAACACAGGTTTGATTCGTGGGTGATAAAACGTGCAACATCGCTTTTCAACGAGTGTCGGTGAAACGGGGGGTCGGGGTCGGGGTCGGGGTCTATCTCTTTTTCAAAAAATGTTATTTTAGGGTTAGGCTTAGGGTTGACACTAGCCTGCATGACAGGCGCTTTATGAGCCAAGCGGGGCGAACGCGATATTTCGCGCGGAGCGCGACACGAGCGCGAAGCGCGAGACGAGGGAGAGAGAAAAATAACCCTAACCCTAAAGCAGCATTCACACGGCCCCGGCCCCGGCCGCGCGTTTTACTGGCACACCTTTTCAACTCGTCAGACTCGTTTGGCAGCAATGTTACAAAGTAAGTTGCAGGTTATTGTTGCCCGTTTTAACTTATCTTTAGGTGCTTTTAAAGTTGCCGTAGAACTCATCCCAGTAAAGTCAGTAAATGGTTAACAGAACAAGCTACGCAGCCTGCCATGAAGATATCATGACTGATACACTATATCTCGTCCTATAGAACCGTGATCTACTTCAAAGGGTACTTTTACTTTGTGTTGAAAAAATCTCAGTTTAGATTTTAGCTTCTCCCATAAATAAAATGTTATTGCTGTAAATTTCGAATAAATTGGTCAAGAATCGCATTCCACTCTGGCCGAACGGAAACAAAATAGTATTCCCAACGCAACGCTATCAAGGTTAGGAAGACTGGAGCAAATTTTTGATAATGCTATCGATCAAAGCTTGGTCAAATCGAGCAACGAAGGCATAAAAACGGACATCAAAATCGTGCAATCGATAGAGCGCTGTACCGGACAACCGGTATCGCAAAGGTCAAGGGTTCGAATCACGTACAAGCCAAAATTTTTTTCAGGCTGTCTTTTTGGAACTGCTAAAGTTGTGTCTATAACTGCGATGATCTTCTTTCATACAAATCTTTCAGGTCTTTGCAAGACTGTGTAACGACCTGAAATTTTCTTCATATGTGACGTCATACGTACGATTTGAACACCGACGATGATCTTTCTTCCTCTTTCCAAACCTTGGAGTGATATTTCACCTAAAAAAACAAGTTGGAATTAGCCTCCGGCGCATTAGTGTTCTGAGGCTTCGTCTATCCTCTGTACATACGTCCCCCTTCCCTCAGAAAAAATCGGGATAGGAGACGACGTCTCCTCTCCCGATTTTTCCTGAGGGAGGGGGGACGTCTGTACACAGGCTAGCCACGCTTGGAATAATCGTGACGAAGATGGGAAAAACTCGAAATCATCTTAATAGTGACGTTTTCGCTGCCTATGCGATGATGCCATGATGAATGCTAAACTGAACACAACGACAGGGGACGATTTGCCTCGGGATTGGGATTTGCTTTTGCTCTCCTTTTTTTGTTATTTACCCACCCATTCCACGTAAGGTTGAACGCACTACCAGGGTCTTCTATTTTTTGATATGAGACGGGGCCTAGTGTGTACTGCAATGTGAGTGTAAACATTTCTTCAAAACCACTAAATCAAAGGTTGAATTGGATATTGCCTGAACAAAAGAACGAGTTGTCAATTTAACACTCCATTATCATCAATTTACCAACCAGGTCAACACTGGTATAAAGCAGGTTTGTCCTTGTATATCAACTGTGTTTTTTAAAGCTATATCTGCTGTAAATCCCCGCCCCCCCCCCCCCCCCCCCCCACAAAAAAAATGACTTTCACAAAACTTTATGCTGAACCAACAGCCACATTTGTTTCTAACCAACTTTACAGCCAGTCTCACTGAAAAAACCAACAAAGCAAAAGCATAACCCCACCCCTGCTGGAAGGCCTAATTGTGCATATAGGTGGAAACAGGTTACACTGCTAAGAAGGACATCACCAAAAACAGTGCCAACATAACAACCACAGGGAGATGCTTAACTTACTCAAATCCAGAACAAAATTATTTAAAATAGTTGATCACTTATTACTGAACAGTTTCAGAAAGGGACAGTGTCAGTCTTAAAAAAATTTAGAGTACACTTTTCTCATCATTGGTAAGTAGAAATAAATGGCCAAATTTCATTTTAGGGGCTATGATTGCTTTAATGATTAATTTTCTAGTGTGCAGATACTATCCTCTTGTTTTTGGTCATGGATCATTTATGATAGAAATAAAGACACCTTGTCAAAAAAGTAAAGAGACTCAAAAGCCTCCCACCACTCACACTTAATATAAATGCTAATTTTCTTCTGATTTGAAGTTGAAATAAATAAAAAAGTCAGCTGCATTTAGAAACTAATGAGCATGTTCTTGCCTGAATATCACACCTACACTACATGCTAGAGGACGGTTTTTATCAAGCATCCAAGTAATGGAGAGATTTCCAGCAAACACTAGAAAAACCAAGTGACCATTATTTCACACCATTTATTACCATATGCTGTTGGGTATCCCTCACACATTGTTGATTCAACGAGGTGCATTACCACGTTCATGAAAAATGTGAATCAGAACAGTACTTTTGTAACTATCGTTGGATTGATGGTCAACAGCACATAGCAAGAATTCTGAAAATGAATTTTTTTAGCATGAGTGAGACTGCAGTAGGCCTCGCATTTGGGCAAGCATTTTTTTTTGGGGGGGGGGGGGGGGCAAAAACTCAGAGGTACATTGATCACAGCCACAATCTAATATTCTTGAAAGCAAATTAAAAAACTAAGGGAGGAGGGGCATGCAGCAGGAGAGCATTTGTCCTGAAAACAGTATCATCGTTCATGCTTCAAAATACACTTGCTTTGCAGACTACTCAGAGTCTGGATTTTTTAGATTCACAATCCAATTTTTGGATTTTTGTAAAGAAATGCAAAGCAATGCATTGCGGAATTATATTCAAGACACTGGATAGGAAATTCTCAAAGAGATGTACCCTTGGCATTACTGTCTTGAAATGGCATCTACATGCCAGTCACTAACTGAATCAGGGAAGATGAACTTTCTGAATGTGTAATACACAATCTTTGGAGTAGGAATGCCGATTATTTTAACATTGCCAAGCTGTTTCTCAAAGAACTCGTCTTTGTTTTCATTTGCACACATGAACGCTACTTGAATGTCAACTAATTTGCCTCTCCCATTCTCCACAAAACCAACTTGCACTTTCTGTATGTTTGCGGATATAATTTGCTGCCACGTGACCACTGGTCCCAGCTTTTCAATCAAGTCAGCGTTGTGTTGAATATCGCTTGCAAGTTTTTCAGACATTATTCCCTCCATTTCCTCCCAGCTTCGCCTGTTTATTAGGTCGGAGATAACACACAAGGCTTGCTTAGCCCCTCGTAGAAACTCGCGTTCCTCAAATTCGTGATCAATAAACTTTTGAAGGAGCCATAGATTCACTGTTTTTAAAAGCCACCCAATGGGCCCTTGTGTTATAACCAAATTCGCAGTTTTTACTTTGGGATCCTCGTCATTTTGTCGACCGTCGGAACATAGCGTTCGTGTTAAAGTAAATGGACGCAGAACTCGTCGTGTTAAAGTTGGAAAAGGTGTTCTCACATTCAATAGAGGACCTTTTGAGCGTGTGTAGGCTGAATTTATGAAGAGCAGTTGGAATGAGCGAAAGCGGCGAAAACACACTTGGACCGCCATTTTGAAATAGAAAAACTCCGGCTGGTGAAGGGGAGGCTACTCAGCTAAAGCTTATCCCCAGGGTCTTCTCGGATACAGGGGACGATAGTTGGTCCCTTGACGTGTAAAATGAAACCAAACTGAAAGCAAGGCTAGCTAGCACTACGGAACACTATGGTAGCCTGCGAACGGCAGACGTATTTCCGGTCCTCGCTTCTCTCCCTCCGAAAAATAACCGGAAATATTTCTAGGGTTCACAGGGTAGCACTACGGCAAAAGGCTGATTTATTACAGGCCAATATTTCGGCTAATAAAATTAGCCTTCCTCAGGGCCAGAGCTATACCGAGAGAAAATATCTTTTCAACGACTCCTAAAATTTAAATTTAAAATTTACATAAGTGGTTAATAATTAACTACAATTACTAAATCCAGATAGAATAATATACGGTCAGTATAAATCATGGACTGCGTACTGCGGACTGCGGACTGGGTATAAAATACCGACTACTGTATATTAGTAAAATCCAACTAGTGGTCTATCATCAATGCTGCGTTCTGATTGGTTGAGCTACTACTAGGCTATATGTTATAGCCCACTAGTAGCGAAAAGTGCGGGCTTTTTGGCGGCAAAAAAGGATTAAAGTCTCGCTTTAACTAGCTAAAGTTTTTTATTCTCGATATTTTTGACCAACTAGTTGGATTTTACTAAAACAATTATTCCTCTCGCCCTCATGGCCTCTGAGTCAATAGCCCATTCGGCCTTCGGCCTCATGGGCTATTGACTCAGAGCCCATTCGGGCTCAAGGAATAATTGTTAAAAACGCGGACTGGAAAATACGGACTGGGTATAAAACACGGACTAGGTATAAAACGCGGACTGCAGACTGCGGACTGGGTATAAAATAGAAATTCTTGGTGGAGGTTCCTTGAATCAAGAGCCTGACAAAAATGCTATCTTCTCCACCCATTTTAGACATGGTCTCGGTCTCTAACAACTATGAAAGGGGTCAGGACTTGGGGGTACTCTCTTATATAAGCCATATACGTATTTGCCACCCTAAAGGGTAGGGTATATGGGCCGTTCTGGTGGTCTGAAAACACTTTGCCTATTTTGATTTGGAATCGGGTATACTTTTCGAGGAAACTACGGGAGTGTACATGTACGAATGTATTTATCGTTTTCAATTCTAGATGAATAAGAACGAAATAGAATATGCGAATTTGAAATGCATTTTAAGAATTTTTTGTTTGCGCTCTAGAGAGAATGATCTACCGTTGCACTCTAATCTATAAATTTATAACGATGACATAATTTCTGCCTAATTAGGACTAGCATGTTCCAGGCTCCGAGATAGTTGGGTCCGCTAAATTGAGAAAGTGCGAAAATACAACGAGAGTAAACTGGGTAGTCTCCTCTTTATTTGAGAGCCTGGAACAGGCTAAATTAGGCCAGGTCTGAAAATGGGTATGGATTTTAGAGATCAGGTCTGAAAAGTGGTGTGGAAAATGACATTTTTTATTCTGAAACAGGGTAAGGATTTAGAGAATCAGGGGGCATAACCCCACCAAAAAATTCCTAGGAGTATACCCTTCCGGGGTTCAGGAGCAGGGTGTAAATCATGTCATCATAATCATCGCGTAGAATATAACGTTGGGTTGGATGATTCATTTCGATTATTATTCACGTATAGGTGAGTAATCCCTCCCCCCTAAATACTGCTTTTTTACCTCGCGGAATGCCCCTATATTGACCTCCTCGTCTGAGTTCTTCATTTTCTCATATTCCCAAGGCTTTATTTGAAAGGGAATAGAGGCATCTTTAGGAATTTTACTCTGACTCGGCTAACACCAATACTATTCTTTTTATTCGGTGCTTCTCTGATTGGTTCTCTTCTAACTCCTTCTTTTAATAAAATTCAGAGTTTAATTTCAGTTGCCTTGAATGCGGCATAACCTTCCTTGTCCGTGCAGTATGCTTTCCTTCTCCACATGAGGAGAATATAGACTGCGTGACCGGCTTACGAAATGTTTTAGTGTGAGGCAAGGAGCTGGAACTACTGTTTTATGCAAGCCCGCTTTCCGTTTCTCTCATTTTTACCTAAGTCCGTGTTTTATACTCAGTCCGTAGGTCCGCATTTTATACCTAGTCCGTGTTTTATACTCAGTCCGCAGTCCGCATATTATACCTAGTCCGTCTTTTATACCCAGTCTGCAGTCCGTGTTTTATACTGACCGGAATAATATACAGGTAAACGATTATACAATAAAAATAGAAATAGAAAAAGTTCAATGTTCATTCGTTCGGTTCGGACCGTCTGGTGACAGGCGTTTACCTCTACGGCTTGACATGCTGAAAGTGGCTTGTAATTGGCCTTTATTATATGGCCATGTCTCAAGAGGACTGGAAACAAACAAAGTCAAGAATTTGATTGGCTAAAATCGATCTTGACCGCGGTCTCGATTTTCCCATCTAGACCGGCATCTAGACCAATCTTGTTGTAACAGCTGTCCTCAAAAAGTTACAAACAAAGAATACGAAAAAATTAGCTTGTTACTAATTATAAATGGAAGAGTGAGTGGACCTTCACGAGGAAGCAGGTAAAGAAAACGAGCAAACGTTGGCAAATTTGAGTCCTGCCGAGGAAGCTACGAGCAAAGATGAAATCGAAATTTATATTTTTGTTCCTTTGCTTTCTTGTTTGGCCATATAATAAACATCTTATTAACCGAGCTAGGTCGGTCTGTATGGCAGAATCTTGACCTCGGTCGCTGGTACAGACCTCACTGCGTTCGGTCTGTACCGGCGACCTCGGTCAAGATTCTCCCATACAGACCTCCCGCTCGGTTAATAACAGCTAAATAATATATATCAGCCCTTTGCCGTTGTGCCAGCCTTACATTCAGTTTTGTTTCACTTCACTTCTGTAACTTCGCTACCTCTGTAACCTTGTTTAAATACTCGGGGGGCTACTGGCATACTACTCAACAAATGTTTATCCGGGGTCCCAGGCTTCAAAAAACAGTAGGCAACGCTCTTGCTTTATTTCGCTCTCTTGTTTTTCGTCCAGAGCTCGTCTCAAATGTCTGACGCTTGCGCGCCAAAAAGGAGTTAAAGTTTATTTTTCTCGTTTTCTCGCCGCTTTTAACTGTCAGTATTATCTTGGGATATTTATTTTAAATCATGCCAAGTCTCGTGGTGCCTCCAGCGTAGGTTTACGGTCGTTTCGCCTAGGTCGTGAGTCGTTTCGCTGACGTGGTAGAAGTCGTTTCGCTTACGAAACGACTTTCCCCTCCAGTATCCAGACTTAGAGGAAAGAACCGAGTAAGCGGGGGGGGGGAGGGGGGGGGGGGAAAGGAATAATTTTGTTGGCTTACTGGTCGTTTCGACACAAAGTAGTTTCGTTACAAGTCGTTTCGATATTAGCCTGGGAACAGGCTCTCTGTTAGAGGAAAGGGTGAAAAAATCTTTCCCCTAACAGACAGCCTCTTCACAGGCTATTTCGATATAAGTCGATTCAGTCGAGGTGTAGATAATTTCGCGTAGTTGGCATTTTAACGAGGAATATTTAAACTTTTTTCTTGTCACGCTAACTATGCTTTAAATGATCGAAATTTTTGCGCAGCTACACTGCTTAACTTCGTATCGCAACGACGCGTATCGAAACGACCGGCTTCCATTTTGTTGTTATCGCTTTTGGTAGGTGGAGAGAAAGTGGTTTACAGCCGTTTCAATTTGGATATTACCAAAAACAACAGAAACAACAAAAAGTGCAACAACAACACACACAGAAGCCCTGCCTCCTTCTTCCCTCTTTCCACTTGAATCCACAATCTCATTTGACATGCGGAAGCGTAAAAGTAAAAAAAAAAAAAATCCGAAAAGAAAGGGAAAATATTTACAACAGTCCTTGCATTTCTTTCATAAAAAGCGCGTAAGCATCGTCTTTGGTCCCGGTTTCGGCGACCTTTGGCTGTGCAACTTGTTGTGGTAAAGTTTCGAGAGGTTCTGATCCAGAAGTTGGTGGCCGAAGCTTGGCTTTGTTCTTGGGTTGGTCCCGTTTGACTCGCAATGCTGTAGGTATGAGTTTGGTTAACTCCGCTTGTGTATTTCGTAACTGCGGTTTGGCGCTTATTGTCGCCGTTGGTTCTTTGATAATCGTTGCTCCTTCAAGTAAGAAAGAAAGAAATACAAATTTATGAAAATGGGCCTAAGATAGGGGCGCTTTTCGTTTTTGCCAAGTTATCTTTATACGTCGGTCCTTTCTAACAGGAGTTCATTGATACTGGATGGAAGAGAACTCACTAAAGTTTACCCGTGTTATGTTATTATGGGCATCAGGAGGGCTACGAACACTAAGCCACCAGCCTTAACAAAGTATTCATTCAAGAACGGCAGCGATGGCAACGAGAACGGCAAAAAAGCAATAGATTTAGATTAGCACAACAACAACTTTGCACGTGTATCACGCTTTCTTCTACGTCGTTGCACGACTAAGACGTGAAACGTCTCTATCAAGTTTGAAGGTGTACGCATACGTGAGCAGAAGACAACGATTTTCTTTTTCTCTTTCTAAACTTAGATGCAGTTCTTTATAATTCAACTGCAGAAAAATTCGCTAACATTTGACAAATTGAACGAGATGGAATATGAGCGTCGAAATTTGAAAGAGAGCGAATGCGTTTTCTCCGCTGTCGTGGTTGGTTAAGCTGCCTAATAATGGTGATTACAATGTAACTAATAGACTGCAAAACAGTCGGTTTTTTCCTCAAAATCAGTAAGGAAATCGGTAAAGCGTGGCGTAAGAGTCTTACACGCGCGAAGCGCGCGAGCCTACGGGCGTGAGAGGCGAGAGAAAAAAGAACCTAGCGTCTCTCCCCAGTCTCACTCTCCGTTTTCAGCCTCGTTCCAGATCTTTCGTTTGACTGCTCGCGCTTACTTGAATACGCAAAAATACGGACTGTTTTGCAGTCTATGTAACTAACAAATTATTTGCAACAACAACGACAATGACACAGCGACGTACGTACCTTTTCCACCGTCAGACGTTGGATTAGCCATGGGTGGTTTGCTGATAAAGGTCGGTGGCGCTGATAAAACTGCACCATGGGGTGGAGGAGGAATCATTCCAGGGGGTGGTCGAGGAGGTGGGGCCATTCCAGGTCTTGGCGGGAGTGACATGGGCGGCTGCATAAGGGGTCTTGGTCCTCTTGCCAGAGCATGCGCCATCATGTTAGGTGGTAACCCAGGGGGTGGTCCTGGGGGAACCATGCCAGGCATCCCAGGGGGAGGACCTGGAGGCCTACCAGGTGGGGGACCGGGGGGAAACATCCGCGGGGGCGGTCTGATCGCAAAGTTGGGTTGGATTGGTAAGGATCCAGGTTGTTGACTTCCCAGGGGTAGCTGACCAGGGGGTGGCCCGGGGGGCGGTCCTGGTGGTTGGGCTACCTGTGTTGTGCTTCTCTTGGTTTGGTCTTCTTGCTCCTCTGATGTTTTCTGCATTGACCAAACAAAGAGAAAATACTTTGGTTATGAAAAAAGGTGACATACAATATACAACTAAAATTAGGTTGTCTGTAAGTTTGAAATAACAGTGGAACCCCGTTAATACGGTCAACAATGGGCCAGAAATATTTGGCCGTATTAATGGGTGAACGTATTAGGTTCTTTACATGAAAATGTATGTTCGTTTAGCCGGGCGGCTAAAAAAGCGGCCGTAATAACAAGGTGACCGTATTACCGAAGTGGCCGTTAGGCGGGGTTCCACTGTAGTGGGTTTATTTTTTTTTTTAAAACTGAGGGGATTTAATCAACATGCCACAAAAACCGAAATTCGGCAAAGCATCGTAAAGTGATCTATCTCTTGAGAATGGACAGAATACTTGCATCAAGATCATTTTAAGCTAGATTAATTTAAAATAGTAGTTGCATATCTGCACTAATCTCAGTTACTTTTTATAGTAAGATTTTGACTTTGAATGACTGGACAGAAGTAATCCGACCACTATGAATTGAATTTGTGCAGTTGAACTTTGCTCAAAAAAACCTTTTCATAACTACATGTCGATCTGCACTAGGTGGATTCTTCCTGACATCACATCAACAACCTCTATTAACCTGCCAATGTGTCATTCTCCAAGGGTGACCACTTAGCACAGGTTAACAAGTATGCTATTCAGGATGTCTTCTTTTCAACACAATAATTATTGTATGAACCTTATTTTCTGGAAGAGGCTGACCAGCCATTTTGAGAAGAAAATCTTGAATGGATGATGTGTTGGCACTGTTTGAGGGCTGTCCCCCACTTTGCTCAACTTCATCAGCAAACCTCACTGTTCTTTGACGTTCTCTTGATTCTGTAGCGAAACAGAGAAATAAGTTGATATCAACTCACTAAGCTCAGGGCTGTCAATAAGATGATTTTTGTTTTTGGACAGGACATACAGTATGTCTGACCAGGTCACTATTTCAGTCAGACAGACTATAAAAGTTGTCGGGGAACATTGGACAAATTTCGGGTGGACGTTGTCTGATGCCCAACTGTATCTTCTAATGTTTTTTGTTCAACCACAACATTCAACATAAAAATGGGGCAAGATGAGTAATAGCTAAAGGTTCTAATAAGAATAATTGTATACATTTTACTGGAAGTGGGGAGAATTTACCTCCTTCGCTGTCCATCTCCTCATCTGTGTTGTCATCTTGTTCACCAATCTGTTGCCCATCATTTTCCCCTTCTAGCCTCTCCAACGGAACTGCTGGGTCGTACTCTTCTTCTTCACCCCCTGATTCACTGGTACTACCCTCGCTATCACCATCATCATATGGTCTACCCTCTAAGTCATCAGGTGCTGTTCCAGGAGGTGGGGGTGGGGGGATGCTGACAGGTGGGGCACCTGGCGGGGGTCCTGGTGGGGGACCAGGTGGTACAACTCCTTGGGGGAGGGTTGGTGGGGGCCCTGGTGGTGGACCAGGAGGTATTAATCCAGGAGGAAGGGGCCTGAGGATGAATAAAAGTACAGAGCCACTCAAAAGTAAGTTACCAGTCATGTCTTGTTTCCTGTGCGATGAGAATCATGTAGCACTGGACGAAAAAATGGATTTGCTTCAAATTTGCTCAGTGCAAATATGATGCAAGTTTGTGTAAACTGGGGAATAAATCTGACCAAAGGTGGTAAATGCCGATTTTGCATAGCTTTTTCACCGGGGTGTAAATAGGTATGCAAATTTGCATTTACCAGCTTTGCTCAGATTTATTCCCCAGTTTGCACAAGTTTGCATCATATTTGCGCTGAGCAAATTTGAAGCAAATCCATTTTTTCGTCCAGTGTAGTGTACTACATGATTCTCGTTGTGTGCTACGAGAATAGCACAGCGCAAAAAAAAACAGTAAAGCAGCAATTTTTGGCATAAATTATCGATGACCTATCCAGTGAGAAACCAACTAATGTAATAAAAGAGCTTGTGTGCCTGCATAAATTATTGTATGTCTGATTTTTTATATTTACAATAATATTACAGGTGAAATGTTTTTGCCACATTTTTTAAAGTAACATAAAGTTAAGCTAAGTACACATTATCTACACCATCATTAAGACTGGATGACAACTTCACATGAAAAAGCTGGTAAAAATGAACATTTTGAGACATCCAGTACTGGCTGTTACTCCATAGATGAATAATCTTGCACTGCAGCAGCATTGTCCAAGGCACATAAAAATAAGATTAACAGGTGAGGATTTTGCAGTTGGTTCAAGAATGAGTGAGCGGTCAACATGACTGGTTAGTAAAGTTCTTGGCCACACAAGTTGCCATACTGGTCAGACATTGTCCGTTGACCATCTGTTATTCTGTGACCTGCAGTTGTACTACTGACAGTGGCATTTAAAACAAGCATAATATGCAGAAACTCACAGTTGTCCAGGCAATGGACCAGGGAGAGGAATATCACTTGGCATCAACATTCCTGAAAAAATTTTTTAAAATTACAGTCAAACCAAGTCAAGCGTACCCCCCAAGAATCCATTAATGAATTTATTATTCAAAAGTTGAATCCATTGCTAGTTGTAGATTTCAGATTGATCTCTGCATTCTTGCATGTGTAATGAGCCGTGAATTCACACGCGAGGCAGTTATGAAATTTCTACCAGCTCCGTTTTCCTGAATTTGATGTAAATGTCTTCTAAGAATCTTAATCCATTCAAAGATTTTCAATCTGACCAAATACAGAGAAGTTCTCGTAAAATATTGACTGCTCATTACGCATGCAGAAATGCCGCTTTGAATTTGACACCAGTTACGGGAACGACTAACGGATTCATTTTTCAAATAATCAATTCATTAATAGAATCTTGGGGGGTACGCTTGACCTGTTTTGACTGTAATTCTTGAGAAAACAGTCTTTAGGGCCATGTTGTTTGAGGACCCCCTTTTCACTAACTTGGGGTTAAATTATCTTCTGGGTTCCTTTCCAGGAGAGCCAATTCTGAAACTCAGTTTTGAATCTGTGTACGAAACTTTTCAATGTTACCATTCAAATGAAACCTCTTTGGCAGAACTTTTGCATAGTACTATTATTTTATCCCTTCAATCCCCAAGATCCACATACAAATTCTCCAGACTGATCTCCATACATTTCGTTTAAGAAAAGTTGAGAGAATTTGATTTGAGATCAAAGTGTTCTCCCTTTTGGTAATCAATTTAGTAATTCTCATACCCTTTATTCCCGCTGATCTCCTGATGTTGTTAGGAGAAAATTAATGTTGGTCACTCTTGGGACCTAAAGGGTTATTTCTTATAATTTCACACAAGGAAATTTTGATTTTGATTTAAGAATGAAAGGTTAATTTGATGGCTGATTTCTACAGGGTAATTATCATGAAATGGTAAAACAACCAAGAATCATAAAAGTTGCAGAAGAAAGCAGAGAAAAAAAATGGTATAAAGTTGTTAAAATAATATACTGTCTTATTAAAACAGGTAACAAAGAAGGAACATAATCACTGCACCTGCATGCGGTAGAGGGATGTTGGGTGGTAATGGAATATCTGCTGGAATCCTAGCTTCCTAAACAACGGAAAAGAAATTACACAGTTATTTATGTTTTCAAAATAATGTTTAGATTCGACAAGACTGGAAAATGAAATGGTACAAACAGAAGTGAAATACAGGAGTATCTATTGTTTTTAAGGGTGGTATCGAAAACACACACCAAACAAACACATTTTCCAAAAAATATACACAATATATTTTGTTGTAATGTATCTAATTTACACACCTCTGCTAAAGCTTTTTGTCTTGACTCTGTAAGGAAAGCACCCAGTAATTAAAATATAGTTATAAACATACTTCACTAAAATATATATCAGCCTTTAGTATAATTACATTGATGATTATCAAAAATAGAGCACTGTGATTGGCTAGGAGCTTCACTTTATCCTGCTATAATCACCGCGCAGTGATTATAACAGGTGAAGGCTAGCAGTTTTCAAAATGGCAGCCAGTTTTTTTGATGTTTCGGAATCGGAAATTTTTCAATAATTTTATTTTCTCGAACAATCATCAATGTAATTATACTAAAACAATTAGTTGCCTCAGGCGACGTGAATATTGGCTACTAATTGTTAAATATTAGCAGTCAAACCATAGCAGAAAGCACATTTACTTCATAAACATAGCTTAATACAGAAGACCTTAACCCCCACAGCAAGAAGATTTTAAAACTTTATTACAAAGTGGAGAGGTTAGTTGTATAAACAGCTTGACTATGCAACTTCCTTTTTTGCTACTGTTTGTTTGTTCATAAAAATTTAAAGATAAAATTCATTGACTGATTACAAAAAAAACATATGACAAAATTCTCAAATCCAATTGGCTATCAGCTTCCTTGAGTTCAGCATTAATAAAATGTAGGACAGTGTAAAAGGACAGTATGAGTCATGCCTAAGTTATAATAATTGGACAGTACATACAATTATTGATGTGTTCACTTCAAAAGATTTTTCCAACAAGTCATGCTTGTCGCAAAAAACTTTCCAAATACCTTGTGCTTATTTTTAAAAATCCTTAAAATACAATAACCATACTCAAACTAATAAATCAGACTTCTGGATTTTTCAATTGTTAATTACTTGTATGATAACAGACGGAATTGGACTCAACTCAGCCTATTACCATAATGATTACACATAGCTCATAACTACCCTCTTACAAATTCAAACAATAAATTATTAGTATTACCATTGGCAGACATCTGGGCCAGCAAACGTTTTCTCTCACTTTCAGCAATCAATCTACAGAGTTTGGGTACAAAGAAAATTGCTTGACATGCATTGACAAAATATACAGTCTGTAGCTACTACATTGTATCACTCATAAATCCACAAGACCTAAAACACATAAGTGGTGATTAATCCAATGATCACTACAATAGCTGTGTGGAATTCTTTACCATTCTCATCACTTTCTCTTTGTAGGAAGATGACTTTGATACATGCATGCAACCTTTCATAGGAAAAAGAACACTTTACATTTATGACAAAATGGATAACAGAACAGAGATATGAATCTGTATTTAAAAACCAAGTTAATTTAACTTGCGATTACATAGGAAGATCCACTGCTGAATTTTAGAGAGAGAGAGAGAGAGGAAAACAGAATGTGTAAAGCTTGACCTAGTTTTTTTTCTACTGCATGTGGTTAAGTTTGACTTCAGGTGTATTTTTTGTACCCTTATAAAAGCAAAAATGAAAATGAGTCTGACTGTACTCACTGTCTCAAGAGTCCAGACTGAGAAGGATCATCTTTCTCCTATGGAAGAGTGAAATGTTACAAATTATAAGAGGAAAAAAGGGGAAAAAATTTTACACGGGGCCAAGAACTACACTGTACATGTATGAATGGAAAACCTGGTATGTTAACGTTGCTACAACTGAATTGAGCTTTTGTATAGACAAACTTTGTATGAATCTGGATATTTGCCTACAAAGATTAGTGACTACCACTTGAAAAGTGCAAAGAAAATTTCCAATGAAACATTACCAAATCTACTAGCATCCAAGTTGTACATTTATTTGCTTCATTCAACGTACCAGGCCATACCGTATGTCATTTATTATAACTACAACTAAATGTGGAAAAATATGTTATATAATTTACTTCTTTGAAAAAGGTCTACAAATTATTTTACAAACTTAAGATATGAAGAAGAGTTTTGGTGATAAACTTCAATGATAAAAATGATAAATCCTACGACTTTACTTACAAGAAGACCAACCATCCTATCAAGTGTTTCTTTTAGCTTTCTTTTTTTGTCTTTCAGTGCTTTGTCATTTGGAAGGGGGACTGGTCCAGCATCATTTTCTAACAGGAGAAAATCATTGCAAATTCTAAAATATCTGGGGGTAGCACTAGCCTGAATTTCATCCGATTACTTCGAGTCATTATTACTCCCTCAGTAACGTCGTTGTTGAGAGGAGAAGACGACTCGAAGCAATCGGATGAATTTCAGGCTAGGGGTAGCACACGTGCATATCGTAAAGATGAGTATTCAGGATTCTACAACCTGGGAAAAAGAGGGCTTCACGAGTGAGCAATGCAAGATTTATAGTACCACAAAGATTATTAAATACTAACTGAGAATATGCTTTAAATGTACATATAATTTTAGTCAGATATGGTGCAGTACCTTAACTCAATATTCACTTCTCAAACATTTTGAGAACTAAGAATTGAGTCTCACGCATCAAGATGTGAGTGACTGTCAACTTACATTTGAGTGGTATTGTTACAGGAGGAGGATATGGGCTGTTGAATTCAATACCGCACTAGCTGTAGTTCAAGGTCTTTATTAGAGCAAAAATCAATCTATATTTTCCCATAAATTCTCTTCAAAATCAAGGTTTCACCACTGAAGATTACTTCAACTTTTTGCCCCATGTAAGCTAATCAAACACAGTCTTGGATTCTTGATTCCAAACTGTGGATTCTGGTTTCCAGGTACTGGACACTGGATTCTTCTTCAGCAGAACTCAGAATTCAGATTCCAATCATTAGTGGGATTCCAGATTCCTTGAGCTGAATTTCCTGGGATTTTGGATTCTTTCATCAACCTCACATGTGCAAAACTTTTAATTCTATCCCTTAAGACTCCACCACTTTCATAAATGAAAACTTCCACTTGTCCTCAGTCAAATGTAGTCATTAAAGTCGTATACATGTAAAAATTACTTACTTACCCATATGTTCTATTTTCTCAATTTCTTCCAAAATTTTTCTAGGGTCTTTGGATTTTAAGACAGCTTCTCGCACCATCTTTCTCTGCTTCTTATTCTGTGGGTAAAAATAGAGAAAAATTCTCAGGTTTTTACACCGAGGTAAACCCGTAAAAAGACTTTTATGTTTGCATTAACAGGTAACTCAGGCATGTATTAGCTTGAACGTCGGTCGTTTCGCCAACGAGTCGTTTCGCAAACATCTCTGGTCAGTTCGCAAACGTGTTGAAGTCAGTTCGCCAACGCGTTGAAGTCAGTTCGCAAACTTGTAGAAGTCAGTTCGCAAACGTGTAGAAGTCGGTTCACACAGTCTGCAGATTTCCGATGTCACGTTTGAGCATACAAACTAACTCTCAAGCTTAAGTCATACAGTCTTGTACTTGATTTCGCTCTATCACAGCGTTTGTGTGTTGCATGTACGGTAGCTGTAATCCGCAAATCAATCTGCCGATATGAAACAGGTCATACTGTTGTTGTGTTCTAACAACACAACTACCAACAAGATCCACGGGATAAAAATGCCGCCATCTTGGAATGAAATATTAACATGGTTGCTAAGTGACGTAAGTTGAAAGTCTCAATATCCTTCGCTTCCCAATTCCAGTTCCGGTAGTACCTCTGTACCGCCCCAATAAAGACAATTTCAAATCATTATATTAGCTACCGTATTTATTCGACTATAAGCCGAGCGATTTTTACACAAATTAAAACTGAAGTCAATTAAAATTTGGGCTCTAGAGGGGGTCTCGGCTTATAGCCAAAAGTTTTTGAAAAAAATTTTTTCCAGCGCATGGAAACTCCACTAAATCGGGATGTATTTACCTATAAGCCGAGCTAAAGTAAAGAAACACAATAATTTTTATGCAATCGTTGCTGAATTCAAGAGTGCGTCTGGATGGTAGTTCGAACCGCATCGGTGTCTCGTCGATGTTAAAGATTCTTGATAGGGAATAACCGTGACGCTGACGGGAAGTGATTACAAATCGATGGAACGTGAGTTTCTGCTGCTGCAAATCTTCTGTTTTGATGCGAAGGCTGACGGAATGGCGGCGCTTCCATTTCTTGTACCCACTGAGGGACGCTTTAAACTCAGGATCATTGCTGAATTCTTTTGCCTTTAAACGTAGCATCAATCCACTAACAGCTATCCCTATGCGAAACGAAGCGAGAACCTTACTAAACAATCAAAAGGATAAAAATTTGATGATGTGATGAATTTGTCTTGACGCTTGTGAAAACTGGCCAATGAGAATCTTTCATACACAATATGTTGTCACATGATACACAATAGTTTTGAGAATCACACATTCAACTCACATTTGCTCTGCAATCAGCTGATTGATTTGATCGTGTTTCTGTTGTTCAACAGAAAACTTACCTTGGCTTCTCTGCTCTGTGAACCATTCCAGTATTCTTTGATCGAGCTCCGGATACTTCGGCATGAAGCATCCCATCGTCTTCCGTTTCGCTGACAATTTAATCTCGCCGTTAAAAAGGTTCACTTGATCTTTCCTCGACGGACCATGGACTCACTGATGCCATATTCTCTGGCGATTTCAGAGTTATTTTCAACAGCTTCTGCTTTGGCGACTATTTTAAGTTTAAACGCGAGGTTGTACGACGTGCGACGAGCCTTGGCCATGATGACAACTTGACTTGAAATAAACGATTGCGAACATGAGATTGTTTGGTATCGATTTGTAGACTGGTGAGGCCGCTTACCGTAACAACACAGTTAGTTTTAAGCCTCATTTATGACAATCAGTGTGATTTTTTTCCAAAATGGTAGGTTTTCCCGTAGTTAACAATTCAGTCTTGTAATAATGAATGGGTCTCGGCTTATAGCCGGGTGTTTTCGATTTATTTTTGGTTCTCGTTATGCCGAGTCTACACGTTCAAAGTTTGGGGTCTCGGCTTATAGCCGAATAAATACGGTACTATTCATTTAAATTAAAATATACCTTATTACATGCGGGGACGTGTGGGTGATCAGAGTGACACCCGCCCCTATAAAGACAATTTCAAATCATTATATTTAACTACTACTACATGTAACTAAACCGACTAATTAACAATTATTCCTCAAGCCCTACTGTGCACATGCTGGGCCGTTTAGATGAGAACAGAGCTTGAGAAGCTGCGAAGAGGTCTTCTGTCGGTTGTCATACTGCTCCCAGTGCTCAAATAACTTAGCTTGAAGATGTCTGTAAGTTTTACGCTGCATGCATTTCAATTTCCTCTCGGAGACCAGCCTAATGGTGACAGCTGTAAGTTTCGCCTCTCTGTCAAGTA
This sequence comes from Porites divaricata, assembly GCA_038088405.1. Lineage (NCBI taxonomy): Eukaryota > Metazoa > Cnidaria > Anthozoa > Scleractinia > Poritidae > Porites > Porites divaricata. Next base: position 23,831,841 of record JBBMOI010000009.1, on the reverse strand, counting down.
GCTCGATAAGATAGCACAACGGCAGTCCGCATTGCCCACCAGCTCTGCGATTAAGGGCGTTGTGCCAACCCTCGATGTCGTTATTGGTACGAATTGGTTGTTTATAGATGCTCCAGTCCTTCGGTGTGAACACGGGGTTCTCGATCCACTGGCGTTTTATGGAATGTCGGTCGTTTCACCAACGAGTCGTTTCGCCAACGGTCGTCAGTCAAATCCAATAATTTACGCATACAATATGTAATGTAGTGTTCTGAATCGTATAGCTAAAACCCAGGTTGACATCTAGGTTGACATATAAATGTTTGTAACGTTTAATTTCAATAAACCCCAAAATTGCGAACCGTATAGTTAAAACGCAGGTTGACATATGCGAACTGACTTCTACAAGTTTGCGAACTGACTTCAACACGTTTGCGAACTGACCAGAGACGTTTGCGAAACGACCGTTGGCGAAACGACTCGTTGGCGAAACGACCGGTTACCATTAGCTTCGTTCTCTCAGCCATGGCCTGATCTTAGTGCAGCTAGTTATTACATCAGTACCTAACCATTCTTGCCTCTGTACGCAAACAAACGAATCGACACAAACCTTCTTCAATTCTCGCTTTCTTGCTTCCTTTCCTGTCAATGAAAAAAAAACACAATTAAGGTTAGGTAGCATAGCTACAGATGTAAATGAACGTTTAAATAAAAAGACACAAAATTGAGGAAGCAAGTAAAATCATTATGAAAAAATGAGATAAAGTCTTACTTGCTTGATCAGTGGGATTCATGAACTTTCCACTCTTTGTGGTTGATATCGACCGCCTCCCCATCTTGATCTTGTTGTGTTTACCACAGAAACTACAGGAAAATCAGATAGAAAATGTGCAAAGTACTAAAACATCATGGCGTCCTTCTCTTCGGCTGAGCAGCCAGGCACGGAAAGCAGCCTGGCCTTTCGAGACAAAAAGTTACGCTCTGGGTAGTAGAAAAAAGTACTTTTGCAGTTCGAAGATGGGCGGGATGAATGCCCCGGTGCTTTTCAAGCGTTTTTTGGCTTTCCTATTTCAAGAAAAAAAATTATCTTTATTGGTGGCTTACAGAGAAACAACGTTTGGAAAAACCATAACCTTTTTTAACTAAAAAAATAACGATCATTATGACCAGATCAGGTGACCACATCCCTTACGCACCCCGCCGAGGAAAATTTGTTACCGGAGCATCAGTGTATCAACGCCAACAAGCGATGAAGGAATGTAGTCTTGAAGGACGGATTCTATTGACGTTCTGGACCCTTGAATCGGCAAAATGACTGTGCATCAAATTTGAAGGATATTCAAGTGAAATGAGGTTTGATTTCCAGCCAGGGTCGCCAAGAAGTCACGCTTCACTTCCGAGTTTTTGTCGTCGAGTGGGGTCAAGGCGGGTTTTGGACACAAAAACGGATATTGCCTGAAGCTATTTTATACACAAAGTTATGCGGATTTGATATTTAAACAGCATGAATAACACGGAAGAAAGAAATCATTCCTTAGAGAGGCAACGAAGCCGAACCACGTTCACTCAAGAATCAGCTGTGGCCCCTGTGAAATGTGGTTTTCTTTGGAAGACTTCTTTTCATACTGGACGCACATCTTCGAAGAGCAGATACTTTGTCTTGACCAGAAGCTCTTTGGATCACTTCCGAACTAATCAAACGGTAGTAATTAATTTTGTTAGTATCTGTCTTTGTTTGTGGAAGGTACCAGTCAATTCCAGAACTGCCCATGCGCCCCCCCCCCCCCCCGGGTAAACCGCCGGGCATTTGAGTTTTTGGAAAAGTTTTGCTCAAATTCCCGGATTTGTTGACAGTTTAGGTGGTCAAATGCCCCACCAGCTAGTGCTTCAAAAAGTGTCAATTCCCCACCTACCAGCGACTATTCACAAATTTTCCCATGTGTCAAACCATTTATTCATATGTTAATATCCTACTAAACACTACCTACATATACATAATCTTATGTCTTGGAAAGCTGTTTTTATGGAGGTTTGTTCATTGCAATAAAATTGTTTATTCCAGAAAGCCCACATTTAACAGTCTTTTTCAAAGGTTCTCAAATGCTCCAACAAAACAGTGGATATAGGAGCAATGACCCTAGCCTGCGGTCTGGAGAACATTTTTATTTTGTGATCAGGAATCATTTATAGTACTGCACAGTACCTTTGACTCTTTTTCCTCTTTCCTTATTCCCTCTCCTCATGCTCCTTTTCCATCCCTTCTCTTCTGTTTCCAACTCTGGACACCGTGCCTGAAAGAGGTCACAAGCATAATACAAAGTATATTGTCATCCAGGAAAAACTGAAAGGAAGTCTACCATTAGCTGCCATAGACACGGTAGAGAGACTTCCTGAAGACAATAGCTCATTTAGAATCACTGGACCATTTAAGCACCCACTGATTTTACAAGCCTGTAGCAGGGAAGAGTGTGAAGAGTGGATAAAGGCAATTGAGAATGGTAAGACCACCCACAAATTTTAGCTTGTGTGGATATGCAATAGAGAGGAGAAATGTGACGTCATCTTACCAAGGTAGCAAAATTTCTGGATCACAACAAATGGGAGCCTAAGCAATAACAATGGAAGCACGATGAGAACACAGGTAACCCAGGCTCACCGTCTGTGTCACATACGGGTTTCATAACATGAGCAAATATAGCGAACGTATGGGGCGAAGTTTAGGTCTGGAAATTTGCTAGAAAATGGAAATAAAAATCATTGAAACTTACCATGTGGCAAGTTGTTGTTGTCCTTAACATGCACACGAAGTTTAGAGAAAAATAGTCTGCTTCATCTTTCCTACATAGTATAGTGGCAAGGTAGGGGACTGACAGCAGTGTTGCGGCTCCGATCGACCCCGTGGAGGGAAGGGAGTCCCACAGTGCTAAAAGAATTATCTCACCATCCGACTACACACTTCCCTCCACGTGGACTTAATTTATACTCCTCGCCAGGTGTCCCGAGCTCAGCACCATTTTTTAATTGGACCAGTTGTGATCTTAACGGCTTCGGTCCGCCATATTTTTAGTAGGTTAATGTAAGAGTTCTTACGGAGCCCACTGGCTGTGCGTTGCTAGCTGGAGATGCTTCAGTGGTTTCAGGGTTTAGAGAAATTCATGTTCCACGAGTCTGGCATGTTTATTCAGCATCTGGATTCGATTTTTGCAAAAAAAATCGTGCTGGTTTGGGGTTGATCAGAGCCGCGACGCTCTCCTCAGCCTCCTACCTTGCCACAAATACTATATAGGAAAGATGAAGTAGACTATTTTTCTCAAAACTTGTGTGCATATGAAGGACAACAACAACTCGCCACATATTTTTATTTCCATTTTCTAGCAAATTTCCAGACCTAAACTTTGCCCCATATGTTCTCTATATTTACTCATGTTATGAAACCCATACATGGCACAAACAGTGAGCCTGGGCTACCTGTGATGAGAATGGCAAAAAAGCAACAGTGAAACAACAACTTTGCTTGTGCATCTTGCCTTTTTGTAGATTTCTTAGTCTTCATTGCATGTCTGTGACATGAAACTTCCTAATTCCGTGAGCCCACTTTATGGAGTAGGTGAACACGACACAAAATTATGTTGTTTTTTTTCTCAACCTTAGATAGGATCCTTTCAGAAAATGTCATCAACATTGATATGACAAATTAAATGAAATTCAATATGATCGATGAAGTTTTTAACAGTGGGGATTCACTTATCTCTTAATGCATGTACACATTTCTCATAACCTTTTTCTCTTGATTATTTGATAAATTATTAATATGAGAAAATTGATGTTGGTCACTGAAGTGTTAAAACCTTCATTACGTTTTTTAGGAATTCGACAGTGGCGTCTAGATTCAGATTCTGGTACCCCAGGATTTAACAAGAAAGATGAAATTGACAGCTTTCAGAATGTGCCTGGGATTAAGGTATGTTAGTGAAAAGTGTTAGCAGTGATTTTTTGTTTAACAAATGAAGAATCCTTGACAGTGCTCTGTTCTGTTGTAAAGCATGCAGGAAGTGGCTAGAGCATGAAAAAAGTAGGAGAAAACATGAGACATAGTTGAGTGTTTCTCCCTACTTCTTGAGTGGATGGATTGTACATCTTTTAACTGAGTAGCTAAGCAGCCAATTCTTACTTGATTTTTCTCCTTTCTGATCAGTCTTATTTTCTCTAAGGAGTACTCACTTTCAGCAAAGTTAGGTTATTTAGGTGTTGCACTTACTTGCTGTGGCACCCACCTCTGGTGAATATTAAACTTTAGTATAATTACATCGATGACTATCGAAAATAGAGCGCTGTGATTGGCTAGGAGCTTCGCAATATCCCGCTATAATCACCGCGCGGTGATTATAGCCTTGAAGGCTAGCAGTTTTCAAAATAGCAGCCAGATCTTTTGATGTTTTGGGGGTCGGAAATTGATCAATAATTTTATTTTCTCGAATAATCATCAATGTAATTATACTAAAACAATTAGTCGCCTCAGGCGACGTGAATATTGGCGAATAGTCACCTCGACTTCGTCTCGGTGACTATTCGCCGATATTCACGTCGCCTTCGGCGACTAATTGTTAAATATATCTCTAAGTTGAGGGCTATGCTTCAAGTGTCATATGACATAAATTATTTGCATAGAAGTTCAAGTTTTTCATCTAATTATAAACATGAGCTCTCTTTCAATACTGTGAAATTAGTTACATCGTATGTGTGCATGCACCCTCATATGATGTGTATTTACTGCAGCTGCTATTGTTTCATTTCATTTTGATCTTTTGATTGTATCATTCTTTATCATTCACTATTGTTCATTCCTAAATGTAAATTTTAGACTGAACAGTGTCTGTCTTACCTGACACAGACTTAGAATGGAAATAAACATCTTTTACCTTCCATCTTCTCAACTGGTAACAAATGTGTGAACGTTCAGCTCATGTGTGGGGTGGAAAATGATCCTTACGAAACACTATCTACACCATTGTCGGGAATGCCTCCAATTGTTGCCCAACAAAAAAAACTCACGTCACTTGTGAACAAACTGATTTTATATTCACTACTTCACCTCACTGAGTTGATCGTTTCACAGAGTTCGCATCACTGATTTGCATAACTTACAACGTGCAACTTATTACATAACTATCTGTCAATCAAAAATCTTAACAATACTCGGACCCAGTCTCCGACACTCTCCCCCCATATCAGTCCGAAGGAAAGATATGTTGTCCTTAATACAGGAGACTGGGCAACAACAACAACGGATACTGCAAAATACTTAAGTCAGTCACTAATAGGACCTTGTATAACGAGAGTTCAATTCATGGTTCAATGTCAATATTAACTTAAAGTTCTCAATGTCAGAGTTATCCTGAATTCTCCTCGGCTTCTGCAATTTGATGGATTTTTCTCTCAGCCTGCAAAGCTGCCTGTCTCCTTGGCCAGAAAACAGTCGCATCAGCATTAAGAACCCTGGAAGGTGCACGGGCAACTGAGTCAGAAGAAAGTTCCAGTGGATAAAGGTGCTGCACTGCTCTTTCGAGGAAATTCTTCCCCGATCGCAACTTCACAGCTCTTACTACTCCGTCTCTTCCTGGATACAGTTCCTGAACAATGCCAAGAGGCCACTTTCCCCGGTTTTTGTCCTCAGACTTTAGGATCACTACGTCCCCAACAGCCAATGTACAGGGCTTCCCTGGATGCTTGAGGTTGTGCCTCTCCCTCAGGCTACGGACGTATTCACTTGACCACCTTTTCCACACTGCGTTCTTGCATTTGCTAAGATGTTTAGCTCTCCGTCGCAGATCCACATCGTCAACGTGATGTGGTTCCAGGTCTGGTAAGATGTTGCACTGTGGAAACATCATGGAATTAGGGGTGAGGATTGGAAGTGCCACATCATCTTCCTCATAGCTAAGAGGCCTATCATTCAAGGTTATCTCTACATCAAGTAGCACTTCCTCCAACTCTGCCCATGAAAGTGAACCACACCCAATGGTCTTGTAGAAGGCATTTTTTACTAAACCGACCATCCTTTCGAATTGACCACCCCACCATGGGGCGCGGCTGAGGTTGAACTGCCAGATTATTTCATTCTCAGCAAGGAACTTGTTAAACTTCTCATCACACATAGCCTTTCTCAGCCACCGCGCTGCACCAACAAATGTTGTCCCATTGTCAGAATAAATCCTCTCTGGTCTTCCCTTCCTTGCAATTAACTTCTTCAGACTCAGAATGAACTCTTTGGTTTCCAGTGAGGGCACTAAGTCTAAGTACAATGCGCGACACAGAGAACATGCATACAACACAATGTATGCTTTAGCTTCCACTTTCCCATGTTTCCTGTATTTCATTGGCCCTGCATAATCCACTCCAACTATTTGGAACGGGTGAGATCCTTGCGTCCGATCTACTGGGAGGTTACCAGGTGGTGGGTTTGCTGCTGCTCTCGCTTGAAACTTTTGGCAACCATGGCATCCTCGGATGACTCGCTTTGCTAGCTTTCTTAAGCGTGGTACCCAGTGGTGTCTTCTCACACTTGTCATTGTCAATCCAACTCCCCCATGGAGAGTGCGCAGGTGTTCATGGTGCACTAACTTCTGGGTGTACAGGTGTTTGTCTGGGAGGTATATGGGATACACACCCTGTATCCTACCACGGCACTCCAAAATCCCATCCTGGTTAGGTTGCAGGTTTAGTTGTAGACGGTCATCTCGAAAGTGACAATTCTGTTGGGATCTCTTCACCCAGAACGTCTGCTGGTTCTTTATCTCTTTAGTTGTCAGTGGGCCACTGAATTTCTGGTTAGGATAGCGTGAATTGTACACGAACCTGGAAATCCATGCACAAATGTTTATAGCTTTGTTCAGTTCAAACTTTTCAAGAACAGCATCCAGCCTGTCAGTGACATCCACAGCAAGTGCAAATAGTTCCTTGGTAGCTTTGGCTTCAGCTGTACTTCCTGCAGAGGGTTGGATAATTTGTTCCGGTGGCCAACGTTCACGATCTGCCATCCACTGTGGGCCCTCCCACCACATCTCACGATACTCAACATCACCACCCCTGCTCGCAAGATCAGCCGGGTTTTCTTTGGTAGGGACATGTCTCCATATAATCTCTGACTGAGCACGAATCTTCTGTACCCGATTCTCCACAAACTGTTTGTATTGTCCTCCACCATTTATCCAAAAGAGAGCCACTGTACTATCTAGCCATCCATTCAGTTCCGTGACAGGCAATCCCTCCATGGCAAACTTCACATTCATCAACAAATTCGTCACCATATGAGCTGAGATTAACTCTAATCGGGGAATTGTTAAGCCCTGCTTGGCAAGCCTGGCCTTTGCTGCTACGAGCCGCTGAGTAATGCCTGATTCTTGCCTCACAACTGCATACACTGCTGCACCTACGCCATGGCTGCTTGCATCACCGAAGCCGTGTAGCTGAATTGCTTGGATGGGTTCCCTGTGTTCCACAAGGGCCCGTGTAATGGCTATCTGTTTGGGAAGACTCTGTTCCCACCTTTGCCACTTGAGTTTCAGAGTGCCCGTCAACTCAGCGTCCCATGCCAACTTTTCACAACAAACATCACGATACAGACACTTCCCCACCAGAGTTACTGGCGAAACAAATCCAAGGGGGTCATAAATACTTGCAAGCTTGCGCAGAACACCTCTCTTAGTTGGGTCTGCTTCCCACTCAGGAAAGGATATAATTATCTCATCACGTTCCTTGTCCCATCCCAGTCCAAGTAGACTTGATCTTCCTGCATGGGGTTTCATAAGTTGCTGTTTTGCAAAGGTTCCCTCTTTATCCACTGGTGGGACAGGGTTCTCTTCTAATTTAGGCTCATTTGACTGCCATTTGTGTAATGTGAAGGTTGCATCTTCAAAAATCTCGATAGCCTGCTGCTTCAGCTCCCTTGCCTTTTCCACTGTCACACCCCCACTTATCAAGTCGTCCACATATAGACTTTTACGTAGTTCAGCCACTGCATGTGGTTCACATGCTTCCCAAGTGTCCAAGTGGTACTTGATCACACCTCCTAGAAGAAAAGGAGATGGTGCGAGGCCAAATAAGGCTCTAGTAAAACGCAATGTCTCAATCTCTGAGTGTTCTCCTTGCTTCCAATGAAACCGCAGCACATCACGGTCAGACTCTTTTATTCGTACTTGCAAAAATGCTTTCTTGAGATCTCCCACAACAGCTACAGGGTGTGTACGTGACCTAACCAGTACATTCCACAATTTGTTTTGCAGTGGGGGCCCTGGGTACAAACAATCATTCAACGATACAGCATTGGGGTGGGCCTTGGCTGATGCATCATACACCACACGGACTTCCGTTGTCGCAGCTTCTTCTCTAATGACCGGTTTATGGGGGATGTAGAATTCAACTCCTCGAGGCTCTTGATCAGCTGCTTCCACTACACCCTCAGCTTTCTGTTCTTCAATGATCTCACTGTAGGCCTGTTCCATCCCTGTTCGTTCCAGCTTGCGCTTTAAATTCTCTAGTCTGCGGAGACTTCCTTGCTTGTTAGAAGAGAGTGGGGGATGATTGCCCTTCCATGGCAACGCTGCCTCATACCATCCTGCTTCATTGCGTGACAACTGTTCTCGAAATTCCATGTACACTTCACCTTGGTCATGCTGTGGTGTGTCCTCAAGTCCCAACACATCTAATTTGCATAGTTCCTCATAATCCACTTGACTGGTCTGTGTAAGAAGCATGTGTGTAGTGTCGATTTCCTCCCCTGGGGAAAGAATGATCCATCCCAACTTGGTGCGTTCAGCCACAGGTTCTCCCTGATTGCCTATCCGTGGTCGAGTGTCAGTTTTGATTCGAGCGAACACCCCAGCGCCTAAAATAACATGAACTGGAAGTAATGGTTTGGTGTCTATGTCATCCATTTCCACGCCCTTCAAATGAGAGTAGGTTTTCATCAACTGTTCATATCTGGGATTTTCCAGGCTAAGGAGCTCTCCTCGGTTTACTTTGGTGAGATTGACTTCTAAATTGTAATCCCCAGACTTAGACGAAACAGTGCTCTTGTAAATCTCCATTTTCGCTGTGGTAGAAGCCATAAGCATCACAACCTTTTTGGGCTTGATCTCTGTTGGCTGTTTTCCCAGCATGTCCAACAGCTTGGCAGAGGCATAACAGCTAGATGCACCAGAATCCAACAACGCACGACATTCAATTCCACCAACTTTAACCACCACAACAGGATAAATAACCTTATCATCATCAACCGAAGACATAACACTCTCCCCCTTGGGTTGTTGATCAGTGCAGATAGAAGTGTGATGTCTTCTTGAACAGAAATAACATGACATTTTACTGGTACATTCGGCCGCCCTATGTTTAGGGCCAGTACAGTTAAAGCAAAGTCTTTTCTCCGCCAGAATTTTCTTCCTCCCATCAAGAGTAGTTACGCGCGGGCAGTCAGAACACCTGTGCGAGGTATCTTCACAGTACACGCAAACACGTGTTCTGGCTTCTTGTTGTCGCGTGTTGTAAACACGTGAGGGCGGGCGATCACGTTTTGACGTGTCAGCTGAATTTTCCTCCACAGGATTTCGGCGAGTCCACGACTTCAAAGCTTCGCACAATTGCAGAAAGTCCCAACTTTGCCAGTTCTCATCGTTCCTAACCAAATCGCCACGGATTCCAGACAATTTATCGATCGTGAGGGCTACATTTCCGTTGACTTCACTTAATTTTCCCATAGTTTCGAGCGACTGAACATCATACAACAATCGTTCGTAAAATTGATGTATTTTTCGAGGCTGGTTTCCGCTAATCTTCAGCAAATCCAAGATATCTCCCACGTAGGCTTTCTCCACTTCGCTTGAATTACCATAACGCTCACACAAAATGCCCTTTGCCCTCTCATAGCCGTCGGCGGTGAACGGCAAGCCGTCGATGCTTCTCCTGACCGTAGGTACAACGAATTCCTTGAGATAGGAAAATTTTGTAATAGCAGCCATGCCAGACTTGTCGATTCCTTCGGTAAATTGGCCCCAAAACCTTGTCCAATCGAGGTTAGTTCCATTGAACTTCGTAATTGCAAGCTTCGGTAGTTTCGCCACAGTGCCTTGATTTCCCACGTGACTTGTGTTTTCATTTGCATTTGACGATTGAAGTTTTCCTAGCTCCTCGTTGTATTTGAATTTCTGATCCAATAGCTCCTTTTCGAAGGCTAACTGCTCCTTCCTGGTTTTATCAACTAGTTCCTGATCGATTTCGCTTAGGCATGTAGAAATGTTGTCCATATCTTGGTCAGCAGCCGCTATATCCGCCTCTACTCCTTCGCACCACGTGCTAATGACGGCGATTTCTTCCCCAGCAGCAATTTTTAGCTCTTCGACTTTTCGCTTTGACTTTTCCACAGAAGAGACGATGACATGTATCGCATCCTTATGTCTCTTGATACGGTTGCTATTTCGAGCCGCTAATATGGCTTCGGTTTTGTCCCTGGTCATTTTAAGTTGAGTTAATCTCGTCGCTAGATCACGGTTCGCAGCATCCATCTTTCGTTTTATAATTCACTGTAGTTTTTTTTTCCCGGCTCTTTTCCTCTTGCTCGAGGACACTGTCCCGTCGGAGGTGCCACTTTTGTCGGGAATGCCTCCAATTGTTGCCCAACAAAAAACACTCACGTCACTTGTCAACAAACTGATTTTATATTCACTACTTCACCTCACTGAGTTGATCGTTTCACAGAGTTCGCATCACTGATTTGCATAACTTACAACGTGCAACTTATTACACAACTATCTGTCAATCAAAAATCTTAACAATACTCGGACCCAGTCTCCGACACCATAAGTTACCCAATGCCTTTATAATATAACTGCTTAGTATAATTACATTGATGATTATTGAAAATAGAGCGCTGTGATTGGCTAGGAGATTCGCTTTATCCCACTATAATCACTGTGCGGTGATTATAGCACTGAAGGCTAGTAGTTTACAAAATGGCAGCCAGCGTTTTGATGTTTTGGGGTTGGAAATTGATCAATAATTATATTTTCTCAAATAATCATCAATGTAATTATACTAAAACAATATTAGTCGCCTCAGACGACGTGAATATTGGCGAATAGTCACCTCGACTTCGTCTTGGTGACTATTCGCCAATATTCACGTCGCCTTCGGCGACTAATAATTAACAATTATTGTTAATTAGTAACGCCACAATTAGAAAGCATTTTTTGTGGTCTATGACTGTTTGTGAAGTTGTGAACTCAGCAATCTAAGCAATCTTGTGACACAGTCTTGAACTCTCAATAAAAGGGCTTCTGTATGTACTTGAATGCTTTAAATCGATCTTCTGGTGAAGAATTTATTGCACAAAATCATACAAATTAAAAGTAATATTTGGGAGCTGATACAACACAACAGATGCGACTGAAAAGAGTTAAGCTTGCAGTTTCTCAATTAAGGGGATGACTTAATGATTAATACCTACCTTTTAAGGGAATTTTTTTAAAACCCAAGCTCAAAGCGTAACACCGTAGAGTTTCATTTGTTGACTAAATGTGGTCAGATCAATCATGACAGAAATAACAACATGGATGTACTTCTTCAGTTTTCAAAGAAGTGACAAAGATAAATAGAGACTATATGTCATCTGTTGAAAAATGACTCATCCTGTCCACAAGAAAGAAGTTGAGGTTACTCTGTATAATGAACATGTGCCGAACACAGTCTTAACCAACACAATAATCCTAGCAAATGAACCAAAACTTTGTCAAACTTTGCTTTCTTGAGTTATTGTTGTCCTTAAACCCCAATGTTACATGCTGCCAGGATTAATGCCACTAAAGATCTTGTGATCTTTGGGTGATCACGTTTTATGGTTCTTTGATTCTATATTTGGCTCAACATTTTTGTGAAAATGTATGGTAAGTTTGGTAAGGCTCTAAAATACTAACATTTATTTCTCTTTAATTTTCATTTTTTGTTCTTGTGTGTTACATAATAATAATTATTATACTTATAAGCAACATCTTGTTCTTTGACCTTTCTTTATTTGACGTCAGTGTTTTTGTTATTAAAACAGATGCTCTATCCATCTTTGTGCTGTCCAGTTGGAGATAAAGTGTTCTTCTCAGGTACAGTAGACAACTATTTATAGGTAACTCATTGTCAAGGCTCATTCAGTTCAAGCCATTGGATATTTAAGACCTGGGAGTGTTTTTTCTCACCCTAGATGTTATACTAGTCCATCACAATGTTAAGCATTTTCTTTGGCTGGAGAGAAATAGCAGTGCTGTCAACTCTCCTGGATAATCCAGGAGACTCCAGATTTTAGACTGTATCTCCCGGTCTCCAGATTAGAGACTGAGATCTCCCGGACAATTGCTGAAGTTTGCCATTTCCTGTAGACTCGACTTTCCGGCAATGAAGTTTCAATTTTTTTTTTGCGTTTTTTGAGCTAATTTACTGTTAACAGTACATTGAACGTTTCTTCATACAACTCTGTTGTGCCATTGTAATATAAGCTTAAGCAATAATGTGATTGGTGGCAAGTAAACCAATCAGGTTGAATGTTGCAATGTTATCAACATCTTTTTCGCGCGTTTTGTGTTATCGCAAATTCGTGACGATGGAGTCAACTAGTATTTTTTGCACAAATGATGCCATGTGCTGTGTGTTATGACATCATCTATCATCCCTTCCCTATCAATTCTCAATATTTGAAGATGTCGGGTGTTGACAGCACTGAATAGGAACTACAAATTAAAAACAAAAGGAAAACAAAAACAAAAAGAAAACAAGGATAATTTTGAGAGGAGAAAATAAGAAAAAATAAATAACTTTTGACCCACTTACCATCCCTTTTTTTTTTCTGAATTTCTCAGCTGCCAGTGAGCTTCATCATGAGTTTCCAATGATAAAGTATGCAAGAGCAGGAAGATCCATCCCACATGAAAGAGTCTTTAAACTTGATAATGACCACTTGGTAAGAAATAAACCATTGATAGACGTTGTTATTATTAATCCATAGCAAGGAAGTGAAGCCACTCCTGTATAACCTGAGGGGTTGTTGGAATCTTTCTCTTGTTTTTGCTTTTTAAGGACAGTAGTATTCTATAAATAAATTATATAATATTTATTTTAATTTGCTTTCAATTTGTTTTTGATTGTGATGGCCATGACTCAGGTACATAGATCTAGAGGATCTCCTTTTTTTTTTAAATACAAACAGTCTACTTCTTAATAATCAAACAATAGGAGGTTACAATCCTAGCAGGTCCCCATTGCTTTGGTATCTCCCCCCCCCAACCAAGAAAAAGATAAAAACAACAACAACAACAAACAAACCAGAAGGTATGACAGATTTTCTTGTCAAATTGCTTTATGTTTTTACTTAGTAAATTCAACTCTTCTTCTGAAGTGGATTTTATGATCTCAGAAAATTACATCCTCTGAACCAAAACAAATGAAGGATTTGTATTGAAAGTGAAGGTATTCCAGGGATGTCACTTACGGCTGGCGGGCGTGGGGGCGGGGGATTTTCCTCAGACTACCATAAGTATGAACCCCAGCTATTTTCATACAAAACAAAAGGAATTCAAAACCAAAGGAATTTCCTTTTTTTGTCTAATATAATACCCTTCCTATTAATAATTATAATTGCACTTGTGGTAGCAACTGCAAAATAAAATCTTAGTGACAGGCCTTTATTAGAAAAAAACAACAACAACACTTTGCTAAACACAGAATAAACAACCACAGATACTAGTACTGATTTTCACTTGCTCGTTACATTATAAAAACAGCTTGTTAATAATGTTTATTAGCATCTAACTGTCTTTAAACACCTGTCTGCAGCACATTATGTGGAAGAAAAGAGGGAAAGCTTACAGTTTTAATTTCGCCAATACCTGTAAGTTCCTTTTTTAGGAAAGCTTTTGTGGTTTAATTTTATCTTTGGTTCAAAATTGTTGTATAAAGAAAAATATATTTTGTTGAAGAAATTGAAAGGATAAAATAGAATTGCATTTGTTTACACTCTGTCAATACTGCTACTTTCATCAATTTAGATGGCAATGTATGATTACCTTCCTTTGTCACATCCTGGTTATACATGTATGCTAGCCTTGTGAAACAAACAAGTGGTCACCTTTGATCAGCTTTCACACATGCTCGACAATTGAGCAGAAAGTACCCAACTTCAAACAGCTGTTTAAACCCCAGGGGTGGGGGGGGGGGGTACTCCCAAAAAGTTTGGTTAGGTGTGTGCCGCCCACACAGATGTGAAGCAAATGAAAATTGAAACCCCATTAAAGGCCCAAACCTTGAAAATGAGACCCAGTTCACGGGAAAAAAGAAAACTAAGAATTAATGAAAACACAAGAAACTTCCATGAATTGCTGTCCTTATACTTTGAGATAAAGTTCAGTTTTACCAGATGATTTGTTTCTAGTGTAGCTGGGTGTTTACGCACTTGAATTTTAGGTTATAGAATTACCCTACCCTATCTAAGGAGCATACCAGGAACACAGCGGCAAAAATGGTACCTTTCAAGAATGGAGACCCACAAAATCCATACCCTATTGGGCAGCACTTCCCTATCTAGCTCATACACTGTATATGGGAGTACCCCGCAGGATATGAACACATCTGCTCGTCCCAGTGGAGGTTCAGCTGGAACATTATTGCTATTACTATTGTTATGACTGTTGTTATATTATCATTAACATCATCGTAATCTGACATGCATTTAAGTAGCAATACTAACACTGCATTTTTGTTGTTTTTCTTTGTTGATGTAAAGTATGTCTAGATAGAGTGATTGAAGTACGATGTGGTCAGCAAACAAGAAACTTTTTCAAGTTCCCTTACACTGAGGTTGAAAGCCAGTCATTCTCGCTCATGTTTGAGAAACAGCAAGGTATTATGTTATTATTTAAATGCTGTAAATGTAACTGATCAGCATGCATGTAGGTTTATTTGTTAATGTAGCTGTGGTACACACCAGGGTTGGTAATTGGAAATAGGTTATAGGTTGTAAGATAAAAGAAGGGGAATTATTATTTAACAATGTAAGTCTTTCTTTTTTATGTTGTGTAGGTGAGTGGAGTCAGTTATGTTCACTGGATCTAATATGTGACTCACCTGTGGCATTTGAAAAGTGGTCTAGTGTTGTGAGTATACACCGTACGATTATAGTTAACATTTATATATTGTATGTATTTATTTTAATATAAAATTTTATCTATTAAATTATAGATATTTAGTTAACATTCTGATAAATTATGTGTGGTTGTTTAAGCCACACCCTTGCACAAAAAGCTATTGACTTCATTATTTTGCATGGAAGGTCACTGGAAATTCTTCCACTGTAATCTAACAGATTCTTCTACTTACCTTGTTTTGTGTTTGGCTGGGTAAGATGAAAATTTAAAATGATCATGGAAATTAAATCAAGCTAGCCCATTGGGCTGATTTTGTCTATTTCCTGATTGTTTCCTGAGAAAGAAGCCCTGTCCAGTTGTCCCTTAGTGACAGCCCTGAGTTGTACTAATTACACACAACAAATTTCACTTCAGATGAGGGAAATTATTTATGGCAAAGATCAAAGAGTGAACCGCCATAGGTTTGATGGTGTTGATCCAGTTATTATGTATCCTTTAGAGATTTATTATTATGATTGTATATGCATAGGAACTTAATTAATGCCCATCTTGTCCAAAATGGATATAGTGAGGAGAATGACCTCATCTTTTGACCTCCTTTTATCTTGCTGAATCTTCCATTCTTTCACCATGTTGGGTGGTTTAATGTGAGATATTGTTCAATCTATAAATACTACGTCAGTGAAGATGAATGTGATTTTTAATAAACCAGCTAAATACTAGCCGATCACTTAAATATGCATGTATTATGTTTTAATATTCTCTAGCCCATAAATGCAAAAAAAACAATTTTGGGCATTGAAGAAGAAACTTTTTTACCTTTAATCTAACATACATGTACTGTCTTATCAAGATGAGATTCTTTAAACATATACGATCCTTGGGCCCAGGCATCTTAATACAAAGGCACACCATAGAGTGAAATAATAATATTAGACCTTAAGCTTGTAGGTTCCATTTGGACCAATATTTAGTTTGCAGAATACCTTCAATATCTTACCTAGGTACATGTAAGTGTATTGTTTAAAACAAAGGGGGCAGAAATATTTCCTTAATAGCCTCCAAAGGTGGTTGAAGCGACATTGGTCAGTCATGTCATCACGGCGGAGTAAAGGAGTTTCAGTGGACCAGTCCTTATCATTTGCTCAACACTGCTGCAGTGGAGCTAAGAAGAAACAGCAAATAAGAAATTATATCAAGGTTGTGATTGAATATTAGACCATTCATCAGTGATCTTGGTCAGTTAAAACCTGCTGATCAACTTTTTATTTGCTTCAGTCTTTGGAATATTTAGTTCACTTTCTTGTCAAGAGGAAATTAACTACTGACAGTATATAATTATTGATTTAATGTTACTTGAGTTAAAATTGTAAATGGAAGGAAGGTAATGGAAGGCAAAGTAAAAAATTTTATAGGTTTTTAAATTTTTTTTCTTATTTCTAATTATTTTGTGACAATT
Source organism: Porites divaricata (assembly GCA_038088405.1). Lineage (NCBI taxonomy): Eukaryota > Metazoa > Cnidaria > Anthozoa > Scleractinia > Poritidae > Porites > Porites divaricata. Next base: position 23,815,230 of record JBBMOI010000009.1, on the reverse strand, counting down.
CCCAAAAGTTGTTAAAGCTACAAATACAACATTAAATGTTACTTGTCTGTATTATTAGAGTGTTGTGCTGTTTGTCTGAGAAATTGTTTAGTTGTAACTAACTTTATTTTCCTCTTGGCTTTGCAGGACGTACTTGGGGTGCAGTGTGGAATTATTCAACACAATGAAAATCTCTTGTGGAACTCATTTCTGATGTTGTTCAATAATCTTAATGAACAACCAAATGTGAGAGTGATAATTAATTTTGAAATTAAAAAGCCTAGTCTGTTTGAACTGGCAATATTTAGTATGTCTCGGTAGCTTTCACTTGCAGGTTTTATCCATAGGTTCAAAACTAACCAACACCTGATAAGTTAAATAAACTGTTTCTCCACATGAATTAAGTACAGCTTGGTAGCTTTTACTTGAATAATCCCTCTTCAGGCCTTTTAATTCGTCCCAGGTTCGACTTAAATTGTTAAATTTTCTAGTACCAGTGCTGACAAAGTGTTACTTTGCTCTCATCTATTAGTTGTTGAAGATCTTCTTTAAGTATGCGAAAGAACATCCCAACCTTGGTATGACACGAACTGAGTTTGCAGAATTTCTTCACAGAGAGCAAGAGGTCAGTCACTGAGCTGTCTACAGTGTGATTGTAGGTGTCCCCATTACAAAAATTTCGAAAGCTGAGGAGTATAAAAGCAATATTTTATTGAATTGAGATTTAGGGGCGAAATTGATTTGTTTTATTCCCCCAGCCTCGGAGTCAAGTTTGAATTTCGATGATTTGCAACTGGCCTATTAGCATAGGGCTGCTCCGTAATCCAGTTTGTTTATTTGTTTATTTTATTTTACTGAGAAGAATTCGTGCACATGTAGTCTACATTTTTGAGCAAGTTTTCATGCATGCTATGTATATTGGGGAGATCAACTAGCATCAGCGTATTCTGGGACGAGTTGTATTTTCCAGAATTTACAGAATACTTTTCTTCTTCTAAAGACAATAATTATCACATTACGCCACAGTATATAGCTGGTTTACTCCTCATAATGGCTGGGGTAGCTGTACTTCATGAGTGATCTGATGTGGAGTACATTACTCATGTGTTTCTTTCTATGTTGTGTTGTCATTTGTTGCTGTTAGGAGTCACTTAGTTTGCCAGCCTGTGCAAGACTGATGTCTGTCCATGACAACTTTCATATGATGTACAAACAGAGATGTGCAGGAAACGACCCAGCATCCTTTCAACTGAGCAAGTCGTTTTTGTCCTTTCATGGCTTTCTGAGGTGAACATACAGCTGATGAGAAACAAATGAGCATGCTGACAAAAGCTGTAAATGATTCACATAAATTGTAAAGAAAGCTTTTGTGGCATTATTTTGATTCAAACATATTATTTAACAATTAGTCACCTCAGGCGACGTGAATATCAGCGAATAGTCACTGAGACGAAGTCGAGGTGACTATTCGCCAATATTCACGTCGCCTGAGGCGACTAATTGTTTTAGTATAATCACATTGATGATTATTGGAGAAAATAAAATTATTGATCAATTTCCGACCCCGAAACATCAAAAAACCTGGCTGCCATTTTGAAAACTGCTAGCCTTCAATGCTATAATCACCGCGCGGTGATTATAGCGGGATAAAGTGACACTCCTAGCCAATCACAGCGCTCTATTTTCGATAGTCATCGATGTAATTATACTAATTAGTTTTAATACCACCTTCTTGTTCATCATGGGCTACACCCAGTATGCAGCTATTGTTTGTTTGTACTTGGTGCACTTCTCAGTAGCTTTAATCCTAGTTGACAGATTAGGATGCTCAATCGGGGTAGTGGGGCATCACAAGGACCATGTTAAACTGAATTTTCAACCCTGAATCTGAACCTGAATCCCTACCACCTACTATTTTCTTTCCAGGAATTCCTTATTAGTAGCCCAAATAATTTAGTACTCCTGTTCCACACATGTGTCTTGTGTTTCATGCTTAGCTACTCAGAGATACTCGCCTCTATCTTTAGTGTAAAAGTTGTGTTAAAATAAAGCTCATGCTGGTATGTATTTAGCTTTATTGTTGTGGTTCAATATTTTCCCTGGTTTAAATTTTATTTTCGTTTGTTTAAAACTCGTTAACGTACATTACCATGCCCGAAAACAAAGGAAAATAAAATACAACATAGCCATCTCTCACTTTACACTAGTGTGTGTCTTGTTCTTCATATTTGGCTAACTAATACCTGTTGACTTTCGGCACCACTCCCCACAAGTCTCACATTTTTTTTGACATGTTTTCCAGTTATCTTCGCAGTAAGGATAATTCTGCTGTAAATCCAGAGCACAACGTTGTTTATCAGGTCAGAATATGTTTTTCTATCGTTCTGTCTGTCTGTCTCCAAATCTGTTTTTTTTTTTTCCTCATTCTTTTTTTTTTTTTTTAAAAGCAGCAATTTTTGAAAAGTAAGCAACAGGTTTAATTGACCGTAATTTAATCCGTTCTTAAAGTTGGTTTTTATAACCGCCCTTCATCTCCTTTGAAAGCTATATGTAGATTTCAGTGGGATGTGAAACCAGGTTCTCATTTAATTTTGCTAAATAGCACATCAGATTCACAACGTTTTTTATTATTTCTTCCAAACATTGAAAAATAGCCTCCATCCTTCAAGGCAAGAAGGAAACAGGTCACATTAGTTTAAAGTTGACTAAACTAAACGAAATGTCTTCTACCCACTTATTTGCAGGACATGGACCATCCTTTATCAGATTATTTTATCAACTCTTCTCACAACACATATCTGACGGGAAGGCAACTGAAAGGCCATTCCAGTCTTGAAGCTTACGTGAGAGCTCTGCTTCAAGGCTGTCGCTGTATTGAACTTGACTGTTGGGATGGACCAGGTACATTACCAACCCTAGAATACTAGAAGTTCCTTTTTAGAGGATAGTGGAGCCAGAAAACAGCATGAATTACGGACAAGGACACACAATATGGGGGCATTGTCCATCTCTCCATGCAGTACTGTATTGTGTTTCTCTTACCCTCTTTTACTAAGATACAAGACAACTTGTGATCAACCAACAAAGTAATTGTTAGCAGTTATGCTAAATACTTTAACAATCGAAAGAGTTCATCAAACTCGTTATCATCATAATAGTCATCGGGCTATTTTACAGGGACGGTGAAGCGGGGGGCTGCCCCCCCCCCCCCCCCACTCCCCCACCTTTACCGAGAAAATAAAGCCTTACTAAGGAGAGAGTCAATTTGGTCACTAGTCAACACCCCCTCCCAACCCAACTGGTAAAAATGTAAAAATGTTCCGCCGTTTCTGTTAAAACATGGTCAATTTCATGTGACATTTGCAGTTCCATTTTCATTGTGTAATGCTGAAAGGCGCCCCTGTTTAAAAAGAAAACCACCCCAAATCCCTCTTGTTAAGTGGGGGCTTACATCCAGTCCATTTAAGTAATGAAGGTGCGGACTTGACGTTATGCTGTATTTAAACTTATCAAGAAAGCGTGAACTCGGGTTGAGAGGAGATAGGATAATGATCGAGTTACGAGTCCGAGTTGAGTTAGAGTTGAGTTTGAGTTGAGTTTGAGTTAAGTTTGAGTTAAGATTGAGTTAAGTTTGAGTTACAGTTTTGAGATTTTTTTAAGATTTAAATTTGATATGTGGATACAAATGATGGTAAAGGTTATCGGCCTTACACATATCAATTGAGTAAATTCAACACAACGTCATTTTTCAATTTTTACAAAAGAAAAAGGGTGTAGATATCTGCAACCCCTTACCCTTCCATTGGGATCCCGTCTGTGGGACCCTGGACTACATTCTGAACAGCTGACACAGGCTATTTATAATGAGGAAACCACATTACAACACTAAAAATTACTTACATGATTACCACTGCTTGATTCCTTTCATCATGGCAGCAACGTTTGTGAGCGAAGCGAGTCACCCGGAAGTGAGCCTTTTCTCTTTTAATATGCCTTCAAACTACCAATTTGCCAGAATATATGTCCAATATCACGGTTCTAAAGTGAAAAAAGTCCACTTTCGGTTGACGTGTGTCGTTGCTTAAAATCCCTATTCTCTTGGATTTCATTATGAAAATCAAGACTTCCACAGAAAGCATTCCCCAAACTCCCCAAATGCACGCCATATCATCCTATGGTTTCAACAATAAATTCTGAAGAAGACGGGAGCGTCGTGTATTTAAAGCCTCGACTCGCCCTATTTTGTTATGTGCTATCTTGGTTTTTACTTACAATACCGCCGGTATCGTGAAGTATAAAATATGCACCGTGAATTGCGGAGTTTGGACCAAAAAAAAAACCAACGGAAATGTTCAAGGCAGATTAAGAATAAAGGAACTTGGTATAATGGCAAAATAATACACTGAATAATTCTGATTAGAAAACCTTTAGCACATTTTGGGGTAGATTTATTTGGCTTCATCGCACGGCAGTTGTTTGATGAGAACAACACATGGAAACTGTATTCACCCGGTAAATTGTCGTACTTTCATATCAAACAAATATTCCTACAATATTGCTACCCGCAAGAAAAAGGTCGCGCTTTGCGATCGAACACTTGAGAATTTTGACAGGCCACGGAATGACACAAATGTACTTTGTGAGCTGCTCTTTTATAGTTGTTTATATTTCTTGACATTTCAGAGGTTGTAATCAAATTAGACTTTCAATTTAATGAAAGATGGATGGCATTTGTTAACGTGCACTTTTCACAGATGTTAATAAATTATTGTTTGTAATCGCTGAACTCGTTTGATAGCCGTTTGCTGACTCGAACGGCGAAGAGTTGTGTATTTGATCCGAATGCACTAGTTGCTCTAGTCGTAAATAAACATTGAATGATGTTCACAAGGTACTCGCTCCAATTTGAACGGGCTTTGAAAAATTTGACCTCAAATACTGAACGGGCTACGAAAAAACAAAATGCCCTTTGGGCGGGCTTTAGAAAGAAAGAGGAAAGCTATTATTTTTTTCCCGACCCGGTCATCCTCATAAATAATGAACTGTCCCTAAGTGAACTTTTAGTTTATCCATAATAATCTACGAAAATGCGCCAGCTGTCAAAGACTTGTAAAAGAGGTAGATATGAGTGTAGCTCATTGGTACATCAATACGAAACTTAACGAGTTTTGAAACGAAGTGCTGATGGCTTACCTTAATTGAGGCTTCTACCGCCCTCTTTATCGCCTCTCCCTCATCTTCTTTTTGGAATTTTCGCATCCAACTTTCGGCTACTTCATTTTGAGCTGTACGCGACGAATGACCTCGCACAATATCGGCATAACTGGTAATGTTTGGATCCATTTCCAACTCGAATTGACCTGCTCGTGTAACAACTAGCGCAGAGAGCACTTTGCAATAAAATATCCGGGACCAGGAGTCTATTCAACAGTCAGTGCAATTGGAAACCGCAAGATCAGAACACGATGGAATGCTACAAAGTCATTCGCAAATGCACCAACCGTGGGAAAAGAACAGTTGCATGCAATGGCCCATTTTTTATTCTATTTTTTCATATTTTTGCACGATGAACTTTTGTACAGTCTTTTGTAATCGGGTATGAAGAGAGATAGTTGAAAAAGGCCGGATAATCGAATAAGCTTATCTAGCATTGAAAAAAATATATATATATTGTTTTTTTTATCGAAGGTTATCGTACTTTTACAGAACATGGGAACAGTCCTTTCCAGTAACTACAGCACGCACGAAGAGTTTCGTTTCCCCTTTAATTTTGGAGGAGCATTAGCTAGCCGCAAAAGTTATAAAAAGCAACAATAATAATAGTAATAAAAAAGGGGGTGAAGAAAAAAAAAATGGGAAAAGTCATATTTTGGTAACTCAAACTTAACTCAGTCTTAACTCAAACTCAACTCAAACTCAACTCTTACTCAACTCAAGCTCGTAACTCGGTAAATAGCTGATCCCGGTTGAGAGGTAAGTGGAGCCAACAACTGCAGCCGAGTGCTTTGCATAACCATGACAACCCTGAGAATGGCATCCACCCAGGTACCATCATGCTGCTAGCAAGTGGAAACTTATCGTTCTTACCTTATACTTCAAATAGATAGGCTGTGCATACCTTGTTATAGGATATTAACTCGCCATGAAATTAGTGGAAAACGACTTTCGAGTAAAGGAAATTAACGCAAAAGAGAGGGCAACATTTCAAAATGATGGAAATTATCACAGCGTTTACAAAGAAAGAAAACTTGTTGAGATGAGACAACAGGAACAGTGAAATGGAAACTTTGTTCGTGGTACTTTCCTGAACGTGCGAAGGTAGTCAAGCGAAGAAATCTGACCACTTTGAGGGTTCTTTTACAGTTTCACTGTTACACTCGGATCTCCAGCCTGATAAAATACCTTTCTTTCTTAGGTTTCAAGAATGTCAGAAGTGCATCGATAATTTGGGCCCAAAATAATGGGAATTAAGGTCGCGGAAATTAGCGCTCCACTTAATTAACGTCGCGGAAACTAACGTTAATAAATATTAACGCTACTTCAATTGACGCGAATTATTGAAATTGGTATTAAATTTCATAAAGCTTTAATTTCCTATAATAAGATAGGAAGTAGAGCACTTCACGAGCGTGTGCAGCGTGAAGCAACGCAAAGGCGTGACCTTAACAGGCCCCCTGGGATGCTATACAACCACGTTAGTTAATCGCAACAGAAATTGCATTTTGCCACATTCAAGTTTTAAATCTTTTTTTTTTTTTTCAGATGAACCTGTCATTACCCATGGACTCACATTAACTTCCAAAGTCAGATTCAGAGATGTGGTTCAAGTTATAAGAGTGAGAACTACATAAATCAAAACCTTATTTTTGCAACAGGACCCCAGAGACAACTATATGATTCATCGACAAGTTTTGGAAATACCTTTCTTCTAAACCTAACCCTAACCCTATTCCCCACCGAAAGCGTGCATTTTAGCCCTTCATGTAAGGCGACCTATGGTGAAAAAATGAGGAAGCAAACCATCTTTACTTTACAGCATTATCTTATTCAAAATTGGGGACAAGATGGCGAACAAACGCTTGCGCACTCATTTGTCACTTATCAGCTGTACAGTCTTTTGTGCCCACAATATATCGCATCGTGGCCCTTGTGTCACGATTTGTATGGTAGCGTAAGAAAATGATATCATGGCCCTTGTATCGTGATTCGTAAATTATCGTAAGGAAATGTATAATTACAGCCCTAGAATTGGCACTATACACAGGTCATTTTGGTCTTACAAGTCACTTCAATGTAGAATTTTCTAGCGGGCTTTTTGCCTGGAACTGGACAACATGTTAACAGTGCTCCAGTGTCACAAAGCAAGGAACACTAATCAGAGTTTACAAATGAATATCTTTGCTTATGTTTCTAGGAATATGCTTTTGAGGCATCCGAATTCCCCTTGATTTTGTCCCTGGAAAACCACTGCAACAAGGAACAACAGGTAAGTCTCCGTTCATCATTATTGCAAGTATTTATAAAACTCATTTGTGTGGTGGTAAGTGTTGTATGGTATAGGGCACGTTTCGCACGAATCTAGCGTGTCGTTCCAACATCATGTGAATCGATTTGAACGGGCCCAAATATTTAGACCTGCATGATTCAACAGCATCCAACAGCATTCAACACTGAGAAATGATGTCTCTTCTGTCAGTGACGCAGGCAACTCTGAAAAAGACCCAAATACTCCCAACAAGAGTGTAACCTATGACTATTCGGTCGTTAGCCGAGATGCTGTACCACTGAGCCATATGAGTCCTAGGAGTCTAGTGCCATGTGCATTGAAGTATAGGTTCATGGGACTAGCCTGCAAGCAAGCTGTCCGGGGCGCTCTGGCGGCGGGGCGGGAAAAGGAAGGAGAGCTTGCAACTGCGTCTCTTCGAAAACGAGCGCGAATGTAAGCAAACATTGAAAAACTCTTGAAAGCACGCGCCAAGGGTAACGGACGTCATCACTAATGTCATCTCCGCCAATCAGCATTTTGCATCGACTTTTTCAATGCAGATATTCAAATTCCAGAGACGTAGTTCCAAGCTTTCCCTCCTTCCCCCCCCCCCCCCCCCCCCCCGCCGCCAGAGCGCACCCGAGAGCTTCTTGCAGGCTACATGGGACAAACATCCGAGATACTGGTCATGAAAAACGGCAAATATCAAAGGAAAAAATAACGACAGTGCTGCAATTTATGTTGGAAATTCCCTGGCGGTACATAATCCTTATATTTTCCGTTCACAAATTGTGACTGAATAATGCGACGTTTTTATTGGTCAGTGAAATCAAAATGATAGGAACGCTGAAGTTGTAAACCGTCCAGTCTCCTTCGCAGCCGTTTTTAGGCTCGTCACGTCACGGAGGGAGAGGGGAGGAGGGTTGCGTGACGTGACGAGCCTAAAAACGGCTGCGAAGGAGACTGTACACCGTCAGGTCCACCAAAGAATATGACTGGAGTCTGACGAGCTGCATGACCATACCCGTCATAAAACTATGGTGGCATACAGCTTGCAGTGATATAAATGTGATGTCCAACAAGGTGTCCTTGGCTGATTTTTGAATATGTCCTTGACTTGCAGGCTATAATGGCTGACATTTTTGTAACAGAGCTTGGTGATATGTTGGCTACAACTAACCTCTGTGACGAGCTAGGTGTGAATACACTTCCTTCTCCTAACGATCTGAAGCGTAAAATTTTGCTCAAAGGCAAAATTAAAACCAAGAAAAAGGTAAAAGTAACATTCGTTTTCTTAAAAACGGCTCATATTTGAAGTAATCAATGGCTATTGTTTTTATTAGTGTTTTAAAATGCTGTAAAAACCCGTGAGTAAGAACGTGGTTTTTAAGAACCTTATGCTAAGATTGCCAGTTAGGTCCTCTCTTTACAAGAACCTTGAAACAGGCTCTTGTTGTTTAAAATCTATTTAAAAATTCTGTACATTTGGCCAAATAAGATAAGTCAACTTTCAGGACCCTCTTTGGAGACATAGGTGCAATATCACTCCAACTGCAATGTAATGGTATGTAGACTTTAGCAAAACAAGAACCATTTAAAACCTAAATTTGTGTTCAGTACCATTTGTGTAAGAACCTGTTTAGGCTAATTTGGGTGAATGCAGGTTCTTTCTCGCAGGGTTTTACTGTATTGGTATGCTAAAAGTGATCACGCTATTTTAGACAATTTCAGCACTTACGACGGAAAGATCACTCAATTGACTTAAATATCAAAATAGTTGTTCCAGACTGTAGAATACAGATGAAGTAAAAAAGAGCAAAAAAGAAGAACGGCTGGATGAGCGAACGTGAAGAAGATTCAAAGGAATTTGCGTTTAGTTAATGTTGAAAAAGGGAAAGAGTCTTGTTTTATAATTTGTTCTTATAAATCAGTGTTTACCCTTCCCTTTTTTCCACCGCAGCATAAAATCTCAACTTCTATCTGGCCCGGAATGAATGTCAGTCCTATCATTTCTGTAAGTGCTATCGTTTTAGTAAAAAAAAATTCTTGAACTGTTATGCTACTTGAAAGGAATTCGATACCTGTAATTTGATTTGTCTTGGAGAAATTCACATACCATTGGTTTTTTGTGAGATGAAGTGACACATGACTGATGAGGTCTTTGACACAGTATCTCTGTCAGTACACTCTACTTTGCTGTGCAGTGTACGTGGTTTTCCAGCAGTTGATTGAAAACTGCTCCGAAACTCAGCCGCAGCTAAGCCAAAAAGTGATGTCTGTCCCACAGTGGTGTCCGCCTTGCAGTCGTCTATGCCTTAGGAAAAACCACAATACGTTTGTAGTGACGGATAATAAGGAAGAGGACCCTTCAGATTATGCACTGTGCAGTTTTTTTTTTTTTTTCATATTGCGTACACTCTGTACGCCGACTGTCCATCTCCTCCTTGTAAGCAAATTTAAAATGTCACGCTCGAGGCTCGCAGTTTAAACCCTGGGCCCATTTGTTCGAAGGCCGAATACCCGAGGTTAAATTTAACCTCGGTTTCTTTTTCTTGTTTTCAAAAGCATTTTCTCGGATAATTTTCTCTGTTATTTTTAGTGTTTCCAATCGTCAACTTGTAGACAAAAAGATTAAAACTGAAATGCTTTCTAAGCTTTCAAATCTGAATTCAAATCTCGCACTAACCAAGGGTTATCTTAACCCAGGTTCGCAGAACTCGACTCAGTTCTATATCCCGTTCTATGTATTTATTTATATATTTCTGCTTTTCAACAAAATATTTTACTTCTTTATCTAAGTTTAACACACGTCATTTTGTATCAGTCTGCAAATTTTACGTCGTAGTCGTGTGGATAATGGCAAAGAAATTTCTTTTTCTACTTATGTATTTTCTGCTGTATTTTTACATTCGTGTTGCAGATAAATAGCACCAAAAAGTGTGCTGCCCATGCAGAATCCTTGTTAACCTTATTATCCTCTTTCTTTTTGACGTTCTCGTTTTCGTCGTCGTCGTGTTTGATTAATCTCCAGAGAGTTAAAGAGGCTCCGCTTTTGGGTTTGTTTAACCTTTGTTAATTGACTTCACGAAATATTGACTCGTTCTTTTTTCGTACAGAACATTTCCACAAGAGTGAAAAAAACAAGTAGGGGCGTGCTTATGTCCAGTCAGGTGAGTTTTAAGACCCTTGCAAACGGACGCTTAATTGTTGGCCAACAACTCCCAACATTGTTGAATGTTACATGTTGCGTCCGTTTGCACACCCTGTTGCATGTTGTTGCGTGTTGTTGGGAGTTGTTACGCAGAGTTTGAAACCGGTCAAACTTCTGAGCCAACAACTCCCAACATTTCTTTTGTTCCGTGGTCGCCGAAGCGTAGTGTAACAATGTTGGATCCGTTTGCACAGTTCTTTCAACATTGTTAGGGACACGCACATTTCACATAGTCTCCAAGGTCTTATGGGTTGTATCCTTCCCACGATGCACCGCTGGTCCCAACAATGTTGGAGTTGTTGCGTCCGTTTGCACGTAGCTTTAAGGTGATGTTAACGAGATGATTCGCAACGACGATTTTAGCGCAACACAGCGTTACATCATTGTTGCGACATTGTTTCGAATGGTTGCTACATTGTTCCAATATTGCAACGCTGTGTTGCGCTAATAATCGTCTATGCGAATCTTTCCGTGTAATATCACCTTTAATCGATGTAGGTTTGCTCTTTGGTGCCACTGTTGTTTTCGTATGTATTTACTAGTTCGTGAAAGTGAAAATCAAACACACCTACTGGTGAAAATATTTTCTTTTCGTCATCAAATGACATATTTCATGTTTTTTGCTCTCAACTGTATTATTTTGAAGTACCCATGTTCCTTTGTTCCAGTTATGATATCATGGTGTGACATTGCGCAGGACACCCAATGAGCAACATACCACATCACGGCAGTCACTAATTCGCGTTTCCCAAAATCAGAAAAAAAATCTTTTTTTTTTCTTTAAAAATAATAAAAGCAAATATTGCCTTTCGAAAGTAGTTCATGCAGAGGTACATAGGCGATTGTTCATTTTTTTTCAGCTATCACCTGATAGCTCATTTGCCTTCTGCTCTTTTCCTCTGTTTTGTTTTTTCATTTGGTTTTTGTTTTTGTTGCTTTTTGACATTTTTCAATGAGTTACTCACATGGGTAATGGCGCACAGGTAGCTGTTGAAATTTCTTGGTAACACACTGAAATCTTGTTTTTTTTGGCCACAGTCTGAAGCAGTTTTCACCAGATCAGAATCAGCAAATTCTCTCAGTTCAGGTCGGGTGCGATCATTAACAAATGCTACGATTGCGACGGTGGTAAGGAAGTATGAACTGTGTTAATAAACAAGTCATGTATGTAATTGTTATCAGTGGTTATGTAGCTGGAAATTTTTTCTCACCATAGTGCGCTGTCATTGGTTACTACAAGGTTACATTACTTCTAACAATAAACTGTTTCCCGCCAAAAGTTTCTAAGCGAGTAACTTAGCAAAATCTCTGACGTCAGAGTGTGTCGGTGCTCTGGTTTTTCCTAATAATGGCCGCTCGCTGAGATTTACTTTCATAAATTGCTACACGTGAAAGGTTTTTCTTCGAGGGCTATTGAATTTTTCCCTCGGGACCAATCATAAAATAAGAGTTCAATATTTAACAATTAGTCGCCGAAGGCGACGTGAATATCGGCGAATAGTCACCGAGACGAAGTGAATATCGTGAATATCGGCGAATAGTCACCGAGACGAAGTGAATATCGTGAATATCGGCGAATAGTCACCGAGACGAAGTCGAGGTGACTATTCGCCAATATTCACGTCGCCTGAGGCGACTAATTGTTTTAGTATAATTACATTGATGATTATTCGAGAAAATAAAATTATTGATCAATTTCCGACCCCGAAACATCAAAAAATCTGGCTGCCATTTTGAACACTGCTAGCCTTCAATGCTATAATCACCGCGCGGTGATTATAGCGGGATAGTGCGAAGCTCCTAGCCAATCACAGCGCTCTATTTTCGATATTCATCGATGTAATTATACTAAATGATAGATAAACATGTTACGCTCATAAGACAAAGATATCTGCGTCTCTAATGATAGTCGAATCATTGACCCCGAGGGAACCATTCTGTTGCCAGTAAAGCTGTTGTCAGTTGTATGTCATTTACTACTAGGTTCATGTGTCACGCGTTCTGTTTACAACAGAAAAGAAAGGTTTGGATTCAAAGGAGCTATCCAACTGTGGGCGGACGGGTGGTAACTTTGCCCGACAGAGTAGCAGCCTCGCAATAATTTGAAAAGCGAGTGAATACATTTCTTTATAAGAAAACTGTTAATGATAATTTAATGTTAAGTGCTTTTGAATATCTGTAGCGTTAGCTCCGTGTGAAGTGCTTAATAATGTTGTTGTTGTTGTTATTATAATTATTATTATTGTTATATGCAAGGCCGCTTATGCACTTATTTTGGTTTCACGTTCGATTGATTACAGGGCTCAACAAGCGAAGATCAGTACAGTATAGTAAGTACCTTTCACTGCTGTTATTCTTATGTGGTAAAGTACATTCGAGATTGACAATCGTTCGTGATATTCATTACAGAGCGACGAAGAGTTCTGTTTGATTTTGATTCCATTTTAATTCGAGCTGCGACGTAGCTTTAGCCTGCGCTTGTTTTGGACTTGAAATTCAAAACAGGTCTTTTTTAAAGTGTTGTACATAATACTGATTACATCGCCGTTAGTGATTTGGATTGGGGTTTTGTAGGTTCCTTTGGAAGATTCCATGGGCAAACTAATTGTATATTGTCGTGCGGTGCCTTACAAGAAGCATGAAATCTCAGGTGACTGCTGTGAAATGTACTCTTTCAATGACGGCTCTGCGCAAGATTTTATCACAGGTCATCCTCGAGGTACAGTGTAAATTTATGCACCACTTTATTTTTTTTTCTTTTTTGATATAAGATAAACAGACATTTGAGCATAAGAATGTGACCTCTATGTAGAGATGCAAAGTAATTTTTGAAGGTTATTTTTCCTGTGTGCGAAAACTTAATGAAAATTTTAGCTACCAAGTTTTTTAAATGCGTGTTGGTTATGTTTAAAGAAGAACAACTTCATGCCGAATGCGGGGTGAGATTGAGGAACTTCTATTTATCAAAGTTACTGTAGAGTTCTGAAGCTTATCTGGTGAAGTTAGGGAAAAGTCTGTCGTGAGATTTCGAAGCTGTTTGCATTTTTTATAAAAATGCGGTTGAATTATATGCCGATATCTCAATACAAATTATACCTACAAGAAAATAAATAACATCTTCTTTAAGTTCCATCATTCTTTATTAAGGATGCCAAAAATCATTAAAAATTGGTTAAATCGTTCCTGCTGAAAAACGCGATTCAAAAAAATAACCAACAAGCATATAAATCGGTTCGGGCCACCTTAACTAGAATACTCGTCGCATTAGTTGAGACAATAGTGGCATTTTCTGGCCCCTCAATGTTGGTTTTTTCGAGTTGGCATGTCAGAAGCAAAAAAATCAACACTGGGAGGGGAGGAGCACGACTTTTTGTCAGGATATGGGTACAGAACGGGGTGTCCCAACTTAATGTGACGAGGATTGTAGCTTTTCCATCATAAACCAGAAGCGCAAGCACAGTGAGATACGCATGCGGATTTGAGTATGACAAGATAGAAACTAATCAGATGTATTGAGAAATGAACCACCTCAACTCAACAAAAACGCAAGGTTCAACCCAAGAAACGGAAGATTTCCCATTTTATTTCTCTCTACTTCGCGCATGCGCTTTCTTTGTGGGCAAGCACTGGTAGGGCAGTGGTGAGAGCTCTCTCCTCCCACCAATGTGGCCTGGGATCAAATCCCTGCATCGACGCTTTACCAGGTGATCTGTGACGTCATTGCGGGGGCCTGGGGAAAGAAATTTTAATGCCGTATCCCATAAACCAAAGCTGACGGGAACAGATTGAATTGAATTGAATTGGTGCGCGCGTTGGTTTATGGGATACGGCATTAAAATTTCTTTCCCCAGGCCCCCGCAATGACGTCACAGATCACCTGGATGTGGGTTGAGTTCGTTGTTGGTTCTCCCCTTTGCTCCGAGAAGATTTTTCTCCGGTGCTCCGGTCTTGTCCTCTCCTCAAAAACCAACATTCCACCAGGAATGCGGTAGACGAAGAACTACTAAGTGGATATGCTACTGCCGGTTTTCCTTTTTCCCGATAGATATTTTGTCATTGGCTAATAAGCACATTGTGAGAACATACCCCAAAGGATCAAGAGTCGATTCCTCAAACTATAACCCACAGGTCATGTGGAATGCCGGACTTCAGATGGTGGCCATCAACTTTCAGAAGCCAGGTACTATATATTTTATGTTGTGTTCAAGTGACATTTTTTCATGAAGGTGTCATCGCTCGACCGACCTACTTTTTGGAAAATGAAGAAAAGAGAACAATTGCCTTTAATTAATCCAAGAGCAAGACATCCTTTTCCTCAATTAAATCAAACGTAGCTTTCCATTCATAAGCGTTTGTATAACTGTATTTCAGTTGAGACAGGTTTGTGCAGGGAAACGTGAAAAACACATCCAGCCATCTTTTTCTTCACATACTCTAAATGCCGTACTCTAACGATTTGAAGAGTGTGATGCTGACGCTGGTTATAACTTTATTTTACGTGACCGACCTGGCCATGAGGAGGCTGGTAGAGAACGAGTGGCCTAAGCGGTTTCT
>JBBMOI010000009.1:23720000-23797500 GCA_038088405.1 Porites divaricata | reverse complement strand
ATGAAAATTACGGACATGATCACACGACATGAATTTGCTAGATATTTTATCAAATTCTCCCCACTGCTTCTGTAGGAAATGAGTAGGGGCAACAATTGAGAATTCAAATTTTGATCTTAGGGTTTAAAGGGTTAATTTAACTGAAGTCTAATTCCTGGGAAGTCAACATATTTTAATCGACCACCTCAAAGCAAACAGTGCACAATATTGTAATGGCGACACACCAAGAGAGCATAATTTTCTATTATTCTTTCTCGACAACACTGAATAAAAGTTTGCGGACCTCTCCGAAAACTAACTTCCGGTTGATTTTAAGCGTTTAATTGGTCTAAAAATAACTTTGGCGACATTCACATATCCCAAGGGCTAGACTGGGCGTTTCCCCCTTTCCGCCATTATTCTATCTTGGGTTGACCAGACTGAAACAAACATAACGGCAAGACAGGCTATAAATGTTTCTGTGGAAAGTTTGATACCTCACTATCCAGTTGTTGTAGTTATATGCTGCGTTTTTCCTCAATATAAATGTTATTTTTCTCTGGTATTGCGTGTGGTGATGTATGATAAAAGGGCCTTTTGTAACTTACAAAATGTCAGGTCACGTGATCAACTTTCTGTAAGCACGGAAATAATTCTTTTTGGAAAGGTTGATTTCAGCAGCAGCTGAAAGAGCACATAAAAATTAGGTAACTTGTAAATTTTCAACCGTATATCTCAAAAGTAGCGATTGCAGGCCGCCGAAAGTTATAAGGATTTGCATGTGAAAAGCGGCTCTTGTCACCCAGTCACGGTTGAGTAGTTTTCCATTCAGATGCCTGTAAATGTCGAAATTTTTAAACTGTCGTAAAATCTTTCCCTTACGCATTACAGGGCTCGCGATGAAAACGGTTGAGTAGGAGGTTAAGTTGGGATTACCATTTCTTCATTCAAATTACTTTACGACTTCCCTCACTTCTACACATCCTCTCTTGCATTGGATCAATATTTTCAAATAAAATGGTATGATATATCAAACAATACACATCATTTAAATCAAATCTAAATTCAAATTTTGATTTGTAGTTCCTTTTCTTTGACAGCCCACTATGGACAGACTGAATCCGCAGTTTCATAATGCCAAGCACCTCTTTAAAATCATTATGCCAGAGCTAGTAAGTGTGTTATATTTGACTGATTTGATAAATCAACACAATTTATTCATTGTCCTGTATGTAGATTATTGCGTTAATTGAGTTCAGTCTTTGTAATCGGCATAGCCAGGGGCCCGGGGGGGGGGGAGGTTTACTGCCATATGTGGGCTCTATACTGGTATAGGCTAAGGGTTCCAGGGTCCCAGCGGCACATCCCCACCCAAAAAGTACCCCCGGAGCCAGGGGATAATAACCGAGAGAGCACAACACTGGAACGAGTCCTTTCTTTAGTTTATTAATTACTAAGTGTTTTCTTTTAAATTTCAGTGCCTTGTTTACTTCAAAGTTCAATTGTTAAGCAGCAATAAAAGTAGGATACTAAGGCTGCTTTTTCAAGAAGTTATCTCTATGGACAGCCTTAGATCAGGTAAGGATCATGATTGACTGATATAATTGAGAGCCATGGAGTGGCCAATCATAGCCAAATCACGGTAATAAATAAATAAATCAGAACCAGCAAAACAAAAACAACAACAACAAAAAACATGTAGTTAACGGTAAGGGTTCGAAGACGCGTGTTTACGACGTCTTGTGCGCATGCTTGGCAGGAAAACGTCGCGTCAGTTTCAATCTTGACGTCGCAACTACGTAAGTATTTCCGCAGTTGCATGGCGTCGGTTCTGAGTATTTGCGTCGAGAAATATGTGCCACTGTGGTTTGGTAAGAATTTTCGGGCCTCGCGAATTTACACCATTCTCTTTCCTCCGCAAAAAGAAACGAGTGAAACTTTTGTAATTCCAGTTTGATTCTCAGAAATAGACTCTGTTAAGGTTTTTATTTGTTTTCACTCAGTTTTGATTTATTTATCAGGAATCCGCTACATCCGTCTTCGAAGCCTGACTGGCGTTGAGATTCCTCACAGTGGTTTGTTTGTTCGTATGAAGCTTCAGGATTTTCAACCCGCTACTTTTGAAGTCAAGGGTACCTCACGAGAACGGCTTCTGACATTTTAGACTGATTTTTAAAGAATTTCTTTTTTCTCAAACTTACGTGTAACTCGCATGGCTCACAGATTTTCAGCTCAGTGAAGTCGTTCAGTGCAGTCAGTCAGTCAGTCCTCTCACATTAAACATTGAAAGCAATGTTTCAATTTGGCTCATTATCTCCTTACTGGGCCATCTAACCAGTAAAAAGACGTGCGACTGAGGTCAGGGCGAAAGTTAGGCTCAGTTAATAGAGAGGAGAAGTCGTTACGTCACGTTGTCATGGTAGCAAGATTTTTGGATGAGAACAAACCGAAAACGTCTATTAAAAAGTGAATTCGCACTGCTTCAAACTTCATCGATCTTATTCAGTTTCATTTAATTTGGCAAATGTTGGCGAAATTTTGTCAGGATGAATCCGAAAGGACCGTATTTAAGTTTAGAAAAAGAAAAAGACAACTTTTGTGTTGTGTTCACCTGCTCCACAAAGCGAGCCTGTGAAATTAGGAATTTTCATGTCCCAGGGGTGCAACGACGGCAAAGAAATGAACAAAATATCATGATGTACGTGCAAATTTGTTGTTTTGTCAATAAAAACCTATTACTTTTTTGTCGTTCTCCTTCCGTCGCCGTTGTCGTTGGTTTTGTTGTCATCCAGAAATAGTGCTACCATGGTGACGTGACGTCACACTTCTCCTCTCTATTGTGATCTGCCTCTAAATCGCCTCATGTTAGGTAGTTCGGTTTCCAGAATTCTAATCCGATTAATTTTTGCTTGTGGAATCCGCAATCCTGAGCTTTGCAATCCGTAATTCAGCTCAGGGAATCCCGAATCCCGCTAACGATTCGAATCCGGAATCCAAATTCCACTGAGAACGAATCCAGAATCCACGGTGTGAAATCCACAGTCCAAGAATGTCTTGGATCAACGTACATAAGGCGATCAATATGTTAAGTTTTAAAAAAAGACTTGCCAGCGGAAAAGATTGCTATAGTTTAGTCGAACATAACTGACAGCGTTAATTTGGTTCAAAACCATTCTTAAGGGTAATTATGGGGAAAACCTTTTGGTTTTAAATGGAACTGTTTGACTCTTGCGTTTCATTTGTATTGGAGTTTGTGTTTATTTCTGTTTTTCCGAGGTAATGGGAAGGATAAATAACTGATTAGATTTTTAATGAAACTTTAATAATTCTTTCTTTATTCAGATTGAAGTAGTTTA
Source organism: Porites divaricata (assembly GCA_038088405.1). Lineage (NCBI taxonomy): Eukaryota > Metazoa > Cnidaria > Anthozoa > Scleractinia > Poritidae > Porites > Porites divaricata. The sequence continues at coordinate 23,794,165 of JBBMOI010000009.1, read as the reverse complement.
CATGAACAAAGGGTGATGAAATTTTTTTGTCATTTTTTTAACAGTTTATGATATAAAAACGTACCATATCTCTATTTTCTTCCTTAACGGTAGTTTTTAACTTCGTTTTACACATTTTTCGACATTTTCTGGTTTGCGTGCGTGCGTACATGGTCCCTTTTTAACAAATGATAAATATTTAAGTTTCCTCAAGACAAACATGTGCATTTTCATGGGGGATCCACCTCAAAACCTTTCGCTTGATTGTAATATAATTCAGAGAAAATTTGTTTAAATTATTGTCCGCCAGTCAAAGTGTATCATAAGTACATCTCAAGAATCTGTTGACTTTACTACATATCTTTTCAAAAGGAATTGTTGTTACTTTTACTTTTAAAGTAGTAAATAAAAAACTTTATTTGAGATTCAGTGTATCTGGCACGAAAGTAATCTCGTACCCAGATCTCACTCTGTTTTACACTTGGCCGTGGGAGATCTGGGTACGAGATTAGCACGAAAGTACTAACTGAGGATACTTTACGTCTTTTAATGGAGACGGGAAGAAGACGCTCCGGGGGTACTCTTGGGAATTTCTTGGTGGGGGTGCGCCCCCCGGTTATCCAAATCCTGACCGTTTTTTTTTTAGCAACAACTACGACGACGGCAACGAAAACGTCACTTAAAAAGTGAATTTTCGCCCCTTCAAACTTTATCACGTTTATTCCATCTCGTTCAACTCGTCAAATTTTGGCAAATTTTTCTGGAATTTAATTCTTTAAGACTATCGAAGTTCAGGAAAAGAAAGAAAGTCTTGGTCTTGTGTTCACGTCCTGACAAAACTTAAAAAGCGCACATTCACGTCGTAATCGTACAGTGACGGCAAAGAAATGTACAAATATGCGTGAAACACGTGCAAAGTCGTTGTTTTGCTTATCTAAACCTGTTGCCTTTTGCTGTTCTCGTCCCCGTCGCCGTAGCTTAAGTTCTCAAATGCCCAAACGAGCGCGCAGCGTGAGGTTATTATTTTTGAGAAGGTCGAGGAGCGAGGGCATTATACTATATCTGATTTAATGCACCTTTCCATTGTTTTAGAACTAGTAGGTCATTATTGTGGCCTCCTGTTCCACCTCAGCAGGGACATGCTCCTCCATTTATCGAAAATATTAACCTGTTCAAAATAATGGACGGTGCATTGATTTAAAATAAATATGCAATTATTTACTTTTATTTTTATTCATTTGCTTTCTGTTATTTTAATTAAGTAACGAATCAAGAAATAGATGTAGCATGTCTGTTATAGTCATGTAAATGAAGTTTGTGTTTATTGTTGTTGTAACAAAGGGCACGCAAGAGCTTGCTTGTCCCCTGAACAATGGCAAACGATGGTAGGGGTGATTTCAGTCGCAGTTGTGATCGTTTAAAATGTTTTTTTATGTTTTGCTTTCTTGCTCTTTCTACAATAAGTTTGGTAACGAAATTTTTGATGAAATCATTGAAAAATATAACTTCTTTAAAGGCCTGGATATCAAATTAATCGTTTTGAACCCGTTATTTTTACTGTCCAGTTGCCACTTTTACTTTACACATCATGAATTTATAGATACAAAAACAGGGATTTCATGATTAACTATGTCTATTTAACATAGATCTGGTTTTATCAACTAAGTTGATAGGGTAGATTGGTCAACATAAGGAGATAGAGAGGCTGACGTTTTTAGCGTTAGCCCTTCGTTGGAGCTAAGGACTAGCGCTCGAAACTTCAGCTTCTCTATCTGCCAATTGTGACCAAAACAAAACCCCAAAAATGGATCTTTGTTTTTCACCGCAGTCCCGACCTAGGAAACTAACCCCTTGAGTTTTTTTTCCATCTCTTTTGTAAATGGAATACCTGAATAAATTGTGATTGTATTCTTGCCTAAAAAAACTTAAGCCACCAGCTGTAAATTTGTTTTGGCCTGAAGAGCACGACTCCCTGCAGATTCTTCATTTTAGTGGAATACAAAAGCCTAGTATGCAGAGAGGTCAGTTGGTGTTAATTTGTTGCGCCAGTCAAGAATGTTTTGACAACTTCATTCTGTTGCTGAAAAAGTGAACAAGAGTTGCCATGGAAGAGGGTACCATTCGAGAAAAAAACCGGCGGTCGCTGATTATTTTAACTGTCTTCATTTGCCTGGTAGCTGTTGCCACTTTTGTTATTTAACAATTAGTTGCCGAAGGCGACGTGAATATCGGCGAATAGTCACCGAGACGAAGTCGAGGTGACTATTCGCCAATATTCACGTCGCCTGAGGCGACTAATTGTTTTATAGTATAATTACATTGATGATTATTCGAAAAAATAAAATTATTGATCAATTTCCGACCCCGAAACATCAAAAAATCTGGCTGCCATTTTGAAAACTTCTAGCCTTCAATGCTATAATCACCGCGCGGTGATTATAGCGGGATAGTGCGAGGCTCCTAGCCAATCACAGCGCTCTATTTTCGATAGTCATCAATGTAATTATTCAGCAACCGATGTTATTCTCGGTGTAAACCTTATAACCCTGTGAGACCGTTTGTTAAATAAATATACTTTGCTCACGTTGGGAGCTTTTTCTCATAGATACTGACGAGTGTGCAACCAACACACATAACTGTCACATCAATGCGTTCTGTAATAATACCAAGGGATCTCATAATTGCACCTGTACGCCTGGATACTCTGGAGATGGAAGTAATTGCATTGGTAACAACGTGACTCTTTTCTTTGTTTGTTTGGTTTGATTTCGTAGTTGAAAACCAATCGTTGCGAACAAAGTTGTTTTCTTCAGTAACCGACGTTATTTTTGGTGTCAATCTTATACTCCTATGAAACTATTTGTTAAGGTGATTCCCTGGTTTTGCACCGCGCATCTCTTACTGCGCATAACAAGATGGCCGCCGTAAAAAAGAGCATGTGAAATAACATTATTAAAATGAAGTTGACTGAAGAGAAACGCTATTGGAATTTTTGCTTGCGGTTGTTTCTTGTCGAGGTGGGACTCAATGTGTTGGGAATGTGCATAACGTAAGCATTACGCCTGTTGCTGAGTTCGACTTCCTCACGGAGAACCTCGATAGTGTATGTTTAACTTTTGCTTACCTACTTTGATTTTCATTTAAACGCTTTCTTTACCACATTGTGTCCTAAATGTGATATCTCGATGTAAATTCTGTAAAAACGGATTTTTTAATACTTTCTTGCCCCTTTCGCATACATTCTATTTTGAAACTCGCGCCAGTCCTCTCTCACAAATCGGAGAAAATGCATTTGGTGCGCATGCGCACTTTCTTCAGCTCTACCGCAAAAACGAGTACCGTGACCCCCATTTTTTATTTCATGATTTTAATAAGGACAGTGCTTCCTTTCGATGAGAAAAAAATTGGCACAAATCTATGTTCAGTGTTTTGGTAATTTTACTAAATTGTACGGATTGAGCTATCACGGGTCGAATGGCGCGTGTCCAATTTAATTCTACTTTGGAGCTTAAAGTAAAAACAAGGCCATTAAAAGGCATTATTCTGGTACGTAAGTGGATAAACAATACATTAAGGTCAAATTCTGTGCGATACCACATGCATCATCGAAAAATCTCTCCTTTTTGTCTAGTTTTGGGCTGCGCGAGGTTTTTGTCAAAGGGTCCTAAATAGCCGTATTTGTCAGCATTGTGACGTCAAAACGAGCACGGTAACCCCCACTTTTTATAACTTATTTATTATCTTCTTGACTTGTTACAACAGTGTACCAAGTTTCATCTACAATCTATGTTAGGTTCTTTTACTAAGGAATCACCTTAAAAATATATTTTTCTCACGTTGGGAGCTTTCCTTCACAGATGTTGACGAGTGTATGATTAACACCCATAACTGTGACATCAATGCTGTCTGTGATAATACCGAGGGATCTCATAATTGTACCTGTAAGCCTGGATACTCTGGAGATGGAAGTTCCAGTTGCACAGGTAACAACGTGTTTCTGTTCTTTGTTGTTTATATATGACTGAGGTGTTTCCTAGGATAAATTTTGTAACAGAGTCTTCCATTGGACGAAAAATGGTTTTGCACAAATTTGCTCCTTGCAAATATATCCCAAATTTGTAAAACCTAAGGAGTAAATCTGGGGCAAAGATCGTAAATGCCACATTTGCCAAGTTATTTACATCCCTGTTTTTTGGTATCCAAATGAGGCATTTACCATTAATATTTACTCCTCTGTTTTTACAAATTTGCGACATATTGTAAGGAGCAAATTTGTGCAAATCCATTTTTTCTTCCAGTGCTCTTGTGTTGTAAACGATTTTTTTAGGAGAGAACACGTGAGTCAAATAGGAGCAATCGCGATTAGGATCAGAATTAGGATGTAACTGGAGTACAAGTCTTTCTCTAGTTCGGGTCTGTTCTTGTGTATCTTGAAATAAAGTCTGTTCTCAACTTATTTAGGAGTCTATCTTGTACGGAAGGAAGCTTTATCTCAGCGGTCGGAATAAAGTAGCTTAAGAAAACAGTCGACATTTGGCGACGTTACCACTGTCACCACTGGTTTCCCCGCGAAATGACGTCTGAGAATAGGCTTTGGTAGATTGTGCTAGCATAATTTTAAGCATAATTCAGCAAAACGAGCATTATTTTAAGCCTTTATTTCAGTTTAGCACTGCTAGCATAATCCGAGCTTTTATGCTTTGAAAACAAAAAACCTCATTATAGCTCTAGAATAATTCAGTTTGTATTTTATTTCTGTATTGTTTTTGGAAAATATTGAGGTCTGTGCTAAGGCCCATGGTCAAATATGGTCCGGCAGGCGGCAGAGGTGACCCTGTGCATATCTGAGAGACTGAGACTCTCCTCAGGCCATCACGCTTGTTGCTCGGCGGCTCGGCCCCTCAGGCTTCAGATCAAAGATGGCGTCGAAAGTGAAACGGTGGAGGCAACAATCTGATAACCTACCCCATTGGTCTTCTGCAGTTATGAAGGTTCTGCTGGTGCAGCCCTCGTCTGCAGCCGCTGAACGAGTATTCTCTTTTCTTAACTCATTGTTCAACGATTCACAAGAGCATGCTCTCGTGGACTATGTACAGGCTTGTGTAATGCTTCAGTACAATAGCCGATAACACAGAGATTAACAACATGCATAGTTGTCCTTATACTGAACTGAGGGCTTTGCCTGGATGGCGTCTCAAATACGTATGCGGGCTATAACTATCTGACCTGGATTCAGAACCCAGAAACGGTTGATTTTGGTATCATTTGTTAATCATTTGGCTTTTCGAGGTGCGCACATGCGTATTTGCGATGTTAAAGACTGTAAGACTGGAAGGTGGACTATATGAATGTTCATTAAAGTCAAAATTGATAGAGTTAAGCTACTGATGATCTTTATTTTCCTAAAATCAGTGTAAAATCTAAGTAGCATAATTTCGGTGACAGAGAGCATAATTTTCAGAAAGTAGCATAATTTTGGCATAATTTCTAAAAAATATGAGTACTGCTAAAAGCATAATATGCTTTTTTTTCGAGCACAATCTACCAAAGCCTATCTGAGAAACGAGCGCAGAAATTCCATACTGATGACGTGTCACTACCCAGATCTGGGTAGCGCTTCTGATTGGTTGTGCCGCGTGGAAAATTTGCTGCAACCAATCAAAAGCACTACCCAGATCCGGGTAGTGACGCGTCATTAGTATGGAATTTCTGCGCTCGTTTCTCAGACGTCATTTCGCGGGGAAACCATTACAGTAGGGTCAGCACTCGTTAACATCCGTCGAAAGGCCCTTGGACACCTTGTGAAGTTTACACAAGGTAGATTAAAGTACACATAGCATCAACCCCAACCCAAAAAAGGAACCTAACCAGTTTCGAAACAGTGCTTAACCCTAATCTGTAAAACGCAGTGCTTAACCGGCTAATCCAAAACGATAAGGAATACTACGTTGTGTAAACTTCATAAGGTGTCCAAGGGCCTTTCGACAGCGGTGGCGTCGAGAAATGTCTGCTGTTTTCTCAGGTTAGGAATAAAGAGGAGGGTCATTTATAACATTTTCTGGTGTCGAGATTCGGGAGTAAAATGTCAGCGGAGCGAAATGACAGAGAGATATTTTTAAAACACTGATGGTATTTCATTAGAGTTTATATAATAATAACGTTTCTCACGTTGGACGCTTTCCTTCATAGATATCGACGAGTGTGAGAACAACACCCATAACTGTCACATCAATGCTTTCTGTAATAATACCGAGGGATCTCATAATTGTACCTGTTTGCCTGGATACTTTGGAGATGGAAGAAATTGCACTGGTAATTACATGCTTCTACAGAGCGTTTTCACTCACGTGGCCAGCGTCTATGGAAATTTATGGTAACAAAGAAAAGCGTCAACGTAATAATACCGGGGGAATTAAAAGTAAAGGGATAACGCAATAGAGCCAAAAAGTCGACTTAATCGATGAATTCACACCGAAACGCACAGAAATGCATCAAAGATAAATCTTCTTTATTCAGTTTATTGATCAAAAGGTAAAATAGAACGATATTTATCTTTCCTAGACAGCGTATTTCTCAAACAACGTCTCAACAATCTTTTGCAACGCGATACCATCGATTCCACCTTCGTAACGTGAGCTTGGGAGGCCTGTGGTTTTTAGATAAAAGTTTTAACTTCCACAGGGATATCAACATGGCCGTCGTTTTATGGTTGTGAGTGGAACGGATACAGTGATGGATACCCCAAAGTCAGATTGTCATCTTCACTCAAAATACAAAATAGGAGTCTTATAATTTAGAGTGGTAAATAAGAGAAGAAAGAAAACAGTAGATAGTATGTAGTCACAACCGTCGTTTTAGTGTTTTGGGGATACCAATATGGCGTATGTGACGTCATGTCTCTTTATATCTATCTATCTCTCTCAGGAAAAACCTTTTGAAAACGGATGAATATGACTATTAGACTGCCAACAGAAATTATCGTTTATGTCGTTGTTTCCAGGAGCCCTATTCGAATTCAACCAAACAAAAATCACGGTGGACGAAGGTCTAGGTTCTGATGCAAGACTGATTTTTTACGTCTGTAAATATGGAGATATCGACCTTGGTGCTGAAATCAGGTGAGAGAACAATGATGATTGAACAGATAACCTTGTGGTAGCCTGCGCCGCGGACGTTATTTAACCCTGGTAAGTAACGTTTGGGACGTAGCACCAAAATCCCCAACGGACCCAACAAAATAACAGAAATGCGTTTTGAATTTCCTTTCAACCTGATTGGCAAATCGACAATGGCTTTTTTAACAGGCCAATCGTGGCGCGTGCTCAAATCCTGGTACACAGGGTGGGGGTGGGGGCTAGAACAAGGAATTCGGCGCTGGGCGCAGACCAAGGCGAAGGCTAACCTTGATGAAGTTTCCTATACTTCATCTGGTGGTTGAATTTTAGAAATCACCACAAACCGAAAACACGGCAAGTTACCGGCCCACTTTTTGCTGAAAACTTATCAATAGTATTTACAGCCGGAATTATTCATATGCCGATACGGTGTTCATGGGCGGATTTAAAGGTTTGCCGAGAGGACCGCGGCCACCCCTTTTTCTTTGGTATATTTTTTATTATTTTTAAAGAATTCTCAGTAAAATAAATAGTATCTATATAGCTGACAAGAGTCTTGGCCGCCCCTTTCTGAATTTTCTTTACCCGCTCCTCGGGTTAACATCATCATGATTGCCATCACCATAATCATCATAAACATTTCCCAACGCAAAGCAATGATAGCTGCAACCAGTTGCAAAAATGTTGAGACAATCGGAAGAAAAACAGACCTTTCTTACTTCAAATCGCTCACCTCCCTCCTCCCCTCCACTCAAAGATGTTCCTCCAAGTTTTGAGCATGGGCAGGCTGGTTAAGCCAAGGTGCAGTGTCTTAAGTATTTCTGCGAGTGGCTGTAGAAACACTTTGATGTCAAATTTGATGCTGATTACCCTTAGGGCTTAAGGGGTTAAAGCGTCATTTATTTTGGGAAATGTATATGAACATTAACTTTTCCTTCATCTGAAATAATCACGTCATATAGGCCTACAAAAGTTGCTTACAACTCCACTGTCTATTACTGACAGTTAAAATCTTGAGTTCCCTATGAAGGGTAGCAAAGGTCAAAAATTACATTCTCGTTTATGGACTTACTTTGTAAATGTGGATTTTTTTTTGCATTTAGGCTTAGCGTGGAGAATATAAACGCCACTGATGAAGACCATGGGTTTGGTCCGTTTTTGCCACGGATCTATACTTTCCTACCCGGTTACAACGTGTATAGGTTTGTCTATTGGAGGTGGTTGATTGATGATTTAGTCCATGAAGGTGATGAAGCATTTAAGCTGCAGTTATCTCTTGTGGATCCACCATCACAACCCTACGTTGTCATAGGAAAACAGCACACTTTAGTTGTCGTAATCAAAGACAATGATCCAGCGAGTGAGTAAATGCTATACAAAGCGCTTTCCATTTGGTGCTTGTTATATACATATATACTGTGACATTCATGAATCTGTCCTAGTCTAGCTTTTACTTAAATTTTTTTTACTGAAATGGTAAAAATTTGCCGCTAAACATCGTGCAAGGAAAACAACGTAAATATTAAGGTAACGGTACAGTCACATGAATCACTAGAAACCTTTTGTTCTAAAGCTGCAGTTCAAAATGAGAGGAAAAAAAACTGGTTTCAATAACAGACGACAAAATAGCTTCTAGTGTACCTGAATGCAGAAATTTGGCGCCAAACCTCGACCAAGGCACCGCTGCGGCTTCTGATTGGACGTATCATTTTTTTTTTTCAAGTGGGAAAAACACTGTTGGCTATTCTGATTGGCGAACTATTTTTCTCACCTGTGAAAAACATCGTTCGCTCCTCTGATTGGCTAAAACTCATCTGCGTGTGAAAATTTCTCACAAAATTTTTCATTGAGTAGTCTCAGTATGTACATAATAAATCCCAGTACCTAAGGCTGACGTGTTCGTTGGTTTGCACGAACTTCCTCACTACTTTAAAATGTCTTGTCCGGGTGCGTAAAAACATCAAACACTAGCTATAGGACGTTTTCTTGTATAAACTAGTAGAGTTCAGGGAGTTGTTGTAGACTAAAAATCCTAATCATTTATCTTTTTGAACTTTTACTTAAGGTTTGTTTTCCAGCTTCAGTGTAGCAACTCGCTACTTATGAGGCGTGTCAAGAAGAGAACGGTGAAAGGGTAGAATTAGCCGGGGTCGTTAGAAAAGTACCATTACACCCCGCATAATTAATTTAGGCCCCGTCCATACAAATTTGGCAGGGTGTGGTTGTTTCGGTTTGGATTCACCCATTTAATTTTTATTTTATGTCTTCTACTCAAAGGACTAATCTTTACATCATATTTTTCTAGCAGTTACTTTTCGAGTAACACTGTTTTTTAAAAACTTATTATAAGAAAACCCTTCTAAGGTAGTATCAATAAAACTTATATTGCACCACCGAGAATCATACTGTACTCGTTGTAATTATTCTCTCTTGTTGATTGTTATGTCTGTGTTCTGCTAGATACTCAGTGTGATGGTTTTAATGGTAACGCCGTGACGGTTTGCAGCCTTGCAACTGTAAACTCCAGCGTCTGCTCTCTGAATTCCTTTGATGCGAAGTTGCAGCTGTACAGCTGCGCCTTTCAAAAACGCAGGAGCAGGAAGTGCTCCAAGGATTAACTGAAATACAAACCAACAGAGAGAAAATTTATGTCACAATTGGGCACGACAGAGTTCGTTAGCCGAGAGTAGGACCGCATTATAAAGTATTCGCCTTGAGTATCTCGCCTTCGAGAGTTGTCTGCGTTATAGAGTCGAGTTGGTAAGATGACTCAGTAACGGCAGGGATCAGTTTAGGAATTGATATTCTATAGAAACGACATAGAAAAAGCCGAAAAAAAACGAAGAACTGTTAGTCGCTCGAGTGAACGGAATTCTAAATGATCCTTAAGATTGGTCCTCTTTATGATATGTCTTCGTGTTCGTATAAGAAGAAAAGTCCGTTAGTCATACGAAGACCTACTTTTCTTCTTGCTGATGGTGTAATCAGTTGCTGTCCATGACTCCAAGTTACAGTCGGCAAAGGCAACCCAACAACTTGACAGTCAACGGTAAGGTTTTCCCCAAAACGGTACTTGTGACTTGTGGTGAGTGTACCGTTGACCAAAAACTTCACAGACATCAATGGTTTTGCTGCATTGTTAAAAGTAGTAGTACTACAGATTACGCGTGTCTGTTAACAATCGTATCTTAGCTGCCTTATTAGCAAATGGCGAGATGAAAGTTCCAACTTCTGTGAGGCGAATATATATGTTGTGGTTCAATTTTCTTTTATTTTGAACTCATTATCATACATTACCATACCCAAAAACAAAAGATAATAAAATTTAAACCAAGGACAAAATTGAACCACTACATATATAACATAGATCATTTTCTCTTGACGTCTTGAAGAATTTAACATACTAGAAGCTCTAAACAACAAACCTAAGCATTCGATACTCAGTAACTCGTACAAGAGTTTTTGGGAGAGTCTGTTGGTGATGTAAAACGATCTGCACACATGACCGGCCTCATTCGTTATCTAATAGTCGTTAAATACATTGACTTCATGATCTCCTCCTTTTGCCACAGTGTGCCCGACTAAACGTCTCTACCTGCGGCAAATCATTTTTCTCTAGTAAGACTGGACGTATTTCTATAGCGCAGATGCAAATTGAAAGTCCCATTTTTCCCGCTTACCATGAGCGCCGAAAGCGACTTCTCGTGCCGTTTCTTTTGTTGTAAATTTGAATGGAAGGAGTTGGAGTACATCTCAGTTTTCAATTTTTCGAGCCGCTATTGAAACTCCCCCTCTCAAGTTACACAATTTATTCTACTTCCCGCCCTTTTATCCTTAACATTTACGGGCTACTCGTCCCCAAGCCTCGCGAATTTAGAAACAAAACTTACACTCGATCTTCAAGTTGTGTATGATCCCAGAGAAAAAGCGCACGTTTTGTACAATGCACATAAATCTTCCTGCGTCTCCGAACGTAGTGTTATGGATCATCAAGTCTCCACTGTCATCAAGTGTCAGGCGCCGGTTAATGGTCTGCTTGGAACCTGTTAATGAGGCCGGGAAGTCAACAGAAAACCTTCTGAATCAAAGCCTCGCAATCCCCCAGCCCGTCTCCTTCAACCAGCCCATTTAAAAGTAAAGTGAAGTGAAGTAAGTAAGTAAGTAAGTAAAATAAAGTAAAGTTATTTAAGTAACGTAAAATAAAGGAAAGGAAAGGAAAGCAAAAGGAAGTGAAGTATAAAGTCAAGTCAAGTGAAGTAAAGTACAAAATAAAGTAGAGTCAAGTAAAGTAAAGTAAAAAGAAGCGAAGTGAAGCGAAGTAAAGCATAAAGCAAAGTAAAGTAGAGTCAAGTAACGGAAAGGCAAGACAAGAGAAGTAGATGGTCCTTCCATTCAGCCGAAGGCTATTATTATAAATAAGGGCCATGCGACAAAAAAATACATTACGTTGAAAATTATAATTACATGTTTTAAAAACTAAGGCAAGTTAAAAAACTAAAAATGCAACACAAATGGCATTAAAGGCAAGTTACTGAAAAGTTATGATACTGAAAATGTCTTGCCTATCGGCAGAAAGTCTAATGAACTAATGAATGAAGACACGGTTGATTGTATGGAAATATTCTGAAGTTAGCATGAAAACTTTAAGGGTATTTCATGTCGATCAGGCTTGACTTACCATCTGTTCTTTTTATGGCTATAATCCTGTTGTTTATTCGCCAACTGACAATGACTGGGCCAGAGGCACTGTAGCGACAAGGTAATGTTGCAGTCTGAAGGAACAAAACTGTGACATTGCTGGAACGGCTTAACATCTGTGGAATATCTGCAAAATAATAAAATACAAGTAGCTGAATAATTTACCCCTTATGTTTTACCGCACAGAAATGGTTAGTTGATATAATCGAGTCAGTCAGTTAATGCATGGTTCAATTCTACTGCAATTCAGCTTCTTAAAAGTAAACTTCTTCATTATAATTTTTCTTTATCGAAGCGAAAGAGCGATGATATTTACTCACTCCAATACCTTTTTCACAAAGACGAAAGTTCTGCGAGGAGACCTTGTAGCCCGGTGGGCACTTGCATTTGTAACCACCGTGAGTGTTAACACATCCGTCCTTCCACGCACACTCAACCTTGTCTTTATCATCAACGCATTCGTTAATGTCTAAAACAAAGAGCATTGCTTAATGAAGACAATGATCAGGCTGCTAACAGTCTGTTTCTCTCTTGGAATATGTTTCTATTGGTACATTTTGGAAGATCACGTATTGGAGCTACTCGTAGGCACGTCCAAATGCGTCCACTTTTTGAGAATATGCTAATGAGGCTAAATTACTCAGAAATTTCAGCCGTTTAAGTAGTGTGTGTGTGTGTGTGGGGGGGGGGGGGGGGGAGGGGGGGTACTCAGCAAAGATTTTATGCGCCCAAAGGTCTAACCCCTTACCCTTTTAAATATACCATTTTTAACAGAAAAGGTACCCCTTTGGTATACCTTCTATTGGCAAATGGTACCCCTTCGACATACCTTGTTTAGAACTTTACATACATACATAAATGTTTTTGATTTGGAGTCTTATACAGTAAATAGTATATCAACTATAATTCCAAGTAACTAAAATTGCAAACAACAAAAATTCCTAACCATATATGGCTAATAAGTTATCATCCATTACATCCCTCTTAACTGCTGTAATTGCCCTGTCTTCAAACTATGAGTAAATTACAAAACCAGAACGTTATCTCGACTTTCTTCACAGTCCCGGCATAAAATGCATCTGTTAGTCCTTTTGGGCCTTTTTACCGACCAAAATGACAAAGTTCCCTACCCTTTCATGTACATCTACGTCGGCAAGTGAAATCCCTACCCTTTCATAAACCATGTCACAAATTATGTGTGATACAACCAGTTCATGTAGCTTTAATTCTTCACTCCATTGAAAATGTATTTCTTCACATGTTCACATTTTAGAATTCTATATTCTGTTATACATCTAAAGGCTTCATCGACATCAATTCGCGTAAAGTTTCGATGATCTACACTCAATCCACGCACTCGATCAGCTCCACGACTCCGCACGACTACACAGTTCCTAGACTCTTGTGAAAAGTTCATTTCTCAGATCACGTGACGAGTTTTCCCGCCACAATGACGCAATAATTTTTTCACATACCTAAAGCCTGGGAGTGGTGCTCCTTTCGGGCAGAGCCTCCCTGTAAAGCCTATTATAGGGATTATCCCTCCCCCCGAACTTGGAATTACTAAGGCTAGAAGGAAAGTAAACTTCAAACTTGTTTATGCATACATTATATGAAGAGCAATTTTCGTACGACTTTGAAATGAAAACGCACGAACAAAACAAAAACAACAAACGAGCGGAAAAAGAGCGATTTGATTGGTTTGTCGAACGGATACAAACACGCGAGGGTTTTGGTTGGTTAAGCAAACGCTTGGCTGAAAAAACTTCATGCCCGAAGAACTCGAGATCTAGAAATCAATCGATACTTCGCTTTGACGTCATACTGCAACACGGTTGGCCAATCGAACAATGCCTTCTCCATATTAAGATTTTCTTTGGCAGGAAATCGAGGAGTCTTTAATCCACTGGGTGATAAAACAAATAACGAACACTTACCGAAACCATTTTTCAAGGTCATACGAAAATCTCTCTTTTCCTCAACGACAAAGCGTTGTTCTTCCCGCCTCAAGATCAGACGATTATTCAGTGACCATTATTAATAACATTGACAGTAAATACAACGGATTCGTACGATTAAGTGTTCCGTTCACACGGAACCACGCTAACCGTACGAAAATTTGAACGCTAAAATCGAAGTCAAATTTGAAAATTTGAACGGCAAGGTGTGACTGTGACCGGCTAAATTTTTGTATGGCAAAGGCGTGGTTGCATGTATACGCGGTTTCTCAGCTGGAAAAAGAGAGGAAAATTGCAAACAAATATTGCGAGCATGGATATACTTAGACTTGCTACAAGTCGACCTCTTGGCCACGAAGCGGCCGACCGCGAGCGACGAAGCGCCATATGAAATCCGACGAAGGACTTTTGAAAGTCTAGGATATACTTGCCTGCGTCGCAGACGCTTTAAACATCCTGTATAGAGCGTCTGCGAAGTAGTGCACAATATCGTGTTCGAATCCCGCAGAGTCCCAAGGACATATGTTGGCATTTTTGATTGGCTAGTTTCTTACGCAGCTTGTGGGTAGTCCGATTTGATGTAAGTGTTGACAGGCCAAACATGACTCATAGCTCGTGACAAGGGAGGTTGAGCTCGTGATAGTGTGAAACGTGACCTTGGAGTAGCTTGAACAACAGAGGTTTTTCTTGCTCTCTTTTTGCGTAATTTATACAGTGCATAGACTGCAAAACAGTCGGGTTTTTTTTCTCAAAATCAGTAAAGAAATCGGTAAAGCGTGTGCGTAGCGTGTCTCCCCAGTCTCGCTCTCTGTTTTCAACCTCGTTCCAGACCTTTTGTTTGACTGCTCTCGCGTACTTGAATACGCAAAAATACGGACTGTTTTGCCGTCTATACAGTGCAGGGAGTATTCTACAATAAATTTGACCGAGCATATTTTTTTGCCGCTTTGAGTCTCACATTTAGCTACACTTAGAGGTTATGAAGCTGGTCTGTTCCATGCATATTGAGTACTTAGTTCCTGTGGAGTCTGTGGTTTATTTTTCCGCAAATATTTTCCGACAGGATTTGATCACAGATGCATAAATGATTTTCTTTTAACTCTATAAAAGCCTTAACCTTTCTTTATTGCGGCTAAATAACCTTAGTTTCTTTGGTTTTCAACGAAATGCCTGGACCTGAATAACTACATGTGCGTTGTTTTTTTGGTCGTGAATATCATGATTTCCTGATTTGTTTTGACTCTAGAACTGTCGGCTAGATTGCAGAATGCGCGGTAGTACGTGCATCTGCAGCGATTTGGAAGACGCTGGAAAACCAGGCGGCAAATTTACAAGAAAATTCTGGCCTTGAGTTGAAGGAGTTATCTCAAAGCATTTTTTTGTTCATAAGAAGGCTTTAAAGTTCGAACTGCTCTTTCATTGCTTACTGTAAACGATCCTTGCCAACTCCATTCTGTGAATTTTGACATTGACTGCTCCAAACCGTCACCACACGTAAAAATTAGGCCAATCGTGAGGCTTATAAGAAACCCGTTAGAAACCCGCCTAACAGAAACTCTCACATATGTCCTTGCCTGTACTCTGCAGGATATCAGAACGAGCTTTTGTACACTAACTCGCAGACGGACTATACAAGTACGTGGGCTGGCTGCAAAGCAGGCTAGGATTTACGAGTCGTGTTATTAATCGCTTTACTTGGGAATATTACGGTTTAACAATTCCGTCTGAACAGCGCAAAAATATTGAACTGCTGCGTGTAAAAAAAGTGTCTGGTCAAAAGTTACTCAGAATCTCCGCTTGAGAGAGTTGAGTCAAGCTGCGAGGCAGATGAGCAACCCACGTGACCTAACGTGTACTGACATATTTAAGAACTAACACCTTAGCAATTTACCAGCCTTACCTTGGTTACAGTTATATCCTGTGAGACCAGGATTCCGACAAACTGTTGTATAAATAAAAATACGAGATATAAGTGAGAAGTATTTCAAGTGTTAATGAATTAATTTTCCAAAGTTTCATCATTTTAAAATGTTAGTGGAGTGTATGCTGGAGAGATGTAAATCGTTGCCTGATCATGGACAGCTCTAAATGTGATGGTAAGAAGTATAGTTGCCCCCCCCCCCCCCCAGGGAATTTTTCTAGAAGGCGAAATCCCGAGGAGGCACTCTAGTAACTCATGCGTATATTAAACAAAGTACATACAGTTGAAATCACAGTCATACAGTCAATATAGAAAAAATCTCGATTTGCTTGAACAGTGGCCGCAAGGAATCAGTAGGTAATGACGCAGGCAGCCCAAGCGCAATATGTGTGGGTTTGGGCTTCAGAGGTCATTTGGTCGAATTTGGTCGGAATATAATAGAATTATTAGTGTATTATCTGATGCTAAATAAATGCAAAAATCTTAAAGATATGAAGTCTTCTTGTTTGTCTGTTTGTACGAGTAGCCTTTATGATAACGAAGGACGATATTTCTTGCATTATTACATGTGATTCGGGCCCTTAATGTTCGAGTCTTATCACATGTATTCGAATCTAAAACGCTAAGAAAAAAAAAATCATGATCACGCGAAATATTGATTCAAAAAGTTCCCTTACCTTTATTTCATAGCCACTCTGTGTCCCACAGCCGGTTTAAACGCCGTTTAGTCGACTTTCTTTTCATCGAGTACTGAACACTACAAAAGAAAGGAAGGCTGGAGACCTTCCAACCGACACTCGCCACGCGAAGGCCAATAAATTCCAAACAAAGCGATCGATCTCCCTAAAATTCCTACCAGCCAGACCGAAGAGCGTATATCTACCCGTTCGACGAGCGCCAGTTTCTAAATTCGACTGCATGAGCCCAAGGAGCGCTGCATTTCGCATCGATTCTGGCCGGCTTCGCTTCGCCATGATGCGCAAGCTGAGATGTATCCTACGAGATTCAAATCTTGGAGCTTAACGACCGCGTCAGATCGACAAAACGTGACTCTCGCGGGGGAGGGTCGTTACTTTTGCCCTATGGGAAACCGACACCGTCGGGGGACCCGGTGCGTTTAATTTGACCAGAAATAGCTCTCGCGTGTATGACACATGAAACCCAAAGACGTCCGGACGTGGTCGGACGATGGTCGATTGATCCCCAACTATCCTAATATAAAATGCGGCCATGTGGTTGTTTACCGCGAAAAGGCGTGCGATTTTAGAGTGTATTTTCTTTAAAATAGTCTCAAATTGAGGATTCGTAAAAGCGGTTGAAGCAGACATTTGTTGATTCAAGCGTGTGGGTCAGTGAGTTTTAAAATCGCTTTCTTGCCAATTTTTTCCCTTCAATTTTTAATTTTTTTAAAAATTTCTTTATTGGCTTGGAATAAAATCTTGTAAAATCATCCTTTGTCTGGCCACTTTTGATAACATTGTTATCGACAGACGTTCTTCTACGCTAGCGGACTGTCACACTGGCACGCACCGAAATACACGCGATTTTTACTAACAAACAAGGTAGGTGTAAAAGCAAAAAAAAAATTTTAGGGTAGCTCTAAAAAGAACTGTTGTTAAAATACGAAAGGAAATATCGAAATTGAATAGAACTCCTGCCAAACAACTGACTGCAACAAACTGATTTTTTAACCGTTATTGGCAAGATTTAAATCCAAAATTTGGGGACGTCTTTGGGTTTCATGTGTCATACACGCGAGAGCTATTTCTGGTCAAATTAAACGCACCGGGTCCCCCGACGGTGTCGGTTTCCCATAGGGCAAAAGTAACGACCCTTCCCCGCGAGAGTCACGTTTTGTCGATCTGACGCGGTCGTTAAGCTCCAAGATTTGAATCTCGTAGGATACATCTCAGCTTGCGCATCATGGCGCAGCGAAGCCGGCCAGAATCGATGCGAAATGCAGCGCTCCTTGGGCTCATGCAGCCGAATTTAGAAACTGGCGCTCGTCGAACGGGTAGATATACGCTCTTCGGTCTGGCTGGTGGGAATTTTAGGGAGATCGATCGCTTTGTTTGGAATTTATTGGCCTTCGCGTGGCGAGTGTCGGTTGGAAGGTCTCCAGCCTTCCCTTCTTTTATAGTGTTCAGTACTCGATGAAAAGAAAGTCGACTAAACGGCGTTTAAACCGGCTGTGGGACACAGAGTGGCTATGAAATAAAGGTAAGGGAACTTTTTGAATCAATATTTCGCGTGATCATGATTTTTTTTTCTTAGCGTTTTAGATTCGAATACATGTGATAAGACTCGAACATTAAGGGCCCGAATCACATGTAATAATGCAAGAAATATCGTCCTTCGTTATCATAAAGGCTACTCGTACAAACAGACAAACAAGAAGACTTCATATCTTTAAGATTTTTGCATTTAGGCTGCATTCCTTTTAGCCAAACTTTTTTCGGATTTGGACAATCCAGATTGTTTAGATTTCCGTGCTAGCCGGAACAAAAATCTGAAATAAGATTGATCCATACAGAAGCTGCCTGCCGCTCCGATCCTCTTCTCAATTTCAACGCATCGATTTTTACGTCTTTCTGCTAAATTAAGCATCTTCTCGTGGAAAAAGGGAAAAAATTGCTCTTTAACTAGTGGTGTTTCATGCTGGGACTCCGGCGTCAACTTAAAATTATCTGGAATTTGATTCAAGAAAATTCAGAAGACAATTACGAATTCTCAAGCGCTGAGAAGCGCGCTCTTGACACACAGACATTGATCTGTATAGTTTTACGGTGAGAAAATCAAAGCGTTTTCACTTCCTAACAGATTTAGAGTGACAGTGTAACTTGAGTTTAGTATACTACAATTCTTTAGCGGCAAAGAACAACGAAGGAGTAGAAAATAACTTTTGCCTGAACTAACCTTGACCTGCCGTGTTTATCGATGAACGAGCACGTTTTTGAGATCGAAAAGCAGTTTCATTAAATGGAACAAAGATCTGAAACCAGATTGAGATACCAATCTGAACGATCCACATTCAGAGGTAGATCGTTCGGATTGCAATCTTAGATTGGTTTAGTCCTTAAAGGAACAAAAAATCTAATTTTCGATCGCAAAATCCGGATTTAGATTGGCTAAAAGGAATGCAACCTTATTTAGCATCAGATAATACACTAATAATTCTAGTATATTCCGACCAAATTCGACCAAATGACCTCTGAAGCCCGAACCCACACATGTTGCGCTTGGGCTGCCTGTGGTAATGATGACGTTTCTATTGTTTGCGCCCGCAAGTACGAAATGGTTAGGATGACGTAAAACACAAAAAATCTGGAAGGAACAGCTTACAATAGGTAGCTTTGTGACAGTAATTGTGCAGTCATACTTCGATACTCTTTTGCGTTACGTGTTATCAGTGACATTCTGTGGAGCAGTTGTTGTGAAAGTTATGGACCAAGACACTCGTTAAGCGCAGATGAAGTTATAAGGTGCGTAGAACAAGGTATATTTTAACACTAAGTGAGTTTGCCAGACACGAGTTCACAAATCTTTGATTGGAAAACCTTCAGCTGAACCTTTCCAGACACTCTTTCTCTCTCTTTGACCGGAATAAGACTCGGCCCAAAACAAGCAAGACGAGCGAATGATTCAACGGCTACCTTATCACTAGCAGAACGATGGATGATTACAGAAATTCGCCGACCATCAAATTCTGTGCTGACTTATTCCCTGCTCACAGATGTCCTTCCGCTATAAAGTTTAAAATAAGACTAGAATGCGCGAGTGTGAATTGATCAAACGTCCTTTTAATTTCTAAGGCTTACTTTCCGGCAAATGAAATGAACTAAATGTAAAAAGTGAAATAGAAATAGCGAAGAATTAAGCTTCTAATTAAATCTTTTCTTATGGTTTAGAATAAACTATTCTCGAATGTTTTGATCAAAGCTGTGTAAATCAAACCGAAACTGTGCATGGAACCTTGCGTTTATTTCCTGTATTTATCTCACCTATTGTATGGAATATGTGTGAACATCTTCATTATGAATCGGTATAGACAAAGCGGGGGAAGCTGTAGTGTCAACTATTACTAGTATAGTTGTATAGTAGGAACGAATCAACCTTCTCTTTGAGGGGGAAATTACACTGGTGCCAATGACGTCATAACCTTTTGTCTTTATGCGAAGAAATCTCATTAAGATAAGGTCATGTGCTATTCTTTAGGGTGTTTAACCAGTTTTACAGGTTCTCTAGTAATTATTATGTCGATGAAGGTAACAGTTTAAGTGGTGCAATTTTACCTGGTGTGCCAGACATCTGGAATCTGGTGGATGGATAGCTAAGTGCTATCTTCACTTTTATGATCCCTGACCAGGGTCTCAAATTTCTCGGTATTATACATGTCTTTCTTTTGAGTGCAGCCCAACCATTACATTTGACTATTGCGCCATTAAACTGGGCCACAATATCTCCATTTCCATCTTGTTCTGTTTCAAACAGGACATCAAAGTTCCGCCGCACTTTGCCATAGTAGGAGTAACCATTGGTCTTGAACAATCCTCCACCCACATCGAGAGATCGCACTGTCAAACTGCCTGGTTTGCAGTAAAGTGGGAACTGCACATTCGCACTGGAGCTTCTCAGTTGCTGAGTGAAAGATTCCAGGGGAGGTACCGTAAAATTCCGAAAAAAAGCCCGGGGCTTATATTTTTCAAAGGCCTTTTTTTGAGGGACTTATTTTTGGAGGGGCTTATGTACGGAGGGAAATTTGCGTTTAAAAATCGATTAGGCTAGCCTTATTCTTGGTAGGAAATTTATCGTTTTCTTTGTTTTACTTTGTATTTGAGGGCAATTTCCAAGTACAAGCCCCCCGGGGGGCTTATATTTGGAGGGGCGATTTAACGGAGGTTTTTTTTTTACCAATTACGAGTTTGGGGCGCTTATATTTGGACGGGCTTATATATGGAGGGGCTTATTTTCGGAATTTTACGGTACTTTAGGAATTTTTGAGTAGGGATGGCCGCTCAGACCCCAGAACCCTTAGCATATACCAGACCCACAATCCTGGCCAAATAACCTGAGATCAGGCCCAATTTTTGCAGTTCTCATACACTCTCTCTAACCGCTGCCGCTAGAAGTTGGACCTGATACAAACTCACAAGATAGTTCTCACTGCGGCCAGATTTTGGCCGCAACGGTGATTGGCTGTTAGAGCAATGCCACGAGATCTGATTGGTTGTTGGAATCAACGGAAGTTAAAAGCTTTTATTCCTCGCGCGGTTGTTTTCGCGAATGATCCGCCGTCGGCGGAGATAAGGATCGATTTTGCTGTCTTTTTTATTGTTTTGTGGTAGGAAAATATGCCGTAATATGTGCCAAGAAAATTCAGATGGTAAATCTTTCCTTAAAGTGATGCGTTTACAACGGACCAAATATTCATAGCTGTCTTCTTTTCCCACGATATCGCATTTCAAAGCAGCTTCGCTGAAGTGTTAATGTTCATATAAATAAAAAGACGCTAAATTCATATTTTGGACAGTTTTATTGGAATTTGGATACGTTTATCTTAACAAGTCATTTGGGTTTCACTTACCGCCTCATGAAGTAGTCCACAGAAATATTTAATCAACTGTCAAGCATATGCAAACTTCAAGTCTCAAATCTGTGATTGGGAACGTTTAACGCTATTTTCTCAGCAGCTACCAAAAGAGCCTTGGATACCTGAAAACTCTTCAAGACCGTTAACTGAATTTCTTCAGTTCTAATACCGAAGCAGCACAAGACTTTCGCGATGAAGTAGATATAAAAGAAGCAAAAAGTTTTGGTTGGATCAAAGAGCATGCGCTGTGAGGCCCAAATAGCCAGACTTTGGCTACTCCGGCGCAGAGTTTCCCAGAGCTTACGCGCGCATTCCCAAACCCGTAAGCACTGGGGTCGAGAATGAGTTGAATCCCTCTGCAGGTTGTTGACCGCGAACAAGGTGATTTCCCAACAAACGAGTGCAAATCAAAATACTGTCCATCTTAAAACTTGTTTCATTTGAAAGTTTAGCCGGGAATGACTTGTCTGAACGGGGTACACAAGCGGAGGCTCACTGCGAAAGAAACCTCAATCGCCAACGGTGAAGTATTAGACAAAAAATATCGCATCGCAGGAACGTAGCCAGACTTCAGAACAAGACGAGGCAAGTTTCGAGCGCCGAAGGCGCTAGCCGCTAGGGGGGTCTGGGGGCATGCCCCCCCACCCCCCAGAAAATTGTGAAATCTAGAGGCTCAGAAATGCTCATTTTTAAGCAGTTTTTCGTGGTATTTTTCTTCAGAAAAGTCAATCTTGGGCAAGTGCAAAAGTTCACTTTTTTATTGCTTAGCGATACTGGTGCCAAGTTAATGACCATCTGCGTTTTAAAGCATTTGAAAAAACCGCTACTCACAGTTCACGTGAAACGATTTAACCTCATTAAAGTGCTTTTCCCCTCAATTCATCCACTTTATGTTAGCTGGTTTTATCTTAACCAATCCAATTTTTTCTAGGGATTATTTTCTCAATTAAACGTTTCTTCAAACAAAAGGCCAAAATCAAGACGAGGCAACTGCCTCGTCTTGCCTCATGCTAGCTACGGCCCTGCATCGCTGTTCAAGGAATTTTTGTATAGCCTGAATTTCATCCGATTATTTCGAGTCGAGTCGCACAAGTACACAACCAAAGCGCTCCGATCCGCCGAGTAGAAAACAAGGTTGAATCTCTCGAAAGCCAATTTCGTAGAGGAAAGCTCTCGTTTATCCACAAAAAGGAAACTGAGAATTCTTTTGAACTTTCCCATTCCATTTGCGTCTTTTATCAGCGTATTTTCAATCTTGAAATGCAAAACTTTAGTCTTGAAAACCACCACATGAGGAACGCGCGTCAGCCATTTTGTTGATGGATGACATTTACTAACGTGTCAAATTCCTTTCTTCCCTTACCCCCTAAATGGTTGACATAGCCATTGGACATTTGTGGGGGAGTGGGGTATGGGTGATTTTACTGATTTAGTAGAATTTTTTCCCAAACCTCTCTAGAGTTAGAAATTTTTTCTCCGACATATAACGGTGTAAGATTTTTTTCAGCATTATACGTCATGAGCGATATGTTTTTCACCGCAGGAATTTATTTGCATGCTTTTTTCCTCTCGAAATCAGTCTGCAGGACATTTTTTCTGAAATCACTCATAACCCCCTCAAAAATCAAATGGTCGGCCCCCAAAATCCACCAAAACATTTGGTCAGTTGACAGATTCTGATTTGTCAATCATTTCTAAAGGTTTTTGAAACAATAGGGGACAAAACTCTCTAGGGGAGAGGGAAGGAATTAGTTCCTACTTACCCCTACCCGGAAAGTCCTTACGGACGGACGCACGGTGACGTTCTAACCAAATTTTCTCGGATGGATAGTTTACCAAATTTAATTACCCATGGTGTTCCGCTGCGCGCGCTTCGCGTGCCCGGAGGCTTCGTTATTAAGCTTCGCCAAAAAAAAAAATTACAATAACATACATGTAGATGGCACGGTCACCACAACAGATAAATAAATACCGCTATGCCTTGGTTTCAAACCCCTTCCCCCCACCGAACAAAGGTGAAGTCCAATCCTGTAATCATTCTCAGAGTTTGACTTGTGACACTCAAAACTATCCAGGGGGGAGGGGGGGGGGAGAAGGATACACATATCATTGTAAAAGACTAAGCCATGGTCCCAAACATTTTGACCAGCTGTCTATGGCTACAAACCCGCTATGTTTTGAGTTCTTTCGGTGTCTTGTTGATGTCTTGCAGAGTTAAATTTCACGTAGTACGATCAGCATTGCAGTATTCTGCTTGCAGAATTATATGTCTACATTTTTATTTTTGCTGATCAGGTCTTTACAGATCCTACGTTCTCGGCATATTCGTTTGCGGTCCAGTGCAGTCCCTCGTGGTTTATGTTTGTATTGACCAGGATTGTAGTTCGGCTGAGTTTTGCTACCCTAAACCACACCTACACTTCCAGAATTTCTCCTTATTTTCTTGAAATTACCGGTTTCCCCTGTCTAGACATAAATCTTTAACCTGTTAATTAGTTTCCCTTCACAGCAACACATACCTGTATATTCCATATACCATATATGGCAGTACCCTAGTACCCCCCTCCCCCCCACCCCAAGAAAGACATGAAAACAGGAACAAGATTAAAGCGAATTTCGCAGGCACCCTTTCCCCTTGTTCAAACGAAAAATAGATAAATAAATAAGCTTGAAAGGACATATCTTCGTCGCAGGCTAAGTGGTGTACAAAACGCAACTACAAAAAAATAATATTACATAGTATAATACATCCAATAGTTTTTCGCTGAAAATGTTTACCTGACATCTGGTTCGCTGAAATCCGTTTAAGCCTATATCAGTCAAACTCGGTTTTCCAAAAACGTTTGCTGAGCCTTGCAGGATCAACAATACCAGGAGTAATTTGGCAGTAAACATTTTCCAATTGAACATCTGCAAACATAAAGACAAGATAACAATTCCTTCTGCGCTGAAGGCTACGTCAGCCCACACGAATCCGGATATTTTTGAAACCATAAACTTGTTTTACAGGAATCAGCACTCGATCCGTCTACACGAAACCAGTGAATCCGGTCACATCGAAACTGCATTGTTTGGAAACCGCTCTCCAGAGCGTTCTCAATAGGCACCGTTTAATCCGGATTAAAAATACGCGGTTTCAAAAATGTCTGGATTCGTGTGTGTGGACATGGCCTAAGTTTCAGTTGCTTCAGAGTGATTCGTAGTCTTCATTCCGATTCGTGATGACTGATGATGAATTCTCTATTAAAACATAAAGGATTCTCGATCCGAAATGCTCAGTAAATGTAGCGTTGCAATAACAGATGGTAAAATAAGTAAGTAAGTGAGTAAATAAGTATCAGTAACTTTACTTTTCGTCGATGACGTGGAGAGTAGTCGCCCATCAAAAATGCTCTGATCAAATGTAAAGTTTTGATCAGAGATGGTAAATTGACCTAGATGGTAAATTAGTCTGGCCGTCCAAATATTTTCTAGGGTCCATGTCAGCTCGGGAATCATCTCTAAATATAAAAATCTTGTAAACCATATATCTTAATGTCCCACACCACAGAGATTGACCACACCTAAAGGTGCTGTGTCACGGCTGTGTACGTTACACGCACGTCCTTATTCGCGATAGAACTTATTCTTAGCAAAGAATACTTGCAAATGAATAATACTGCTTCATTTCAAATGAACATGTCTCAGTCCCAGGCTATATAAAACGTTACAGACAAATAGAATGAACTTTGAAAAACTGTTATAGAAACAGTGTTAGGCTGACCGGCAAGTTTTCAAAAACCACTAGTAATCCTATTCAATCTTCTTAAAATCTGCCCATACGTGCCTTCTTTTGTATAGGCTATATTACTTACACCTTGTGTTAATGTCTTATGTAGTTGTGCTTATGTTTCTTTTCCAACTGGTTTGATAAATTTCGTGTGATACATACAGCCCGCCCCCCCGGGACATATAGCCCTCAATATTACCTACAAAGCAAGCGTTTGTGAAAACTGGAGGTACAGTGACTGTATCTATATAATCAAAATTGCAAACAATGAACACTTCTCAACTTGATGTATCTAAAAGACGTTTAAGCTTTCTTACCATCGGCAGACCACCAAACCACTTAATCCTTCTGATTAACTACGCCTTAAGACATTCACTTTAATTTCATCTGCCTTGGTGGAAAATATAATAATTGGATCCAATTCAATCAGATTAAGGCTCTTAAAAACGACTCTTGAAAGTTAAAGTGTTTTTTCCTGTCTTTAAAAAGCCCGGGCCGGTTAAAAAGTCAACTTGGATATTGAATGGGCTACGATAAGTAATACAAGCAGTTTTGGTAATTACTTAACCAGCAACGTCAAGGCAATCGCTAAGGTAAAACGAGTTCGCTGTATCAGTTGGTAAAAACCAAGTTTTCCTAAGATATTATTAATTTGCACACTTGCTGAAGGTTTTGCCTTTTCAGAGACCTTTTGATTTCAAAAATGGTCGAATATATGGTAGAAACGTGCTTACTTTTGCAAATTCAGTTTTTTAAGCAAGGACCAGCTTACAAAAAAGAAGGACCGGATCCTAATAAAGGATCTAATCAGCAATAAGTGAAAATATAAGACAAAAAAGCAAGGCTGATTTTACAGCCGGGAATATATTATCTTTTAACCGATATTTCGGAAGGCACGGCCTTCCTTCTTCAGGGTCTTACATATACTGAGACGTTACAATTTGAAAATAAGAAATAGCTTGCAATATGATACTATGATAGCAAGTGAACTTTGAAAACAAAAACCGTTGAAGTGGTGATTGAAAGAAATTTGAAATAGAAAAATAGAAAAATGAATGATAACAAAGAGAAGAAATAAAGACGGTATTACATTTCATCTTTCTTCTTAAGAGTGTGTCCATGAGAGAACCAGGCAGGGGGTGATAATGCTCAAATCACGGATTTCGCTCAAACTTGGCACAATTGATGGGTGTGGTGAGATATTAACCTCAACAAAAAATAAGGTCGCAATATTGAATTCTCTGGGATTTAAAGGGACCCCCCCTAAAAATCACAAAATCTACTCAATTTTGCATAATTAATTAGCTAACTTTGGTTTGGCTGTTCAACAAGTAGAAAAGACAACTTCAAATCTAATCAACTTTATCATCTTCTATGTTTATCAGACTTAATCCTCAGTAATTTATTTTTACTCTCTAATTCGATCTCTTCCTATTATTTAGCCTAAAGTAAGCTCATCTTCTCACTGTTTTGACCAAACCCTAAATTTAAGGCATTTTAGTCGCTAACATCTCCCATGAGCAACAACCTATCTACTTAATTCTCACATATTCTTTGAAAGACATCTTTAAGGTTATCAAATCAATCCTAAAATATTTGGGCAATCTCATACTTTATCAATAATGACGTATTATGTACACTTGACTTGACGATTATTTGTCATTTGACCAAAATTGGAAGAAACGTAACATTCGTTTTTTTTAAACAAAAATAGCACAAAGTTGGCGAGAAGTCACAAATCAGATGCCTCATTATGGATACTAATGGCGGAATTGTTAGAAAGTGTCACCTGAGGCATGTTTTCTGTGTTATTTATGGACGTTTTGATGGATATTTTATGGAACGCTTGAGTAAACACAAGGAGCAAAAGATTTAGTTCAAAACTTCGATCGGTCCAACTTGTAGGTGCTGCAAGACCCAAAAACGATAAAAGATAGTGAATAAATGTTACATACACGTCTCTCAGATGCTTTAGTCCAGGTTGGCTGCTCCAGTTTCGTCTGGTCCTCTGTGGCGTTACTCTGCGTTACTTTGTGACGAGGTAATGAAACGTCTTGAACATTGCAAAATTAAAAGTGTCGGCTTTTCACCGAACATTCGAAGTCTTTGACATAAGTTGTAGTCAGAGGGGACAAAATGATTCTCAAAGGACAAGAAGGATCACTGATAATCCGTCTATATCTATGGAAAACAACCACCTGCTCGAACACCCTCCATCTTTGTTTGACTTTAAACTCTGCGGTGATGCAATCTGTTACGCTGGACTACCGGACTACGGAATGCGGAATACACTATCTATTGTTTGTACGCGCCAATATCCTGTTATAACTGGTGTGTTGAAAATAGGTTGTGAAAGTCGTGTTACTTGAAATTTTGATTTTATTCGATGTTGACATTAATTACCATGATAATAATTGTCTATAATAGCCCTTTTTATAGTCAGTCCGTGACATGCAATTTTCGACAATTAATGACTTGCCATTGGGTATACTTACTTACTTACTTATATTTTAATCCTCGTAGTCTTACAACTATACAGGATGGTATCTGTATCTGGGGAAATTATTGACTGCGAAAACATAATAATAACCGTTTAAAAGTGTTGAGGAAAATTAAACTTCTGAGGAATACAAAAGACCCAAAAGGGGGCACTAATACATTCATTTGCAAAAAAAGTCGGCTAGACTTCTTTAGCTATTCAAGGAAGGTGTAAATTAAGAACAGTTTTTTGAACACAGACTAATACACAATATTCACACCTCATTTAAGCTGTCAATTCCGGATTCATGCAGTATAGAAGTTCTCTTAACGGGTACTCTCGTATATAGCGAATAGCTGTACTTACGACCGCCATCACAAATCCCGTTTTAACTCCGACACAACCTCTGGATTTTTACATTCCCGTAGGCGGCCGCGGACACTCAAAGGGTTTACCGGTGAATTAGATGTTAGCTTTGATTTAAAGCTCTCGCAAGCAGACACCCGGAAGAAAATCTTATCCGCCTCTTAATCTTGTGGTTTTTTTTTAATATTATGTCCACAGTCATATCGCTGTTTGTCACTGTAAGTTATGAATCATTCTTATATATCCGTTTCAGAGTTACCGTTTTTTCACATACACGTCCGGTTACACTTGAAAATACAAACTGAATTGTATGCCTCTACCTAATTTCAATAATGCAATGGTCTGATCTCTGCGTTCCCTGTATGTCCTGCGCTCCTCGGAGTATCAGAGGAACTTTAGAAACAAAATAGATTTGTCTATAGTATATTGTAACTTAAAAATTGCATCAGTATATTCACTCCAAAAAGTAGATGTTTCCGCACTTTTCCTCGTTAGAGACCTCCTGCAGTTCGACTCTCGTAACACCCTAATTTTCCTTGAGCAACCCCACGGGCATTATTTACTGGGTGTCTTCCGACCACGCACGGACCGGAACATCAAATGTCTGTAACTTAATTGTTGTGTCTGTCCGTAATTCAACATCTGCCTGCCTCAGCACGGCACACTAACCTGGGCACTAAACTGGTTTTGGTGCCCCAAGAGTACACAAAAAGGCCCTTCCGAGGATGTCTAGGATGAGAAAATTGACCTTACCTGGGTAGGGTGAGAAATTTGAAATCTAATTATCACAGTTGAAGTAGGTCTTGAGGGAATGTGGGAAGGGTGTTAAACATATGGAAGCGGTTGTTTGAGAAAAAGATCTAACTCAATATGAAAGTGTGGTGTATTTTGAATTCTACTTGGGAACACTACTGCCATAGTTAGGCTTTATAAGACCCCTAAAAGACCGTGCTAGGTAAAAAATTCAGTGTTTACGACAGTCAAATCTGGTGCCAGCAGGGTAGGGCATTTGTACGCAATTTGGCCACTCCCCCGGGGAGGGGGGGCTCCAGTATGAAAACAACGTGGACGTGTCTCACGCTTTATTTGTCCCTTTGAGCTGGTCTGCACCAGGATCCGGCTTCACTTCGCCGCTATTTGACGTGCAACTAAAATAGACAAAAATATTTCTTTCCAAAACACGAAAGAAAAGCGACTTCTATCCCCGAGTTTGAAAAGAAATGGGATCATTTATAATCACAATCTGAATAGAGCTCCAAATAGATTTAGAATTCTAAAATTTTTATTAGCATACAATAACAATAAAATTATCTCAGAGAATGTCGGAAAGTCATATTTTTCATATTTTGTTCACTGGACTCTGGTTCCTGGCTCCTGGCTCCTGACTCCCGATACGATGTTTCCGTATTGTGGCCAACCGCTGCTTAAAAATGCGGGCTCCAGTTAATGTCAAAGATGGCGGACGTTTCCTTGTTATTTGTAACATATGAATTGAGCTACAACAGTGGCAGAAATAATTCTTTCCATGGATTACAAATCGGCTTTCTACTTTTCGTGTTCTTTTCTCCTAAAACAACTTGATTTGGATTTTTGGGCGTAAACTGATGGCTAAGGAATTTTAGTCCTACAGCGAGTCACGACGCTGAACTACGCTGAACTGGGCATCGAAGGTGGCATGGGAACAATCCAAGCGGGCACAAATTAGCAGTTGAGACATCCAAGAGATACGTATATGGATTTTATTGACCGTTTATATTGTTTTTAGGGCGAAATTATTAAAGTAAGTAAAACTGTGAATTAAATCTTTGTATGTTGTTTTTCCTTGAAAAGATCGCGTATATAGCTATCAAAAATCATCGTTAGAGTTTCGTGCACAATAATTTGAACAATTTTACCCTTATTAATGTTAAATAATTGTCTGATGAGTTCTTTGTTCGATTTCTCCTTATTCAGAGGCAAACACACTAATATTGTGAGGGCCTGAATTTTTATGAAATATGCAAAAGTCGTTCAGTCACATGAACAGTTTATGTCAACACATGGAAGAAAGTGAATTGCCCAAACTTTTTATGATCTTTTTCTGAACTTAAGTGATGGCTTTAACTACTCATGCAAAAGTTATAAAGATAAGCTGTTGCTCATCAGAGATATTGGGGAATAAAATACCCTAATTTTACGACTTACTCAAAACTTGGAAATGATGACCCAA
Organism: Porites divaricata; assembly: GCA_038088405.1. NCBI lineage: Eukaryota > Metazoa > Cnidaria > Anthozoa > Scleractinia > Poritidae > Porites > Porites divaricata. The sequence continues at coordinate 23,764,081 of JBBMOI010000009.1, read as the reverse complement.
CTTAAGGGGACTAAGAGGGGGGAAATCGAATCGGCGACTTTAAAAAGTTTATTGTGCTTAAAGTCTTATGAACTCAGATCATCTCTCAGTGCATTTAAGTTCCAGGTGGCTTTTCTGTTTGTTGCACTGGCATCGTAAAGTTAGCTAATTAATTATGCATAAAACGGGCAAAATGGCGATTTTTACAGGGGATGCCCGGATCTCCCAGGGAATTTAATATTTTGACCTGAAATTCTGTCACATAAGTTAACTCCTGGTACCTAACATTTGTGCCGAGTTTGAGCGAAATCGGTGATTTGAGCATTATCACCCCCTGCCTGGTTCTGCCTGGTTTTCTCATGGACACACTCTTAATACCTAAAGGTTCAAGAGTTTTACCTCTCTCGATGAGGTATGCCTCTCTAGCTTTTCGTACACAGAAATGCATTGCTTTGCCAATGAAAATCAGACCTATACAGGAACATGACTTTTCAGTTGGCATTGAGTCTTGAAACTCTTTAAAGGGCCAAGAAAACCTGCTGCTGAAAAATCTACAAGTGAAAAACCCGGGTAGAAAGCGTCCGATTTTTGTCATGGAGAATAATTTTTGCTGGAAAGTACGGTATTCAAAGCACCAACGAAATGGCTTTTAAAAGGATCGTACCTTTACGCGAGTTTTCGATTTCCCGCCATCAGATTTGATGCGCCCACGCTATTGTCGTTCAGCGGATGCACGCATGCGCATGCAAAATGCCCTTCTTTTTTCACAGGGCAATCTCGACCCAGAGCTCTTCTGCGCATGTAGAGGAGAGAGATCAAGAGCTCTGGGGAACCCTGGAGCCAATCTCGACCCCAGTGCTTACGCTGCCTCCTCCGCGCGTAAGCTCTGGGAAACTCTGCGCGCGCGTAGCCAAAATCTGGCTAACTGGACCTCACAGCGCATGCTCTTTGATCCAACCCAAACTTTTTGCTTCTTTTATATCGGCTTCATCGCGAAGTGTTGTGTTGCTTCGGTATTAGAACGGAAGAAATTCAGTTAACGGCCGTGAAGAATTTTCAGGTATCCAAGGCTCTTGTGGTAGCTGCTGAGAAAATACCGTTAAACGTTCCCAATCACAGATTGAGACTTGAACTTTGCGTATGCTTGGCAGTTGATTAATATTTCTGTGGACTACTTCACGAGGCGGTAAGTGAAACCCGAATGGCTTGTTAAAATAAACGTATGGAAATTCCAATAAAACTCTCCAAAATATGAATTTAGCGTCCTTTTATTTATGTTTGTTCATGAACATTAACACTTCAGCGAAGCTGCTTTGAAATGTGGTATCGTGGGAAAAGAAGAGAACTATAAATATCTAGTCGCATTGTACACGTATCACTTTTACTTTTTCTGTTTTTTTTTTTCTTGGAAGTCTGTTTTTGGGCAATTTACGACAAGAAGCTGAAGTTTTCATTCATACTCGGCTACTTCGTGTGAACAAGATAACGTGGAAGTCGAAGAAATCAGCAATGTGTCACGCTTCTTAACTTATAGCTGGCAAAGATGTCGGTGTATTTTTATTTTATTTTTTTTTTGCATTCAAATCTTTTTCTGGTTCACGGTTCAATTTTCGATATGTAGCTAAGCATTTTTATTTGAAAATTGGAAAATCTAGTAATTCTGCCTAATTAGTCGTTCAAATGTTGTTTTGTAATCGCTGATATCAAGAATCGGCCGGCCGTGTTTACTTCAACATGTCTAGGGAAAAAAACCCGCTCACACGCCAGACACGCCGCACGTTCAACCGCTCTCGTGCAAACTTGAATAGACCAATCAGAAACACTTTTATTGTTTTTTGCTGAAACCAATCAGAGACAAATCTTGCTCCAGGGTTCCCCAGAGCTCTTGATCCCTCTCCTTTACATGCGCAGAAGAGCTCTGGGTCGAGATTGCCCTGGAGCAAGGATTGTCTCTAATTGGTTTCAGCAAAAAACAATAAAAGTGTTTCTGATTGGTCTATTCAAGTTTGAGCGAGAGCGGTTGAACGTGCGGCGTGTCTGGCGTGTGAGCGGGTTTTTCCCAAGACATGTTGAAGTAAACACGGCCAGCCGATTCTTGATATCAGCGATTCCAAAACAACATTTGAACGACTAATTAGGCAGAATTACTGGATTTTCCAATTTTCAAATAAAATAGCTTAGCTACATATCGAAAATTGAACCGTGAACCAGAAAAAGATTTGAATGCGAAACAATAAAATAAGAATATAATAATGCGACTAGATATTTATAGTTCTCTTCTTTTCCCACGATATCACATTTCAAAGCAGCTTCGCTGAAGTGTTAATGTTCATGAACAAACATAAATAAAAGGACGCTAAATTCATATTTTGGAAAGTTTTATTGGAATTTCGATACGTTTATTTTAACAACCCATTCGGGTTTCACTTACCGCCTCGTGAAGTAGTCCACAGAAATATTAATCAACTGCCAAGCATACGCAAACTTCAAGTCTCAAATCTGTGATTGGGAACGTTTAACGGTAATTTCTCAGCAGCTACCACGAGAGCCTTGGATACCTGAAAATTCTTCACGGCCGTTAACTGAATTTCTTCAGTTCTAATACCGAAGCAACAAAACACTTAGCGATGAAGCAGATATAAGCAAACCGTTTGGGTTGGATCAAAGAGCATGCGCTGTGAGGCCCAAATAGCCAGATTTTGGCTACTCCGGCGCAGAGTTTCCCAGAGCTTACGGGCGCATTTCCAAACCCGTAAGCACTGGGGTCGAGAATGTTTTCACAGGGTCGTTTGTTGTGAGGTCTTGTGATATGTTGATTTGTTGACATTCAAGCGGTCACGGATTTCTGGGTTATCGTCCATGATCTGCAGAGCTGCGTAGCATTTAGGTAAGATATACCCCTTGATTTACTTTGTGAAACGTGGAGCAGCATCATCGCATGTTATGTGTTAAAATTATAGCAGCCTGAATTCAACGTAATTTATATGACCCCCGTATTTCCACATGAGGCACGATTTACGGACAGGTTTTCTGCGTAAGCTTTTCCGTAAGCCGCCCTGTAAGCATGTAAGCCCGTAAGCCCTGTAAGCCCTGTAAGTGTTTCTACCTTCTAAGGCGATATAGTTCGTACGTTGGTGGGCTACTGGATGAGGGGGAATGAAAAAAATAGACTGGGTGGAGGGTCATGGTGAGGTGAGTTTCAACACGCATAAGCGAGGTTACCACGGCAACCACGTTAAGTTGAAGAAATCTAGCTAAAGTGAAATAACAGTGAACCTTATTTTCAAAGAAAATTTCAGTCCCTTAGTTTAATTTATAACCTGAAAGCTTGTAAGCCCTGTAAGCCGCTTACACGAAAGCTTACGCAGAAAACCTGTCCGTAAATCGTGCCTGGTATACGTATTTCTGTAGTATTTGACCCTGTCCGTACAGCGAGATCCAGTGATATATCCCACACAAGCGCCTAAACAGGTAAAACTTCTCTTTTGCTCACTCCGTATTTTCACTTTTAATGGTTAATTCAAAGGGGGGAAGTTCGAGTATTTTGATACTATTTAGCGGCATGAAATCAACAAGCAAATTTCCTACTCTTACAAGTGAAGGGCCGTAGTCGGATGTTTCCTTCCATTTTCGAAAATTTGCTCTTCTGGTTTACATTGATGCTCTATGGCGATTACTTATTCTCAGATTTTTAGAGATCGAGGCGGTGGATTGTGAAATATTATTTGCTAAAACTTTGTTAAAGATAGACAAATTTTTCTTGTCCTTTTCAACCTTGTTTTCAGATTTTTCGTGAACATGTCAAAGTGTATCCCAACAAAACCTTTTTGTAAAATCATTGTTTCGGAATGCTCTTTCATTGTTGAATGTTTGATTTTGCATCTAAGTGGGGGAACACTGATGAATTTGCGTTTTAATAATCATGCACTCTAAACTCTAAGCTCTCAGATTCATTGACAAGAACCCTCACCATTTGGAAGATGATTCTATTCTGATAATTATTCTATGATTGTTTATATGTACAAAATTGGCGCCAAAAATAATTTTAATGTTATGCTTAAGATGTTTACATAATGTCTTGAAACATAACTGAAATCAATATAAAATATGAAAATACAAATATGTGCATTCTTTTCCCTGCCCTACTATAAAATATGATAATTGTGATTGACTGGTAATGCATTTTCATATGACCATTGCGATATTACTCCCACTTTGACACTAGCACAAGTTTAAGCGCAAGACAATTCCTGCCCTTGTTCAGCTTTGCACTTGCTGGACTGCCATTCCAGTGTCTGAAGTGCAGACAACACTGGACATAAAATCCCTGACTTTGATTCGTTGCATTGGCATCCACATAAGAATTAGCTTCATCACATACAATGTATTTGTATGCTTACAAAAATCATAAATGTTATTATTCCTTTTCTATCCAAAAGATGTCTTTCCTTCTTGAATATAAATTCGTATCCATGACACTTTAGAAATCCTGAAAATCTAAAGGGGTATCGCTAGTTGTGGGCAACAACAAAATGCCATAGGGGTAACTTTTCACTCTCTGATAGAAATAATTCTTTTGATACTCTGGGTCTCATATATTCAGTGTTTCTGCACATGAATTTAGGAGCACTTGGCTTGCCAGTGTCAGTTTGACTGTGTATACACAGTAGTAGTGTACATAGTCATCTATTACAGGTTGCACAAGTTGCAATTTATATAAAATTGCCCCTGAAACAAGCTCATTGATGTTCCTGGTGTTGTAAGATGACAAGTTTTTGGTAAATTTCATTTGCCTTTTGCCTGTTGCAGGAGCTTCCTATGAGATGCTCAGCACTAAACCTTGTTGACTCAGGTGATAGTCCTTGAGGATGACTGCATTGTCACATTCAAACGAGTAAAACTGGCACTTTTCACTCAAGCCATAACAGAGCTGGTACAAAATGGCAACTATCTGTTTTTTATTTAACCCTATGCTGTCTGCAGAATGTGAAGGGTCTGCCACTCCATCCTGAACTGCATCAAATAGCCTTGATACCCCAGAAGACACACAGACAAGCTTTAATTCTATTGAGTCATACATTGGCTCACTTGAAGCTACCAGAAACTCAGATTTTATGAATAACAGTCTTTATGATTCTTAAGTTCTTCTCATGTTGAAATTGATTGAAAAGGAAAAGTTAGAGCTCATTTTCAATTTTTTAATCTTCAAATCATAAGAATTTGGCCCCAAATAGATATAAGGGCAAGTCAAGGGAGCTAAGCCTTATTAGTAATATATTAAATAATTAAGACAGAAAATACCAACAACAAAATTTATGAAAGCAAAAATGAGTGCATGCATGGAAGTACCAGAAGCAGAAAATTCACTTCATTATCTCAGAGAGAAAATGCAGTTTTAGGTATGACTGTGATCTTTACTATTTTAAGTATTTTCACTGTTGGATGCATGTGTGCAATTTTCTAGTATGTAGAAGTGTGGGAAGTAAAGGGAAGGATTTTTCATGGTTAGAGTTACCTCAATAAAACACATCTGTAATATGAAACATCTTGTACCACACTCCTGTTTTGGTTCATCTAATTCTTTATTTTAGAAGTATAAGGGGCATCTTGGAGTCAAGAGCCTCCATATTACAAAATTGTGCTTACACCCCTGAATAAGTTAAGGCATCACATAGATTTAATAGATGTTATTTCTAGAGTTTGGGTCTTTAGTTTTATATCATCTAATCAAGAATGGAAACAGAATTTCATAGCCCTGGGCGGGATATCTTTGAAATTTTATCAGTCGCAGAATTAGGGCACTGCACCTGGTGTGGACACTGGTGGTTAGGATGGGATATCTCTGAAAAGTAATCACTGGCAGAATCACTGCACTAAGGTTGCACATCTCTTAGCAACAGGGCGTTCCTAAACCATAACTGACGTGAAATCGTATTATTGCAAGGAGATTGTCGCAAGAACTGCAATTATGACTATATAAACAGACTAGCATTTAGAATTTTTTTCACAGCGTTTTATTCAAATCTTAAGCGTCGGACGTTTTGTACTCGGTCACAACTTACATGAAGAGATTTTTTCCCAGTTATCCAGTGTTTTAATAGAGGATTTTTGCAGCTTTTACACAGAACCCCATCGAAGCTTGACGTGTCCGCGCGCAAGCCAAAATAAGAAACAACACTGAATCACTCATGGATCACAAACCGCGCAAAATTGTGAATGATCTGCGACTTATTAGCCTTGAGACCAATCTCGCATATTACACAGAAGACTTTGTCTTATCTGCACTCCACAAAGATAGAACAGATGACTAAGACGATGGTAATTTTGAAAACAGGCACCATTTTTCTTTGCTGCATTCGCTGCGATCCAATACCACCACAAACTTCCGTCCAGCGGCTCGCGCATACTCGCAACGTTACCACTTGCTGTTGCTGATCACTAGCCTTCAAAACCTTTTCATTATGATACACAGTTTAAGTCGAGGTTTCGCTGTACGCAACCCTTACGTTCAAAATGTGCTATAATCATAGTTATCTATCGCAAGAACCATCCACCCTTTCCCCTCAATTCAGTGCTACCTGTACGCCTAGCAAACATATCGAACGCAGTCTCGTAAGCTCCGATTACTCCAAGGTTTTAAATAACCTGTATCAAATAGGCTGAAATGTCGGACTGGATATCTTTCGACTTCGTGTATACGATCGCTGCGGAAAAGCAAACTAAAAATTGCCGAACAGGTTGTAAGTTGCGTATGCCGCCCTTACGGTATATGAATCGATCGTTTCTTCTCTTACATTTAACGGATTAACATAAAAGAAAACACGTTTGATTTCGTGATCTAAGGTCCTTCCAATATTCAAAAAGAGAGAAAAATTCTTTATAGCCTTGATTAATTTTATTTTTTAATTTGTTTTTTATTTCCACCACTTTCAAGATTAGTCAGAAGTCATGAATCCGAGTAAATTTTAGGAGAATGATTTTTCTATCTTTTTTTCTTTTTTTAAATTTTGGGTGCGACACAGCTATCCTTAGTCTAACTGAACAATTCAAGAAAGAATCAGATAATCACAAAGTTATTAGTCTGGTGTCTATGGCCCTGTCAAAAGTTTGACACCCTTCCCCATGATCTTATTGTCAAAAAGCTTGAAGATTACAGTGGAGACTCAAAAGTTATCAATTTCGAAACGAATTATTTAAGTGACAGACAGCAACGTGTCAGATTGAGTGGACAGCACTCTTCTATGAAAACTATAATGAAGGGTGTCTTCCAGGGATCAATTTTGGGCCCCATTTTCTTTAATATTTTCATAAATGACCTGTCTTGTGCTATAGATGAATGCACATTATTCACGTACGCCGATGACACTCAATTGTTTAAGTCTGCGGAAGATATCGACCAGGTTGAACATGCCATAAATGCTGATCTGAAAAAGGTTGATAAGTGGTATAAATTCAATCAAATGAAAAGAAATCATTCAAAATATCAAGCAATTACTTTGGGAAGGGTCGAGAGAAATCCTGTGTTGACCTGTAAAGGAACCGTTATCCCTATTCAAGACGAAATGGAACTCCTTAGCCTCACTCTCGATAACAAGCTTAAGTTTGAGGAACAGATTCGTAAAATCTGTCGTAAAGTTAGTCAACAGGTTGCTGTTCTCGATAGTGCTTTCATTGCACCGCATTTCAATTACTGTTCAGAGTCGTAGCATCACTGTGGTAAAAGAAGTTCCGGCAAACTTGAACCCTTCGCTTTGTGACCCGCGACAAGTCAACCCGGGGGGGGGGGGGGGTACTCCCATATATGGGCTATATAGGTACGTGCCGCGGAATAGGGTATGGTTTTTGAGGTTCTCGGTCCTTAAAGAGGGTATCTTGTTTGACCCTTTTGTTTCTGTGTCCCTGGTGTGGTCCTTAGATAGGGTAGCTTAATTGTATTATCTAATACTGGAGTGTGAAAACGCCCGCCGGTTATGATTGCATATTGTTAAACTAGGCTTATACTATACATCCAATGTTACAGAGAAGAAATAAAGTTTTCCTTTTCATGCTATTAATAATTTTGTTTTTCCCTTGAATAGGGTGTCATTTTTCGGCTTTGGGCCTTAAAAAGGGTATCAGTATTTGCTTTCTTAGTCCTTAAATAGGGTTAGGGTTCACGAATCTTCGCGGCACACCCCTATCCAAAATTCGCGGAGTACCCCCCTCCCCCGGGCAAGTCAACCACCTATGAGACGTTGCTAAAACAACTAAACCTGCAGTCCCCACTTAATCAAAGAATTGTTAAAATGGCCACCGGTGTTCACAAAGCTATCCATGGGGTATAAAGTCCCTAGAGGAATAGGAGAGCTATTGCATGAACGATCAGCTATAATTATAATCTTAGAGGAAAACACATCCTCGAGCTACCCAAAGTAAATACAACCACCTATGGACTTAAATCGTTGCGTTATACTACAGCTAAGATTTGGAACGCTCTTCCGGATCAGTTTCGTGCCGCTAATAAAATCGGAACATTTAAGAACTTGATGTCTAAGTTCGATTTCTCAAATTTTACATTTTAATCGCGCAAATACATGTAAATACATTTTGCTTAGTTTTAACATCATTATGTAATAATCTCGGGATCTACTCTTAGTTTTACTGTATATATAATTTTTTATATAGGTTTTTATGAGAAATCTTCTCTTTCTAGTATTATTTCTAGTTTATTTATTTATTGTTTCGTGGCATGTCTGTAAAGTAGCTAATTAGCAAAGAAAATTGACCACGTAAAAATAAAGGGTATTATATTATATATTTTATTATATATTCCAAACATCTTTTGTATCTCAATGTTCAAACCATTCAAAACTGACAAAAAGATAAAAGTCTTTATTAATGACAAAATTGCTTCCACATAACAATTTTTCATTGATCATTCTAGATCGCACTTCTATCTTAAAAGAAGATAACTGACTTTAAGAAAAGACAGGGCCGACGTTTATTCAAATGCAATGTGTCTCTCAGCTATGATCTTCTAAAATTACTCCTTTGTTTAATTTTAAACTTAAGTCATTTTTTCTTGGAATATAAGCACACTTCAGCTCTCTTAATGCTTGTGTGTAGTTTTTCGCTTCTTTCGCTTGTTTTTCCTCTTTTATTCTAGCATTATTTTTTCTCACCTTTTCTCTCTCGTTTTTGCACCTACACGTTCAGCCTTTTCTATTTTTATCCTATTGAAGAATTGTTTTCTATGTTCCATACAAATTGTGCGCACTAAGAGTTAAATTGCCGATGTCAGTATTATAATTGTTAATAGGTAACATAATTTTAAAGGTGGTCCTATTCCCTTGCCTCAAGATCATTTTTTTTTTAAATTTTATATGTATATTTTGTGTGTATAGCATAAAGATAATAAAACAATAAAATTTTCTCTTTTTTCTTTTTCTTTACTGCATTTCTATTCCTTTCTTTTACACTTCATTTGAGTGTCGATCTCAGTTGATTTTTGGTCAAATCTAAAATTGCAACCAGCAATTGAGCGACCTAGCCAGCTAGTCCTTTAATTTCGAGTTACTCTTGAATTCCTTAAAACATTTCACTAAAATTTTGTGTCTTTTTATAGAAAAATATTTTGCAAGCGAGTCTTAAATCACTTGAATGAACTCTTTCTGAAACGAACCCCGTTGAGGCCAACACTATTGGAAACGTCCGTCGTTATGGAGGTATCCCCTTTCGTACCGAGTCAAAGAAAACGACTGAAGAACGACACAAGGGCTAACTATAGGTCTATAGGTCCCTATAAGTGTCTCTGTCTAAGAGGTGTCTGTTAACAGATAAATATGATTTTAAAGTTATTTACTAATATTCACCTACATGCTAAAAATCTCTGAAACTAGAGGCAAAATTTTTCCAGAGGGAAGACCAACAAAGCTTACCTTTTGCCTCAGCAAACCTGCTGCTAAAAAGGAGGAAGAGAGAAAGCAGTGACGACAACAGCACCTTATTTTCCTGCAAAACAAGTTACGTATCAGCCTTGACTCATCCAGAAAATGATAATGTGTGGATTTCCATTACTCTTGCACGTAGCCCTTTTCTTCCAGCTGGGCAAGCAAAATTAACATAAACGAATCCCTGCTTCCACAGCTGTCGAAAACCAAACTGTTGTGCATAAACATTAACATAAACTGTTAACATAAACGAATTCCTGCTTCCACAGCCGTCGAAAACCAAACTGTTGTGGGCAAACTATTGCTTCGTATTATGAACCACATAATAATTATCCAATAAGCAATAACTAAATATAATTAACTTGCATTGCCGAAACAAGCTGCGTTTTACCTTCACAGCTGGAGACATTCCCAAAGTAAACGAGCTTTTAATTAATCTTTTGATTCACACGAAACCCTGTTAAGTGATAGTCTGCAAGAAAATATTTGAAATTTTAAAATCAATGTTTAATTTGGGGTTTTTCGTTTGGTGGATGTGGCGGTTGTAAATTAAAACTGAGAGAGAACTTATTTTGACTGTTATATTTTCGTATTGTTGGTTTTCACATGACGTCACTAAAATTCAAACTAAAAAACTATCGATCCTACCGAGATTTTACTTTCACGATGGATTAGAGCAGTTGAAAACTAATTTTCAGACAAATTTTTGCTTCAAAAGGGCTCTCGGTTTTGCTATAGAGTACGCTTAAGGACGGTGCCCACTAATGAGAAGTATTTTTCCCAGACAATGACTATGTGAGACAAGTAGATCATATCAGGGGCTATTGAAATCCCCCCAAAAAAACTGGGGGTAACCACGCATTTTTCAGAGATAACTGCGCTTCAATATGGAGAAAAACGCTGAATAGGCGTTTTTTAGAAAAATGATAAAAAGTTATTTTTTCCCCAAATTTCAGAGTGTACAAGTGAACTGGCACAAATGCAATGATAATTGTAACAAGGTTTCAAAATAAGCAACAAACGATAACATAACAACCGCTCTTTATACGTCTTTTTTTGAAATATCAGCACAACTGGGAAGTTATCAACAGTTACCCCTCTCCACGCGTTTGCCTTAAAAATAGTGTAAACGACATTTTCCTTGAACCAAAAATTGATCGTTTGCTGAGTAGGCTTATTACTTTCATTTGGTAAGATAAAAAGTAGGGGTTACCAAGCGTTTTTAGAAGTTAAATTGGTTGGTTTCGACCTTAACTTAATCGCTTTGGGGGTTATTTACAATTTTTCCCATCCCCTCCCCGGTCAGTTTCACTATTGCTTAACTCAACGCGGAGTACTCTGGGATATCCACAATGGCTAACAGTCAGAGAGAACAACAACCCACGGAGGAGAGCAAAAACAGAAAGTGAATCAGGTCATTTCATGGACTCTAAGGAAAACAAATTATACTATTTCATTCAACTGGAGCCTCTCCGTCTCAAACAATTAACAAAACGTTTTGGAGAAGAGCAATCTCCAAGGTATTAAAGATTACTTCCAGCGCACATAAGATCCAAGGCTGGTGCTGTAAACAAACTACTTTACTGTAGTGGAAAATAGTCGACAGGGACTCTTAGACAGGTACTCCTTCAATCGTTTGCTTACCTGTACATGCCCTCAAAATTTTTTGAACTGTAGATGTAATATGGATTGTAAACCTTCTATCGGTTTTTACTATTTTACCGGTTACCTCGATCGAATATGTTATTAAACTTGCATATATTCAATGAGCTTATATCTGTGCTTTGCGCTATCCCTTTGGGGCTTTGCCACAAGTGTCATATGACATAAATGATTTGCATAGACTCAAGTTCCATACATGAGCTCTCTTTTAAAAAAGCTGAATACTGCGAAAGTCGGTTGTACCGAATGCGTTTATGTACCCTCAAATATATATAAACTGGGCTATAATGATCATTTTATATATCTCGTTTTGATTTTTTTACTGTAGCATTCTGTGTCATGATCATTCACTATTTTCCGTTCCTAAATGTTAATTTTCGACTTAACAGTATCTGTTAAACCTAAGAAAGTCTTAGAATGGAAATAATATATTTTACCGTCCATCTTTAGATTTTAAAGCTCGCGCCATACTAGTGCTCAGGCTGCGCACGGCCAATTTACTCTAGGGAGCCACCTTAAACAATAGAAAACTTTTTCCGTGTTTGCATAGCTTGATATAAACGCGAGAGGGGTTGGGAGAATTCGAGACAGATATGCAAACCCGAGACGAAGTCGAGGGTTTGCATAGCTGTCGAGAATTCTCCCAACCCCTCGAGTGTTTATATCAGGATATGCAGGGAAAAAAGTTTTCTATTGCTTTTATAAAATAACTTTCCCCAGAAAAAAAGCAAAACTCCTTTGTTTAAACAATTGATTAAAAGAGAAATTCTTACCAGTCGCAAAGTCTTGTACACAAAGCTTGTACGCGTAATCAGTCTTTGTTTTGCAAAAAAGATGCTTTCCAAAATACGGGTTTTTCTCGCTTAGAATGTCAGCTTAAGCGAAAAAAAATTGACACACCTCCTTTGTAACGTTTTTCCAAGTTTCAGCCGACGAAGGAATGGGTAAATAGAGTAACCTTCTCGAGTTTTGAACTCGAAAACTTTTTCAAATTAGTGCTTGTGTGATTAGCGCGCGCGAAAAACAAAACATCTTGACGTCAAAACCATGTTTACATACTCTCATGCAAACACTCCTCTCGGCCAATCAGAGCGCGCGTACTATCTTAGTTATTTTATAAAGCTATGTCTAAATGTCCAGATTATGTGTGGCGTGAAATTGAACTAAGAAATACTATCTAAACGACAAGCTGCCCAATGAGTCAACAATTTCAATGCTTAGTAATGCCAAAATGCTTAAATAACAATGATAATAGTAAAAAGCATAACAATTTTTTACGATTTTTTCCACGATGAAAGAGCTCCGTTCACACTATAACGGATAGTTTTTGCGCCGGCACTTAAACCATGCACACTGGATAGGGGTTCTGTTCACACCAGAGCAGATAAAGGTTGGGCGCTTAAATGAACACTCCGCTCTTCAAGTGATGTGTGATGCGGAGAAGGACTGGAACGAGCGCTCTTTCCGCGCTTGCGGTGCGCTCCAAGGCCGGCGAAATTTTCCTCTTTGCAAACCTGAAATCCTATTTTCTTTCTGTAATTTCAGCTGCCCTGGTTCACACATAAGAAAAACGGTGAATTCAGCGCGAGTACTAAAAGAGGTTATTTTTACCGTCAACCGTAAAAAATGCAGATTAATATTAACCGTCAAAAAGTTTCAAGGTATTTCAAACCTCACCATTTCAGCTGATTATCCAGAACTTCTGGCTCCTAAAGAATTCCAAAACTGGAAAAATAATGCAGCCCCAATGTTCTCAAAAACTCTCCCTCCAGACATAACAACTTGCTTATATGTGATCGTGAGGGCCAAGGAAACCTCAAAAACACAACAGTTAATATAAAATTATACATGCACAGGCTAATATTTACTTAAGGGGTTTCGATGCAGTTTTTCGGAGACCATACCGATACTTTTCAAAAACTATTAAGCTAAAGAATAATAAGTTATTAATATAAAAACTAGAGCCTTAAAAATATGTATATTACAATACAAAATGCACTGTAACACAGGATAAAAGTATGTCTAAGTATAATGTAAAAAATTCTACAATACAGGATATAAGTATTAGCTTTGGATAAGACGCGCTTAAAAGATGCTAAGGAGGGTGTTTGCCTTAAAGGAAGGTCCAAAGCCTTCCAGTTATCTGCAGCAAAATTTAATGTAGTCCAATGTCCCACCTTCTAGAAGTTTATACTTAGATCTAGTATTATAATCATGAAAACTGCTATTAACAAACATTGACCCGAATGCATAAAAAGGTTATTTTGTAAGTAAAAATAGCGCGGCGCTCGTTTATTTTGCTGATTTTCGGTGCCCGGACCACACGAAGAACGTGGTGCGAAACAAATATGCCTTTACGAAACGCTTTGGAACATCTATAGGGGTACGAACTTATCATGTTTTTTCGGTTGTGGGACCACAGCCGCCTATGGTACCAAAACCATGTCGGGTTTGAACCCAACCAATCCAGCCCTGCTCGACCTGAAAGAAATTTCTTCTTTTTATACATGTACTGATATTGACGAGTAAGCAACCAACACCCACTTATGTCACATGAACGCTATGTGTAGCAATACTGAGAGATCCTATCCCTGTGCCTGCAAAGCTGGCTACTCAGGAGATGGAGAAAGTTGTTTTTGTGACTAGATGTCTATTTTTCTTACATTACATGACTTTATTTTACCTCGAATTTACAGAGTAGTTCAAAAGCTAATAATAATAATAAAATAACATTTCTAAGTACTAATTATCTAATGTCAAGTATAATGTCTCATTATATAATGAAAAATATCTATTAATGCTAAGTGCTAACATGGTTGAAAGGAGATGGTTCGTAACGATTGAGGTATTTTCATAGCTAGCCCTTATAGGTTACTGGCCACTTAAACAATAGCACGTTCCAGAAACACAGTCATGTTTCTGCATATAAACGCCGATTGTCCTGTATCCAACGGTTTCTTGTGTGTGTCAACCTTGTACCCAAAGAATAGTGGTTACTTATTACGAACTATAAATATCTTTTCTCACGTCGGGAGCTTTCTTTCATAGATATTGACGAGTGTACGACCAACACCCATAAATGTGATATCAATGCTGTCTGTAATAATACCCAGGGATCTCATAATTGCATCTGTAAGCCTGGATACTCTGGAGACGGAAGTAACCGCACTGGTAATCACGTTTCTATTCTTTGTTTGATTACTGTTAAGGTATTTTTAATTAGATTTGTATCAAATCGTGAACCAAACGCTCCAAACATAGCTTTTTTCTTCACTTGATCTGTTTTCGTGTTACTCTTGTACCTATGTAGAAATAGTAGTTTAGTAAACTACTTTTTCTCACGGGAGCTTACAGCGATCCTTTATAAACACTGGAGAGTGTGTTAACAACAGTCATAACTGTGACAACAATGCTATCTGTTATAATACCGAGGAATCTCGTAATTGCGTCTGATTGTCTGGAGATTGAGGTCCTGCATGAAAGAGTCGCAAATTTGTTTACTGTTTATTGATTTTTTTTTTGCCTTTTTTTGACATATAAATGAAGGAATAAATTACACGTCGTAATATGCACATTTCAAAAGAAAAGAATCTAAAAAGGCGAGGAAGTCTCAAGAAGCCATGAAACTTCCTCTTTACATTAGATTTAGTTTTTGCTATAGTTATTAATTAAATATATACTTATATAAATAAAGTGTTAGAAGCATATAATATAGTAGTTTACAAATGTATAGAAAACATTAAGAGAAAGATAATTATCCGGCAATAATTAACAATTATTCCACGAGTGCGCGTTGGATATGAGTTGGCTATAATCATCTCATATCCAACAAGCGCGAGTGGAATAATTCTTTTATTAAAAACGCCAACAAAATATCGACTTTATTTCTAAAAACGACTGATTTTCAGCTTGTTTTTAATTTTAAGCAGACGCGTACAGTTACCATATTGAAGAGAATGGTATAATGGCTCATATACCATGATGGCGAAGCAAATCAGAGCTCTAGAATTGCATTATCCAATCATCCGGATTCATTTTTTAATAATTAGTAATAGATTACAAACTCTTTATTGAATATCCTGTAAATTAATTAAATATTAAACACTAGTCCAAACCGAACCAAATAAAGTCAACAACTAAACGACAAAACTAAACATTTTTCTTGCACTCAACATTCAATCGCTCTTGCACCTTGCACAAACTTCGCACACCTATGATTCAGGGGTCGTGCTCAATTCAACTCAGTCCACCCATGCAACTTAGTCTTATGCATGACCACACTCGTAATAAGTTTTTCTATTCTCTGCTTGTTTATGATCAAGGAATTTCCCAGGTTGTATATTGTAATCGATAACAAATCCTTGCGAATAAAGCAATAAAATAACATTTTTTTTATATGGGACCTTTTGTGTGTGTGGACCTAGTGTACTTCTGTAAAGATGAAAATTGATGGTAAAATGTACCGACGTTTCTCACGTTGGGAGCTTTCCTTCATAAATATTGACGAGTGTACGACCAACAGCCATAATTGTGACGTCAATGCTGTCTGTAATAACACCGAGGGGTCTCATAATTGCACCTGTAAGCCTGGATACTCTGGAGATGGAAGTAATTGCACTGGTAACGGAACATGTTTTAATTTTTTCTTTGTTTCTTTATATATGATTGAGGTATATACTAGTAGGCTAAATTTTGTAATCGGGATCAAATCTGTTTATGTTGAATTAGTTTGTTTAAATAGTCTCGTTTAGTCAGTTGGTCGAGCGCATGCTAGGATGACAGGGATTCTCCATCGCGAGTCACTTTGGTCTAGCATTGCCGTTCTGAATTCTCCGATAGTTGCAAACCCAGTGTCTTCAAGAGTGTATGTACATGGTCCTAGGTCTTCCTCTCTTAGGGCGCTTTCCATTGTCAGAACTGGCCGGCCGGGCCATTGTCGGAGCAATCAGTTTGATACTGAAATAGACTTTTTCCAAGAGTTTTTGCTGAAAAACCATCTCCTCAAGTTGGTGCATACTATTCAGGATTTGACTGATCTGGCTGGAGAGTTTTGATTAAAATGGAAATTATCATTGCGACTGGAATGGTCTGGCCGGTCGGTTCTGACAAATGGAAAGCGCCCTAAGTCTGTCCATGTTGTGGCTGCCAAAACACAAGTTTCGATGCCTTCTCTTCTTTGTGTCTAACACAATGCCCAGCTCTTCTCATTCTTCCTTCCCTGTTCTTGCAAGAAAGCTTTGGTAGGTGACCGTGCAGATCCAGTCACTTGAGACGGTGGTCCCTCAAAAAGGTTAGTGCTATAGGAAGCATCCTAGCAAAGGTATCATCAGTTTGCTTTTCTGTGTTTTGGTTAGAGTCCATGTTTCGGTGCCGCATAGGAAAACACTTTCTACGTACTGTTGCCAGGAAGAGTCTAACCTTCAATTTTCTACACAGGCTAGATTTCCAAATTTTGCCCAACTTGTTGCGGTCCACCCAGGCTTGAGCTTTTCTCGTTTTCGTGTCTTTCATGTCATATATTAAGTTGTTTCCGTATATCGTACGTTTCAGTTGTGTGTGTGGGCCTTGTACCACTGTAAAGATGGTGGTGGTCAGACTGTACTAACTTTTCTCATGCTGAGAGCTTTCCTTCATAGATATTGACGAGTGTACGATCAACCGCCATAATTGTAACATCAACGCTGTCTGTAATAATACCGAGGGATCTCATAATTGCACCTGTAAGCCTGGATACTCTGGAGATGGAAGTAATTGCACTGGTAATGACGTGTCTCTATTATTTTTTTGTTTATAATTGAGATGTTTGCTGCTAGGTTAGATTTCCTAATCGAAACCTAGTCTTTGGCTTCTTTGGGAACAAACCTGTTCTTTATTCAACCTTATACCCCTCTGTGAAACTTATAGGTAAATGTTATACCTTTGACTTATGTTGAACACTTTCCTTCATAGATATTGACGAGTGTACGAACAAGACCCATAACTGTGACATAAATGATGTCTGTAATAATACCGAAGGATCACATAATTGTACCTGTACGTCTGGATACTCTGGAGATGGAAGCAATTGTACTGGTAATAACATGTTATAATTTTCTGTTTGTTTCTACATAATATGTGATTGAGGTGCTCCTGGAAACTTCTTTCAGGTGGTTGCAGGATCGTATCTGAGCTCTAATTTAGGTGACAGCAAAATGTTGATTGGTATTAGAATGTCAAGGAGTTTTGGCTGATCAATCGCTCCTTGTACTTGTCATGGGCTTTGGGTTATATCCTAGGTTCTTTTTGTGTATCGACCTTCTACCTTTCTTTGTACCTTTGTAAAGATTATGGTGAAACGCCCTAACCATTCTTACGTTGGAAACTTTTCTTCTCAAGTGCATTAATAATTCATAAAGAAAATACAAAGGAAATTTATGTTTAATTAGTGTTTGGAAATGAGATGAAAAACTGCTCATTTTTTCATCCTTAATTTCTCCCTCTAGAATCATTTTGCTTGAGGAATAATATCAAGCATTCGATACAGTGTTTAATTACAAGATGAAACACCTCGAAGTTCGTTAAAAAGACGCCGCTGCGCGTCGTATTTTGAACTCTCTTTTCAGTCTTTTACCTGGTGATGAAACACTGCCTCTCACGCTTGATATTTTATTTCATAGATATTGATGAGTGTATGAGTAACAGCCATGAGTGTGACGTCAATGCTGTTTGCAATAATACCAAGGGATCTCATAATTGCACCTGTACGTCTGGATACTCTGGAGAAGGAAGTAACTGTACTGGTAATAACATGTTCTTATTCTTTGTTTCTTCATATATGTGACTGAAATATACACTAGGCTTAATATTGTAATGGAGATCAAATCTTTGCAAATAAAGCTGTTGTTTATATCCTTTGTTTTTTTTGTCTGTGTGTCGACCTTTCCCTTTGTGAAAATGATGATGAAATGTACTAAATTTCTCACTTTGGGGATTTCCTTCAAAGATATTGACGAGTGTACGAGCAACAATCATAACTGTGACATCAATGCTTTCTGTAATAACACCGAGGGATCTCATAATTGCACCTGTAAGCCTGGATACTCTGGAGATGGAAGTAATTGCACGGGTAATGACGTGTTTTATTCTTTCTTTGTTTACAGACATAAAACTGAGGTATTTCTTAAATTAGATTTTGTAATAGAGAACAAATCTTTTCAAATGAAGCTGTGTCGCCCTTATTCCTTTTTAAAGATGATGATGAAATGCACTAACCTTTCTCACGTTGTGAGTTTTTCTTGATAGATATTGACGAGTGTACGACCAACAGCCATGATTGTAACGTCAATGTTCTCTGTAATAACACCGAGGGATCTCATAATTGCACCTGTAAGCCTGGATACTCTGGAGATGGAAGAAATTGCACGGGTAATGACGTGTTTTATTCATTCTTTGTTTATAGACATATAAGTGAGGTACTTCTTAAATTAGATTTTGTCACATAGTACTGGGAGAGAGCCTCGGACCGCTTGTACGAATTGCCTTGGGAATTAGGAGGGGAAACCACAGTCATTCGAACAAGAGAGATCGGGAAACTGCGATATGACTGCTCGGAAGATTTGCTCAACGATAGAAAGGCATCTTTAAAATTCAGCACACCACTGGACGTTTCATCCGAAAGAAGAACCAAACACTGATTTTCTCTGACAATAAGGATATACACATCGCCACATCTAAGAGATCGGAATAGTATTTATCCGTGAGAAATTCGAAACTTTTATCCGCGCCTCTTCAAAGAATACTTTGCTCTTCAAGTAAATGGCACTGACGCGAGACGTGACGTCATACTGGCGCGAAGACTGAATCAACGATTTCCTTGGAGACACTTCTCCCCCATGATGATTGAGATGTATGCTAGGTTAAATTTTTAAATAAAGATTTTATCTTTGCAAATAAAGCTGTTTTCTTATATCGGTCAACGAGGCATCGTTTTTTGAAGTGACAACTTCAAGAAGTTGCGAGGCCGTCAATGGGTTTCATAATGTTACGTTTGGCCCGGGTGGTAAGGCAATAATATTCTGCTCAGTGTTTCGGTAATATTCGTGGTTTCAACCTTTGAAAGCTTTCTCGGCTTTCGGGAGTTTTTCCCCGTTTCTCGGCCATTTTTTTAAGGACGGTGCCCACTAATGGGAAGTATTTTTTTCCCAGATAATGACTATGTGAGACAAGTAGATCATATCAGGGGCTATTGAAATCCAAAAAGAAAACTGGGGGTAACCACGCATTTTTCAGAGATAACTGCGCTTCAATGTGGAGAAAAACGCTGAATAGGCATTTTTTAGAAAAATGATAAAAAGTTATTTTTTCCCCAAATTTCAGAGTGTACACGTGAACTGGCACAAATGCAATGATAATTGTAATAAGGTTTCAAAATAAGCAACAAACGATAACATAACAACCGCTCTTTATACGTATTTTTTTCAAATATCAGCACAACTTGGAAGTTATCAGCAAGTACCCCTCTCCACGCGTTTGCCTTAAAAACAGTGTAAACGACATTTTCCCCAAACCCAAAATTTTTCGTTTGCTGAGTAGGCGTATTACTTTCATTTGGTGAGATAAAAAGTAGAGGTTACCACGCGTTTTTAGAAGTTAAATTGGTTGGTTTCGACCTTAACTTAATCGCTTTGGGGGTTATTTACAATTTTTCCCATCCCCTCCCCGGTCAGTTTCACTATTGCTTCACTCCACGCGGAGTACTCTGGGATATCCACAATGGTTAACAGTCAGAGAGAACAACAATCCACGGAGGAGAGCAAAATTAGAAAGCGAAGCAGGACATTTCATGGACTCTAAGGAAAACAAAGTATACTATTTCATTCAACTGGAGCTTCTCCGTCTCAAAAATTGAACAAAAACTTTTGGAGAAGAGCAATCTCCAAGGTATTAAAGATTACTTCCAGCGCACTAGAGTAGTATGGCGAGCTCAAGATCCAAGGATAGTGCTGTAAACAAACTACTGTACTGTAGTGGAAAATAGTCGACAGGGACTCTTAGACAGGTACTCCTTCAATCGTTTGCTTACCTGTACATGTCCTCAAGATTTTTTGAACTGTAGATGTAATATGGATTGTAAACCTTCTATCGTCTTTTATCATTTTACTGAATACCTCGATCGAACATGTTATTGAACTTGCGTACATTCAATGAGCTTATATCTGTGCTTTTTAATGCCCTATCTCTTTCGGGCTTTGCCACAAGTGTCATATGATTTGCATAGACTCAAGTTCCATACATGAGCTCTCTTTTAAAACAGCTGAATACTGCGAAAGTAGTAGTAACGAATGCGTTCATAAATAAACTGGGCTATAATGATCATTTCATATATTTCGTTTTGATTTTTTTTACTGTAGCATTCTGTGTCATGATCATTCACTATTTTTCGTTCCTAAATGTTGATTTTAGACTTAACAGTGCCTGTTAAACCTAAGAAAGTCTTAGAATGGAAATACTTTATTTTATCTTCCATCTTTAGTTCGTAAACAGCCAAATGGCAGCTATATGTCTAAATGTCCAGATTATGTGTGGCGTGAAATTGAACCTTAAGAAAATTTATACTATCAACACGACAAGCTGCCCAATGAGTCAATTATTTCAATGCTTAGTAATGCCAAAATGCTTAAATAACAATGATAATAGTAAAAAGCATAACAATTTTTTTGATTTTTTCCACAATGAAAGCGTTTCCTTTGCGGCCCGCAACTGTTTGTGAAGCTGCGATCTCAGCAATCCAAGCAATCTTGTGACAGTTTTTTTCTTGTTTGTTCAACAAAAAAAGCCTCGGACTCTCAATAAAAGGGACATCTGTGTGTACTCGAACGCTTTAAATCTATTTTCTGGGGAAAAATTACATAAAATCTTACAAAATTAAAGAAATATTCGGGAAAGTGTTATAGCCTCTTAGCCGATGAAACGCGAAGGACGCGAGTGAAAAGTATGCTTGCAGTTTCTCGATTAAGCGGAGGACTTGGAGCCATTTTCCATCTGATTTACTGATCCTTGCCTATTAAGGGATTTTTTAATACCCAAGCTCCAAGTGTAACATCTTGAAGCAATAACGTTTGATGTTTTAGAATTGACTGATTAGGGAATTTAAGATTTAAGACTACGGTTAACGGCTACGGTTGGACGAGTACGCGGGATCTGGGTTGAGCTTTTTTGCGCATGTGTAAAAGTTATGGGATGGCGTTTTGTTTACCGTCGTGTTTCACTACGGTAGCTTTTGACAGCTTTTCTCGTCGTAGTCAAAGATCTACAGCGTGTGACTTCAAAGGTGAGAATTTCGTATGTTACTCAAAGAAATAACAGATTTCTTTTTCTTTTCGATTTATTTTCTGAGTTCACCAGTGAGCTTCGTTCGTTTCTTAAAGAACTGACACTGATTTCTTTTTATTTTCGTTTTATCTTCAGAGTTTACGAAGCGGCGCGAGAGAGAAAGCATGGATATCCACGGTGGACCACAGGTCGCCCAAGCGTGATATGAGAGTTTGTTTGGGAGAAATAGAGTTTGAAACTTAGATGAAATAAATGAAGTAAAAGCGATAAAAGTTATCAATAAAGTGTAAATATTGTTACCTGGAGTCGTTGTCTTTGTTTTTACGAAGTTTCAGCCCGATTTGAGTATACTTTTACATCATCTGACCTGACAGTGTAATAACAAGAGACAAGGTAGGACAGAATCGCTCGATCGACCTTCAGAGCTGCTCAGAATCAGCTCCAAATTTCACGCGAAAAAACAAACATACTTACATTTTACGCCACCGAATCCACAAAGTGGTACCTTAAGATCACCTTCCTACAATCCGTTCCGGTAAACCTTGCGTTTAAATTGCACAACTCGATCGAAAAGATCAACTACAGTTAAAAAATCGGCGCCATTTATCCGTGACTAGGAAAAGTGTAACATTTCAACCGTTTTGTCGCTCGGCGGTGACTGGGCGCTAGCGTCAAATAATAACTCACCGGGAGAGGGTGACATTATAGGTGTTCAGTAGTCACCCACCTCCCAGCAAGGTCGGCTTCTTTGTTTTCACTCGGCCAATGAACAAAGCGCTGGAGGAAACCACTTAAGTGGCTGTCCACCTAAGAGCGGTCCGGCGAGTTTGGGATCGCCAGTAAACCTTCCCTTTATTTTTTGTGGGTGAAAAGGACTCAATGAGGAATGATTAAAATCGAGATAATTTTTTTCAAAATCTTTTTCTGTGCTTCGCTACAGCACAAAACCTCTTTCCTGTCTGAGAGCGCTTTTTCAACTTTATCCAATGGCCAAAATTCAGTAATTTTAAAAGCCACGCTTCTTCGTAACGGATAAATATCGCGAAATTCTACATAGTACAATGGATTTAGCTGCATTTGACTTGTCCTATAACGGAATCTTGGATAATTTGACGCAAAATTCAATTAAATTAATGAGATCAAAGACGAGCCACTTAACGGTTTTTTTTCTCCCTTGACAAATTCCTCCAAAGTAAAAGCTAAAATCTCCGAAGCGGTACAAAAATCACGGGCAAAATGCACTTCACAGCAAAGATCTTATCTTATTCTGTTAGAAAATAAAGTCAAAGGTGCGGGTATCATTCTGTGTCGGACGCGAACAAGCGTTTTTGAGAGCTCCTTTTGTCAATATTTACCTAAAATTGCACGTTTGGCGCCTACTTAAACTCATATGATAAGGCTGATATTTTTCCCACGGGGCAGAATCTTGGTATGCTTCATCAAAATAACGTACATTTGATGTTTTGTAAGCCATCTTAAGCCAGCAAACCGGGATAAAATGTCATAAAATACATGTAGGATTTCTTCATCTAGTCGTATATTATGCAAATTTAAAAGCCCCTTTACAGCGCGGTTGTCAATTTCAGCAATTTTCAAAATCGTAAAGAATACAATTCACTTCTGGTCAAACGAAGCCCGCTTTGAGTTTAAAGTCTCAGCAACTAAAAGGCTCTTTAATAAAGACTGAATTCAGCTCAATTTCCGTTTGGGTTTTCCTCATGGTCATATGCTAATTAGGATTGTTGTCACGCAATGAAAGCGGATTTGGAGATTTTAAAGGAGAAAGCAAGTTGGTGCCTCTTAGTCAATGTAACAGGTGAGTGTTATTACGGCTCATTCGAGGCGATGTCACTTAACGAAAGATGATATTACAGAGAGCGAACTTACTTTGCATCTGGCTGGTTATTTTGGTAAAACTGCCCAACAAGGTGAAAAAATGTTGGTATGTCCGATACATCGTGCGAACCTAGGGAAGGACCGGGGTAATCCAACTGGCCGCACAGAATGCCGATATCCAGACCATAAGGGAAAACACACTTGTGCTGAAACGTGACAGAGTGTCGGGGTCAGACTGTAAAAATTGCCGCCAACCGAGAAACTTCCAACAAATCTCCTAGTGGTGTCTGCAAATTCGAGGCTAGTGGATGGGCGGCTGCGGAAGTTAAGGGGAGGCGGAACAAGGTTTAGCGAGAAAGTCAAGTCTTACCTCACCGCACGATTTGATGCTGATACACAAACAGGCAGGTAACCAGATCTTTCTGAGGTCGCAACGGACATGAGAACGACCAGAAACACAGGTAGTTCAAGAACGTTCCAGAGACGAATGGCTTACAAAGGGACAAGTTCAATCATTCTTTTCCAGACTGTCTGCAATCAGCAGGAAAAAAAAGGGCTGACCAAAGCCGAGAATGTTGAAAACATCTGCGAATATTTTGAACTGTCGTTCAAATCTTGAGATACAAAGACAATCGCAGACATGGTGGAAGAATGCAGTTACTGCCGCACCACCCCGTAAATGGCCAGGGACTGGCAAATTGCCCCATTGCATTGGAGTGGGCCGAGTTGCCTAGAAAATTCCTATTGTTTCTAGGCCGAGTTCGTGGAAGTGTTTCTCTTAAATTTCAAGGTATGTTGTATGCTTGTATAAGACGATAAATCTCAAGTAACTTATAACTTGACATCAACCCTTAAAAGTTTGTGACCTGCTTTTTCGTTCAGTACTTTATTTACAATACTAGTAAAAGAGCAGGGGTCCGTAGCTTGAGGAAGACTAAAAATTTATTAGATGACCGTTCCATGCATGTACAATTTTTGAAGCTAATCTAATAAATTCCCTACGATTTTCTGAAGTTTAAGTTTTCCTGTTTCACACCCCAGGTTAAGCTGTTTTTCGTAGAGAAAGGAAACCTAAAATTCTCGGAACCGAAAATGCGATACAGAAAGGAATCAGAAAAATCCTCACTTTCGTAAAATTTTAAATTGCAGCTAAAATTTTCGGTAAAAAAGACTCACGGTTGCCCTAGTATGACCCAAAAGATAAAAGTTATTTTTAGCGCCACTTGGAATACATTTCTAGAGATCTAAAAGTACTCTGGATCAGAGCCTAAAAAGTGTTCTTAATGCATTTAGGAGGAAACCGTCGTTGGGTGCCCATGGCACGTAATAGGAGTTAGGAATTTTTTCTGGTAATGAATCAATTTAATTACAAGTAATGTGGCACTTGACGTGTTCTTGGGCGTGGACCGTTCGATTATTGATGGGGGTGGGGGCTGCATTAATTTTAGCTTCTTGATAAGCTATATATATGTATGTATATAATAGAAGTAGACTGATGGGACTGGATTATATCTTGAACATTTATTGCTATTCAGAGAGTCATGCCTCTTGCGAGGCGAATCATCAGGTAAAACAAAACAATAAATGTCAGGCGTGGCGTAGGTGCGTGGCGCGTTGTACTTAAGTGATGCTTACAACATGTCAAATTTGCGACAAGAACTGACCAAGTTAGGACAGTGTTTAGTAGAAATTTCTTTGAGTGCCTGCAACCTGAGATTGGTTCATTTCTATTGTCCAGGGTAGACATTACAGGTTTACAAATTATAAACAGCGCGACGAGCCACGTGCCACGCACCACGCCTAGTATTTACTGTTCTGTTTTACCTATATCTTTGATTGTAACCGTTAATTTTGGCAGTTGCTTGATGATTGCCTCGCAAACTGTGACTGAACAGAAACTCTGGGTAGCAACAAATGTTCAAGATTTAATCAGTTTCATCAGCCTACTTCTATTCTGCTCTAGGTTAACTATTGAGCTCTTGAATATATTTAATATATAGATATCTGCGCCTTACAAGTTTTTGAAATCGCCTTGTAAGTTTTTGAGCACTATCGATGAGGACACCATTCTGGCACTTCGTTGTATGTATAAATTAATATATATTATCCTTCCAGCCCTGTAAAATTCTTTTTTAATCTCGGTGTCCTTGTCCTCCCCCCACCCCCTATCAATAAGGTAATGGTTCACCCTTTATTTGTTTATGCAAAGAAAAGGATCGATACATGAGGTATATTGCGTGACAAAAATGCAAATTAGCATATGACTGAAGGGGTGTAGGACAAACGTTCAATATTACTCGGAAAAATATTAGTATGTGTAATCAAATGGTGACGAGTGAAAAAGGCTCGGGAAATTATAAGGATTTGGACAAAACGCGCGTGAAATTATTCCCTAATTTCATATGTAGACGAATTACGTTAGCAATCATGCTTATCCTGGATCGTATCGATCGAGAACTCCTCAGACTCCTGCACTCTCTCAAACGTTTAGAGCTTAAATTTGGCTTAAGTTCAGAGTTTTTCGACAAAATACCTGTTAGAATCCTTCTTGATGTGCTCTTTCGTGTGTTCAGGTTTTCTAAAGTAAGTATCTTTTTATGCCCTGGCATCTTCAGTCATGACATTTTAAACCTTCGTCGCCATCTTGACACTGAGACGTACAGAAGGTTGCCATGTGAAATTACAAATTATATTGCTGAAATTTCGCGCAAAAGTTAAGGAGTAATTCGTCACCTATGATATATTACAACAGACACACCCTTCACCAGACTTAAAGTGATTCATAATAATTTCTCAAGAGCTACACGAGAAAAGTCACCCGAGGTGAGAGAATCCGACATTAAATGAGGGATAAATTCAAATTCAAATCGTGTCAAATGCTCGAAACGGAAAAAGAAACTCAAATGGAATATGAGATAAATTTCTATTTTAAAAAGGGTATCCAGTTGCTGAGTTTCCAAGCTGAAGATTGATTACATTTGATAAGAAGTTAATAACCATACGTAGTTTGAGATTTCAACATAGCTGAAATGGACAACCTGTCTGTAAGCAAGCACGATTTGCATATCCGACGGGTTGATCAAGAATGTCAGTTTAGGGCATTTTTTTCGGCTTTCATTTATACAAACTTAAAAAGGCTAGTGAAAAGAAAACAGATGTTCCTTATTTTGAGGATACACAACAACATTCTCAGCTACTGAGAAAATATCTACTAAATTAAAGTCGTTGTGTGTGAACCGTTAAGCGGGCAAATCTATGCAAATAATACCGAAAAGAGGCTCTTAAAAACGTTTGATCACGTCCAACCCAGAACGATACCCGCACCTTTGACTTTATTTCCCGACAGAATAAAGTAAGATCTTTGCTGTGAAGTGCATTTTACCTGTGATTTTTGTACCGCTTTGGAGATTTTAGCTTTTGCTTTGGAAGAATTTGTCAAGAGGGAAAAAAAAACGCAAAGGGGCTTGTGTTTGATTTTATTAATTTAATTTAATTTTGCGTCAAATTATTCCATATTCCGTCATAGGGCAAGCCAACTGCAGCTAAATCCATTGTACTATGTAGAATTTAGCGATATTTATCCGTTACGAAGAAGCGCGGCCTTTAAAATCACCGAATTTTGGCCATCCAATAAGGTTGAAAAAGCGCTCTCAGACAGGAAAGAAGTTTTGTGCTGTAGAATCCGACATTAAATGAGGGATAAATTCAAATTCAAATCGTGTCAAATGCTCGAAACGGAAAAAGAAACTCAAATGGAATATGAGATAAATTTCTATTTTAAAAAGGGTATCCAGTTGCTGAGTTTCCAAGCTGAAGATTGATTACATTTGATAAGAAGTTAATAACCATACGTAGTTTGAGATTTCAACATAGCTGAAATGGACAACCTGTCTGTAAGCAAGCACGATTTGCATATCCGACGGGTTGATCATTGATCAAAATTAGTTCGATTTTAATCATTCCTCATTAAGTCCTTTTCACCCACAAAAAACAAAGGGAAGGTTTACTGGCGATCCCAAACTCGCCGGACCGCTCTTAGGTGGACAGCCACTTAAAAGCGAAATAAATTTCGCGCACTTCGGGAGGTGGGTGTGTAGAGATTTGTCGTAACGAAGTAATGTCACCCTCTCCCGGTGAGTTATTATTTGACGCTAGCGCCCAGTCACCGCCGAGCGACAAAACGGTTGAAATGTTACACTTTTCCTAGTCACGGATAAATGGCGCCGATTTTCGAACTGTAGTTGATCTTTTCGATCGAGTTGTGCAATTCAAACGCAAGGTTTACTGGAACGGATTGTAGGAAGGTGATCTTAAGGTACCACTTTGTGGATTCGGTGGCGTAAAATGTAAGTATGTTTGTTTTTTCGCGTGAAATTTGGAGCTGATTCTGAGCAGCTCTGAAGGTCGATCGAGCGATTCTGTCCTACCTTGTCTCTTGTTATTACACTGTCAGGTCAGATGATGTAAAAGTACTCAAATCGGGCTGAAACTTCGTAAAAACAAAGACAACGACTCCAGGTAACAATATTTACACTTTATTGATAACTTTTATCGCTTTTACTTCATTTATTTCATCTAAGTTTCAAACTCTATTTCTCCCATACAAACTCTCATATTACGCTTGGGCCACCTGTGGGTAGACGTTCGTAATTAAGTAAACCGATTGTTTTGTAGTAGATCGCTGCATATGCTTCAACATGAAATAGGTTGAAATTTCCGAATGTTTTTAATTGTTTATTTGCTTATTGTTAAAAATTATGTTCACTTTTTTGACAGGGTCACTACCTCGGCCGCCGCGGCGAGAAACAACAAGTAAGCTTGTTAAGCTTAAATAATATCTGTTTAACCTTATGTACCTAGCTAACTTCATCTTCAATAAAGGGATATCTTCTTTGTCTACTCTAAATTCAGCTCTAGCTTCACTGCTGTCAAAGTTATCGAGGCTGAAAGGCCCGTATTCCCAGTGAGGAAAATTTCAATCTGTGGACTCTTACTCTTCGTAAAGAATAAGAAACTCTTCTTCACTGATCACTCCTTCAGAAAAAGCGCAAACTAAGGCTTTACGAAATATGAAATGACATTTTTCACAGGATGACCGTCGATAAGTGATTCAACCGTAGCAGCTTGCTTGTTTACAATCTTAATCTCTTTTTATTCGCGCCAAACGGTTCGTACTCGATCCAATTCACCATCGACAAGAACCAGACCTCTCCCGCTCGTCCAACCGTAGTCATTCAACCGTAGTGCTCAATCTTAAATTCCTTACTATAAAATGTTCGGTCAGATCGATCATACGGCAGAAATAGCAACATGCGCATACTTCTTCGGTTTTCAAAGAACTGACAAGATAAATGGAAATTATTTTTCGTCTGTTGAAAAACGATGCATTTTTTCTGCAAGAAATAAGTAGAACCTCCCAGACTTACAGAAGACAAAACCACTCCGCGTGTCCTGCGTGTTGCGCATTTCTTTCGCGTCGCACGCGACTACCTTAGCATGCGCAGAAAATGTGCGCAGTAACAATAGTGGGCACCGTCCTTAAGCGCAGCGGGTGCGGGAACCCGAAGGAAAATTACGTCACGTTGTTTACGAAGTTTGATTGGTCAGTTATCACTTCTCGTTCCAAATATGGTACTTTCGAAATTGAATAATCACGAGCATCGGACAAAGCAAACATATGAGAGTTACACGTTTCAACCCCTTATGAGTTTCTGGTGAGACTAAATTGAATGAAAAATGAAAATAATAATAATAATAATAATAATAACTAAATATATGTATTTCCCTTGAAAGTTGAGACCTAAACAATCCTTTAAAGTTAGGCTAACTATATTTATTTTGTCTTTTTTCAAGCTCTCTCCTCTCACCAGTCAGCCCTCTTCAAACAGGTTTTAAATTAACCTGGGCCAGAGGCTAAGCTCGCTTTTCCACTTTTTAAAGTAAGTTTTGCTTGATGTGTGTTTGTTATCAGAGTCAGTTGATCCGGAAGAAATCTAAACCAGTGGAAATAAGTTGAAGAAAACAGCAAACATAAAAAAACCCCGGCTTACTTCCCGGCCAGACTATACAGTCTTTTCTTCCCAATCAAAAGTTGGAAGTGACATTCGCTCGAACCACATAACTGCCCACTCTGCCTATCTTCTCTTCGACGATCCAAAGATGTCACAACTGATATTTATATTTTTAATATTTTAAATTGTTATTTTTCATTTATTTGTCTTGTTTTTTATCTATCTTATATATTTATATATCTTATTGTTGGTTTTCACATGACTTCACTAAAATTCAAACTAAAAAACTATCGATCCTACCGAGATTTTACTTTCACGATGCATTAGAGCAGCTGAAAACTAATTTTCATACAAATTTTCGCTTCAAAAGGGTTCTTGGTTTTGTGATAGAGTACGCTTGAATTTCTAAGCTTTTGCGTGACGTGGCATTTGCATGACGGCCAAGAGAGCTGTCATGTAGGTTAAAAAAAAAAGACTTTTTCAGGAGATTTTGCTGTCTAAACAGTCCATGTATTAGAAAAAGTATTACTTTAATGTTTATGAGTTTCTCAAAGAATAAATTAACGCTTTTGTACCAAAACTCGGTAACAGATGTTTCTGTTGGTTTCCGTCCGTCATGTTGGAGCTCATCCAGGTGAGCACCAGCATGGCGTCTCCATACAAATCTCTATAAGTTTGGGTAAAACATTTCTTCGGATATCTCGTATACGAAATATTCCTCTGACCTGAATCTTGGCGAGGGTCTTTGAATATGTACCTCCTTTTATTTCCCAGATTCTGGACTTTATCTATTGAACGGTTTTGATTTTTATTTTGATCTATTTTGAATGACGTGACACTGAAAACCAGCAATACATTTATTTATTTATTTATTATTTATTTTTTTATTATTTTCCGCCATCCGCCATCCGCCGTCCGTTTCTTCACTTTACAGACTCCCGACACGAAGTGGTTGTGTGAATATAAGTAAAACTAATGTATTATTAAATAAGTAAAACTCTTATCCCTTTATCCATTTTTTTGTTCTCCGTTTTCCCGTCCCTCTGTTAGGTCGTTCGTCATTCCCAGCCCCCCTTTAAACAACAACCAACTGTAGAAAAAAGTAGTCGATTTCGAACAAGATGTCCTGTTCATACATAAAAAAAATCCTTCAAGAACCTCTTAATATAAAATATTACCATTTAAATTGCCACTAACAATTCGTTACCAAAACCTCCTTTCACGTGAAAACAGGTACGTTGCTCAGAAACTATTCGGTTAAAAAAAGAACGTGTTTTTGGCAGAAATCAATTATACTGGAACTTTCATCTAACCACCTCCTTTCACTTTCATGACACGTATGGCATCAAGAGATGAATTTTTTAAATTAATTTCTTATCCCTTATTTAGTACTAAGTCACGAAGTTTTAAAGAACTTCGTGATGTTTTTTTTATTCCAAAAAGCTCAAACGACATCCGTCAAGAATAATTTTCTACAGAAACCCTTGGTTATTAAAAACCTCAGGTAACTCCAATGCTTTATATTTCTTATAAATGACCCTCTTGCATTGTAATATGGGTACAGTGCATGAAGTGATTTGATTATAAGGTATCATTAAAAACCGTAAGTGGCTAATAGAGAGATTAAGATTCACGTTTACGCCAAACGGCAGACGTGAATTTGTACCACGTGACCAATTATACCGGAATCGTTCGGGACTTTTTTTATCTGCTTATTTTCTATTCTGCGAAATTCTCAGCTCAAGTCTGACGTTTGCCGTTTGCGGTAAACGTGGATCTTAATCTCTCTATTGACTCAGAGCCCATTCGGGCTCAAGGAATAATTGTTAAGTACAAGGTTGTTTAAGCTACGCGCACGTAAGAAAAAAAAAAAAAAAAAAAAAAATAGAATGGAGAAGGGCACATTATTGTAAAACTAATTATGGCCCTTTAACAAGATTGACTTTATTCTATTATAGTTTTGTTATTCATTAAAACATAAACACGCACGTACGCAAGCGCGTACACACGCACACAAGTCAATATTAAGCAAGATAATATTTTTTTAAGTGCCTTTTTGAACAGGATTTTCGATGATTTATTGCGAATAGAAAGGGGGAGATCGTTCCATATTCAAATAAAAGACACCAACGGGAACTCTTACACGAAAAACGAAATTATTTAAACACTAAACTAGCCAGCTTCAAAAGACGCGGCTACCGTTATCGCTGACCGCTGACCAAAATAAACCTCTAAGGAGACTTGTTTTTTGACTACCCAAAAATTGAAATTTTTACAAACTATCTGAAATGCTTTTTTCAGTTATGATGAATTGGTAACAGAACTTTATGAGGTTCCACTCTGTCTGTTATCATATACACGTCGATCAGTTCACTCATTAAATTACATTCATTGGTGGTTCTTGGGCTTCCGTAAAAAGGTTACTTTTAGCGCCGCTGGTGAATACTTCCTTCTTTAATCTTTCTGACATACTTGAGAAGGGAGGTGGTTAGATGAAAGTTCCAGTATAATTGTTTTTTGCCAAAAACACGTTCTTTTTTAGCGGTGACGAATGGTCCGCTAAAATTTTTAACTGCTCGCTAAATTTTACCTTTGTTCGATTTGCTCGCAAAATTTAAACGAGTGCTCGCTTGCTCGTGCTCCCCAAATTTTTGCAGTTGCTTGCATGCTCGCTTTCTTGTCAGTATTGCTCGAGATTTTGTGGATCTTTCTTTGGATTAAAGTAAATGTAATTCTGTACAGTGCTTAATTAATTCCTATAAATATGGCTATCAAGTGCAGTGGAAATGCACGAGATAAATGACAACGGTAAATAATAAATGAGCTAATCTAGCTATATATGGTTAAAAAGAGAAGATATTGATACCTTGAGTTCTTCTGAGTTTCTCTACCGCTCTACTCACTGGGCTTTAATCAGGCCGTGTTCTCCGTAAAAACGGTTTGGAAGCCTTAGGATTCTTCAAGAAGAGGTTGTTCTGACACGAGGATCTTGTTCCTCTTCAAGTTCTTCATCCACATCAGTCATGTCCCTTTCCTCAACCCCCCTTCAGGTCTGTGAACTACACTTCCCAAACGGTTCCAAT
This sequence comes from Porites divaricata, assembly GCA_038088405.1. Taxonomy (NCBI): domain Eukaryota; kingdom Metazoa; phylum Cnidaria; class Anthozoa; order Scleractinia; family Poritidae; genus Porites; species Porites divaricata. The sequence continues at coordinate 23,731,270 of JBBMOI010000009.1, read as the reverse complement.
CACAAGATGTTTCTCTACCTAAGCGGTTAACTCGTAATTGAATATTAGACAATCTTCGGTATCGCTTGCGTACAGGTGTGCTTTTACTTTAGGCGAAGGTCTCTTAAGGTTTTGTGCAAACTTTCCGAAAATAAAGGGTCCAGTGATCTCTTTGAACTTAGCGATGAGTATCACATCGTCCTTTTAAAATATTTTCTGTCTTATTTTAAAGAAAAGGATTTCCATATGGATTGCTGCAAGCGGAAAATATAAGAAGTGCTCGCTGCTTGCGAGTTGTACTCTCCGAAACTGCTCGCTGCTCGCAAAGCAAATTTTTTATCTCTGCTCGTGCTCGCAAAAAGAATCGCAGTGCTCGCATGCTCGAGAAGGCTCGCAAAGACCATTCATCACCCCTTTTTTTTTAGATTTGTCCAGGATCGATCTTGTTAGCAATCGCAAAAGTAACAAGGATTTTTGTTGCTAGCCAAAAACACCCGTGACAAATATCGCAAAAATAACAAATGTAACAAAATTCCAGAAGGGCCCCGAAATGTCCGCAAATATCGCAAGAATCGCAAAAGTAAAAAGGATTTTTCTTGCTAGCTAAAAACACCCATGACAAATATCTAACAATAATCAAGACTTAGAAAAAGAAGAAGCCAAGAAGGACCCCGAAATGTCCTCAAATATCGCAAAAATCGCAAAAGTAACAAGGATTTTTCTTAATTTGCCCCCTTCTGTGAGCGACACTCCTTGCTATGCATTGTAGCTGTATGTTGATAGAAAAACGAAGCACGCACACAGATTGATATTACAGTATTTTGCTACTGTCAGTAATTATAAATAGTGTAACGTTTGTAACTGATAATTTCATTTCTGCGAAAATGGAACGCATTACAAAATTACTAGACAAGAACGTATCCCAGTTAAGATAACCATTAGTATTAGGGAAAAACAATGATGTGTGGGTGTTCTTTGCCCCTTTCTTGCCCTTCAACAATTCTTGCCTATTCTTGTTACTCTAGCGCAATTTGTGGCATTTTGCCATATTTGTTGCTAACTCTTCTCACATAGCAGTAAAATTCTTGTTACTTTTGGCAATCCCTGTTTAAAAACTATGGGTATTGCACCGCAACATTCATGTATAATGCGCGGACCTTATGACCCGTTATCCTCCCCCCCCCCCCCCCCCAATCTGCTATTCTTGATATTTTGGAACGATTTTTATGGTGGGTTCTTGACCATGAAAAGTGCTTTTCACATAGCAAGAAAAATTCTTACTTTTGCGATTTTTGGGACATTTGCTATTTCTTCTATACTGTTCTGATAGCAGTTTTCTTTAAATCTTTTTTGCTAAAATTGCGAAAACAATTTGCTAGCAAATTTTTGCTAACAAGATCGATCCTGGACATACGGTTTTTTTTTTAATCGAATAGTTTCTGAGCAACGTACCTGTTTTCACGTGAAGGCGGTTTTGGTAACGAATTGTTAGTTGCAATTTAAATGGTAATATTTGAAATATTAGGCGGTTAGATGAAAGTTCCAGTATAATTGGTTTCTGCCAAAAACACGTTCTTTTTTTAACCGAATAACCTTCCGGCTGAGCAACGTACCTGTTTTAACGTGAAAGGAGGTTATGGTAACGAATTGTTAGTGGCAATTTAAATGGTAATACTTTAAATTCATCTTTCTGACATACTTGTTTTGCTCCTTTTTACTAAGCGGAAATGTCCTGTCTACTACAAATTCATTTTATAGGCTGCGCAAGCAAAATAGACAACTTCTTGTGCGATGTTATCAGAGATGTTGGTAATCAAATAATCAAAACAGTATTAAATTCATTTTCCCATTATGAGAATGAAAGATTAGATCGTTGAATGAAAATTGGTTTTTGCAACACTTTTTATTCTTCTTTTTAAATTTACTTTGTTTTTGAAGTTCAGAGTGTTTCTGATCAAAATTCTTTTACAAATTTTATTAGATTTGCTAGTACTGGAATAATTAATGATAATGGAATTAAATTTCATCTTTTTTATGCTTTTCCCATTAAAATAGTAAAGTAGTGCATTAATTGGATTCTGTTCTTTTTTCATTAATAATACTTTTGAAGTCTGAGGGTTTCTTAGCAAAATTGTTTTGTACATGTTACTAGATTTGTTAGTAATGAATTAATCATAAAGGAATTCACATAAATTTAGGTGAGAAAACAGGAATTGCTTGTCATAGCTGGGCTTGTGTCTCCAGTCATCCACATCGGGTAAGTGAAACGGCGTTTACTAGAATTCTAACTGATCCGGTTAAGGCGTATACGTTGTCTTAGTTAAATTCTCAACTCTAAAACTAAATGGCTCAGCTTCTTTTACTTAACATAATGCTGCAATTTTTTTTTGAGGATAGAAAAAAAGAAAATAGAAATTTGGGACCACGTCTGTGAACTAATTTTCCTTTATTTTCCTTTCTCGGTTGTTCGAAGGCCGATCATTTTTTTCAGCGGCAACCCAGGGTTAAATTTTAATCCGGGTTTGTCTTTCTTTTGTTCAAAAGCATTTTGTCGAGCAATTTTCTCTATTCTTTTTAGAGTACCCAGTCATCAAATTTTAGGCAAAAAGCCGAATTCAGCTGAATTTTCCTTTTTTAGCTTTCATACCCAAATCAAATTTCGTCATATCCCTGGGTTATGGGTCCGTGTGGTTTTCGTCCATTTGATTTTCATTCAACATTGAAAATTGAAAATCAAAAACTTCACAATCGTGATTTTCAATGTTTGATCCTCAAAAATTGAAAATCAAAGATTCACAATCTCAATTTTCATTGTTTGTTGCTAAGAAAGGTAAAATTGAACATCATACTTTATTATTTTGAAAATCGAAAACTAACATTGAAAATGGCCAGTTAGTGATTTTAACTTTTTGTTTTCAATTTCCTCTTCCCAAGATTTAAGCTATTAAAAATTCAAACTTAACAAAGCAATTCATGTGTAGCAAATTCTTCAAGAAACGTTGTTACTGCTGGTGAAATCCAAACTAAAAATCGTTTTTTGATTTTCGTATTTATGAAAAACAAAATTGTCAACCGACCAAAAATACCTGTTATAGAAGGGGAGGGTAAAACCTGAAGTGGCGCGACTGCGAAGAAGATGGCGGACGTCTTGAAGTGAACGAGTGCTCCGTGTCTTCGTCGAGCTGTCTTTAGAGGAAATGTTAAGCCCACGGCAATCTAAGGACTGCCTGTATCATAGTCGAGATGTTTTCAAAGAAATGAGCTGAATGTTTTTTCCCTGGTAGTACGCTTTTGTTGTAACCTTGCAGCATTACACTATGCAGGGTAGAGCGTTTTAGATGAGGGACTGCGGAGTGCGAACTGCGGACCACAGACTGCAGACTGGGTGTATAGAAAACACGGACCAGGTATATAATGCGAACTACGTGCCATGTTTTGGTCTAATAATATTGTCACTCGACCGTAACCGTGTATAACTCCTTTAATGTTGTTGTTAAAGTGGAGAAATGTTGGCTCTAACAAGAAAATCTATTACAGATCTTTTCCTTGCGATAAGCAACATTGGCGGCGTTAGGATATATTTGCGCGAGTGTTTTTTGCCTGTATTAAGGTGCTAGTGTTTTATTAGAATCTTTTTGAGAATCGGAGTTGCGAGATTGAAAGTCGCTACAAACGGCAAAATCTTTTTTTATGTTTTAAATATAGGGAGAGTACAGGCTGCCCATACCGTCGATTGCATCTACCCGTGAACGCACGCGCTCAAAACATGTTTTCACGTGACGTCAAACTTCTGAGTTTCAGGCGTCAAACTTTGAAGTTTTCCCGCCCAAGAGAACAGAGTGAACCACGAGAACACCGACTCTACCGACTTTACCGTGGGAACTTCACATTTGGGCGGGAAAACTTCAAAGTTTGACGCCTGAAACTCAGAAGTTTGACGTCACGTGAAAACATGTTTTGAGCGCGTGCGTTCACGGGTAGATGCAATCGACGGTAATAACCATTGAGGGCTAAAATTTTGTATGTAAGTTTCTTCATTTCATCTGAAGAAATTTGATTATGCATGGCTCCTCTTTGTTTCACACTCTCATCATGCCAAAACCACCACAGATTCCTTTCCTCTCATCCATTACTCCTAAAATGAAAATCATTTATCAATGCCCCGAGGTATTGAATTCTCCTATTCAATCAAATTCACCATCTTATGTTGTGCAAGTAAGGTTCTCACTTCTTCGACAACACAGTTCTAAAACTCGGCTTCGATTTCAGCTTTCAAAAGTGAGTATTTTTCTGTTTTTTGGTAAATTTACAGTGCTCTTCTTATCAATCGCTGAATCTTCATCTTCGGCGATCCAGTAGCCTGCGAACTGCAGACGTATTTCCGGTCGTCGCTTGGAGGAAGAGAAGCAACGACCGGAAATACGTCTGCGGTTCGCAGGCTAGCGATCCAGGAGTCCAGGGGCAGTCAGTAATTTTTAACGTCGGGGGGAAATTAAATTGAGCGGATGAACCTGTTCAAGCCGATCGAGTGCACGAGGGAAAACGTTCGTCGCGCCGTTCCTGTCCAGTCGACTAACTATTCCTGGGTCCCCGAGGATATCGAATATTCTACCCTGAGGTAAAGAACCAATTAGTTTCATGCGGAATTTTTGATGAAACATTTTCCTATAAGATGATCCCAGCTCAACAGGGCAGGTAAAATGGCACAGCCTAATATAATGTTTATTGCCAAAATAAGAGAAATCGTGCGGAATCTCAGACGAGCCTAAAAGCAAGGTTAAACGCCACACAAAAAAAAGCTTTAGGGACATTACAATAGACTGGGAGAAAAGGTGCATGGTTCTCTGATCCCCTCAACGTACTGCTGCCACTTCACGCATTGTTGCACTCTAAACTGTTTACCTTTAGAAGAAATGAGAAATACTCGGCGAACATCAGCCCAATAGCTTTAACTTAGACTAGGCGCGTTTTCGAACTATTACTTTTCGATCATCTTCACACCTGAAGCCAGTTCTAAACATGACACATTATATTAGTAACAGTCAAGCCGGCTCCTGCAAGCTCTCCTAAATATTTGGGCGAGCGAAGCGAGTTTCGCGAGAACGCGCGAGCGAGCGGCGAAGCCGCGAGGGGCCGAGGTCTCCTTTCGCTCACCCGTTCTCATGAGGCTTGCTTCGCTTGCCCAAATAGGAGAACTTGATCGCAGGCTACCGCAACCTCCATTTTTTAGCGTCTTTCCAATGTTTTCAACAGGTTAAACAGAACAGGGGGTCATTATTACGAATAATAACCTTCCGGTTCCACTTCAGTGGCCAAAAAATCGGATGATGTCCTCAATTACTCTTCGGGCTTGGCTCGAGGTCATTGTTTATCTTGAATAACCAACTCCAACGTGCAAGTGCTCTGGTATGAGAAAACCGTAAACAGGTTAATTGCATAATTTGATATAAAGTAAAATACAATGGTAATAATAATGATGATGATGATACATGAATATGCTCGACAGTGTCCTCTCTGCAACAGGACGCCACTGTCGCGGAATCGGAAGCCTCCACTGGCCAGATCAGTCTTGTCACTTCTCCTCAGAATATTTCTCTCTACTTTTCTTATGCTTCAGGGTGTAAAATACCTATCTCAATAACAAACGAGGAAGACAACGAGATGGAAAAACACAGGGACACGGAGCAGAAAGTCAAAAAAAGAATAATTTTTGCTTTTGGTATGATTGGCTTCCTGGTAGACTTCTTCTTCAGTACTTACCAAAGTGCCGCTCAAGACATCTTTGAAGCAACTAACATCCCTACGCCATGGATTACTCTTTCTATTACTGCTCCAGCCTGTCTCGTAACATTCCTTTATCCTTACGTTTTTCAAAGGGTTTCAGTTTCTGTAGCATGTTTTGTAATTTTTATCGCCTCTGTCGCTGGAATATTGCTAACATCACTAGCTCAAGACCTGACAGTAAGATTATCTGGTGTGTGTTTGGTTTCATTTGGAATAGGCAGCATGGACGCAGTTTTTCTTTCGCTATCGTCCGTTTACGGAGGAGATACAGTACATAGCTACAGTATGGGTTCAGCCCTTTCGTTTGTAGCAGGACCTCTGTCGTACGCAGGTAGGTAATTTATAAGAGACCTTTAATTTCTAAGACGGAGACGACTACGGAGAAAAGCGCGCTGGGGAGAATTTCGTAGTAGCGGAAAAAAGTTATCAAATGTTATATGTCTTATCATTTTGCCAAGGAGGCTTAGCTTATACCCCTTCAAAAAATAACCGTGCTGACGTTTCTGATGAAAAAAGGGAAAATTTTAAAAGCTTTCCGAGATGTCTACTTGTTTTTAGAATTATAAGCGAAAAAACTTAAAGTTAGATCTCATCCTCGTAGTCGTCCTGGTCCTCGAAACTAAAGATCTCTATTGTTTAATAGTACACGCCCTAAAAGGTTACCCAGCCCAACATGATAAGACAAAGATTTAGCCAAGCTTAAAAGGGGGTCTTTTTTAAATACCACAACTTGCTATATATTTCGTGAGAAAGAAGGGAACGTTCCACACGTTGCTGAAATCTATCGATGCAATCAGATTGCTGGTATGACTTGCAGAATTCCTAGTTTGCGCGAACTGAAACAAAGTTATTAGTCAGATATTACCGAGATCTACTGATTTCAAAACATTAATGAAATACTTGTGTTTTTCTTTAAACAAGAGGCGATCGAACTAAATGTTCCGTCACAACCACCAAAACAGTAACCTGCGATCGATTGAATATTGGATATTTTCTAAATGAACGACTACCAACCTTTCAGTTGGTTCAATTCTTCAAGTTTGTTTTTCTTTTTTACCTCCATATACATAAAACTTTGTCTCGCTTCTCCCTCACGCGCATGCATAAATATAAGTGGGAAAGAACTCTGCGTTTTTACGGCTGTAACGCTGTAATAGTCTTAAACAACCTCATAGTATCTTGTCTTAAACTACTACTTAATAGGTTAAGGAGTGTTGCCTTGGTGTCAATAAAACAAATTGATTGAAAATCTTGTATTCTATCAAGACATATACCTAATAAGGTATAGAAAGGCAATGGACGGGAAAAATCCGTTGCATTGTGGTTAAAAAATCCAGATGCATTGTGGGTAGAAACCAAAATTTTTGTCCCTGTTCGGATTAGGTCTGCTGCCTTGCACGCTCGCTTCAGGCTTGCTCGCACGGCAGCAAACTGAATATCTATGTAAATTGCACTTTAGAAACAAGAGAACTGTCAGAGCCAGTTTACTGCTTAGGTATTTCAAATGAACCATGAAACGTCCCATGTCTCCTAAGGCCTGATTCACAAAGATCTCTTAAGTGAGAGCATGTCTACGAGAATCAGTCCACGAACAAATCACAAAGGAATATATTTTTTTTTAACTGAAAGAAATGATAATATTCTTGTCATCGCCGCTCTTTTTGAATGAAATAAATTTTGCGTGGGAGACTCCTTAATTTACTTACAACATTTCCTAATGATTGACAGGTCTTACCATGTTGGCTTGTTGGTCTCCAGATTTTTCGTTTCTTGTCCTCACAGCATTATGGATCTTATTGCCCATTTCATACATTCTGTTAAATGGGTGCAGCAACAGCCACAGCCCCACGTCATACAAAGAGGTTCCTTACATCCCACTCCAATCTAATGAGACTCAACAACCCGGCGTTTCAAAATTATCCTTCAAGGACATGTTAGTTCTCACATGGAAGACACAAGAGCTGGTTATCCCACTGTTTGTTGTTATATTTTGCAAGACTTTGTTGGTGGGTGGTGTTATAACAACCATAGCTTTTTCTGACATTCCCATCACCCCAAGGAATCAATATTTGTTATATACATTGGCATCTGGGATTGGTGACCTTCTTGGCAGGCCATACTTAGGATATCTGTCTCTTTGTGCCATAGGAGACAAGTTTGTTGTAAAAAAAACATGGTTTCCTGCATTACTTACAGTTTTTATAACAATGTTTATGGTGTGCGACTCCTGGTTTCGACTGATACCTGAATTTTCTATCGCTCTCGTGTTGGTCTTGTTCAACACCTTCCTTCAGGGGATCGTATATGTCAACAGTTTCCTGAATGCAGGGGACGGTCTTAGTGTAGAGGAAAAACGATTTTGTCGGGCATTGATAGCTGGTGCTGTATGGCTACCAAACATGACTGCAGCACTAATAGGCGTGGATACAGAAATTCAACTCCGACATCATTGTCTGCTCTTTCATACTGAGGCTGTTTGTTATACAAGGTCACACACTGTATGGAACCCCAATGTCTCATGTGTAATTTAAAAAGTGAATATCTTTAATCAAGAGGCTAACAAAGCTGCTTTTGAGGTCATTTTTCATTTTGCGAATGCGTATTATCTAAGCAATTTTTGTTTTGCTTTTACTGTAAAAAAATGCGAAAGAACACGCATGCTAATGGCTCCGCAAGCATTTGCCTAAATTTCTAGTTTTCTTTCTTTCGTGTAATTATTTCATTCGTAAGAAGCAGCTTTTCTAAATCTTTGCTTTCATGAGATGGGTAAAACACAAAAACATCAATCAAAGGGTGCAGCCAGTCTGGATTCACAACAGGATTTATCGGCGGATGGCGCCGAAGGAGATTAAGTAACTTTAGTCAACGTTAGCGAATTGTTAAAGGTGCAGGAGTCCATGTTCAAAAAATCGTTATTTGAGTCTTTGATTCAATCACTGACTTTGAGAGTGGACAGTGTGGTGAAGGATGTTCAGATTAAAAAACATTTCTTCTTGACTGATTCATCATTTGTAACTATTACTTGTTCTTTGCTGCTTTTTGTCTGTTTTGTCCGTTTTGTCTTGCTTGCTTTTTATCCTAATTAATAATTTCAGTATGATTTCGCTGCTTACTTATTCTTATTTATTTAGTCTTAGGTTTGGGAGGGAGCTCTTTCAATAAGCCTTGAGCTTCCTCGCCAGGAAAATACTTTTACTTACAATTTAAGTAACATTTTTGTAATCTATTGAATGTCTGTATGTATATGTATATACAGCTATTTCGAGAAAGGTTGTCGGAAAAAGTGCACGCGACAATCCCGAAAGGCATTGTGGGTGGTTTTGAGTTCACTGTTCTTCAGAGAAATTTGAAAGAATTGGCACGAAAGGCCATGAAAATGTGTTTGCGAGTGCTAACGGAAAGCAACAAAAGTAGGTCTGACAGCTACAGTCGTCAGGAACAGTGTATCGATCATATCCCATATTACCTTTCCGGATTGTCGCATGCACATTTTTTCCGACAACCTTTCTCGAAATAACTGTATATATGTTTTTTTTTTTTCTGGCAAATAAATTAACTGAAGGAGCCGTAAAGTGGACAATAACAAACACAGCTATCTGCTTAAAATTACCACCCACCAAGGGAACTTGACATCCAGGTCATCCAGCCAGTACACGGCTAGCCTTTGACAGCATAATGATTGAACACGAATCATCAAGAGTGTGCGAGATCGCTGGACAGGATAATGATGATGATAATAACGAGACTTGGTGTCTTAGTGTTAAGCACTTACTTAATAAGTCAATAATTTATTGATTTTCCAGCGTAAATGCTCAATACAAATAAATGCAGGCAGAAAAATAAATAAATATATGATCAATGAATAATAATTACAATTACAATTTCTATAGCGCCAAAATTCCTGTATGAAAGGCGCGTTTTAACACGTCCCCAATATATTATCTGGAGAAATTCAATTTTTTAAGCAAGGACCAGCTTACAAAAAAGAAGGACCGGATCCTAATAAAGGATCTAATCAGCAATAAGTGAAAATATAAGACAAAAAAGCAAGGCTGATTTTACAGTCGGGAATATATTATATTGACCAATATTTCGGAAGGCACGGCCTTCCTTCTTCAGGGTCTAACAAAATCAGCCTTGCTTTTTTGTCTTATATTATCTGGAGAGCCTGGCGCGGGATAGGACAGACTAGAAACAATAGAAAACTCCCAAAGCACACACTCAGCCAAAACGCTAAAAATCTTCAATGTTTACTCAAGTTTGGGCTTATAAAGAAGATAATGTCACAGTTTTTCAGTGACCATGAAATTCAGAATTCGGGTTGTTGGTTAATCAATTGTGGCCCTGAAAAAAAACTACGAATTTTAAAGAAAATGCTTTTTTCGTGAGAAAGACTCTTAATCGCTGACAAACGTCAACAAATAGCTAAAACTATAATTTCTATATGTTTGCATTGCTCGAAATCGCGCGCATTTACAAAGCCTTTTTGCTGACCTGCAAGGACCCACCTGTTATAAAGATCCCCAAAATAAAGTGATAAATCTCATAGTTTATTAGATATAATCGTGTAAAGTTTGCTTATCATTTTCACATAAATTATCACCTAAATTTGGAAACCGCTGAATTTCTCGTATTGGTTTTTTCTGCGATTTTGGTTCAATGCAAGGTACTAATGGGATATGTAGCCGAGAGATTTTCACACAAAAATGCCGGCAACAGCAGAATTTCGACTCAGACCCCAAAGAAGCGTGTCACTATAACCACGTGTCATTTACTCCGATCACCACTACTATATTGTAGACTGATCTATATGTTATCCATGCGATATAGTCTCTATATGTTAGACTTACGATCAAAGTAAAGGTGGGGACAGGGGGGGCTGGCAACGGCCTTTGATCTTGCCTCTTTTCGGCTTTCCATGATCGCCCCAGTTAAGAAATCTGTCAATCATCCGAGAACTGTAGCGAGCATGCGCGTAACTGGTTGGGAATAATTAACAATTATAAGTCGCCGAAGGCGACGTGAATATCAGCGAATAGTTACCGATAAGAAGTCGAGGTTACTATTCGCCGATATTCATGTCGCCTGAGGCTACTAATTGTTTTAGTATAATTATACATTGATGATTATTCGAGAAAATAAAAGTATTGATCAATTTCCGACTCCGAAACATCAAAAAATCTAGCTGCCATTTTGAAAACTGCAGCTAGCCTTCAATGTTATAATCACCGCGCAGTGATTATAGCGGGATAAAGCGAAGCTCCCAGCCAATCACAGCGCTCTATTTTCGATAAACATCAATGTAATTCTGTCTGGATTTGCAAAAACGTGGCTACAGAAATCTCTCTCCTGCCTCTGACTGAGTAATAATAACCTTTATTTATTACCTTTGGCGATAAGAATTACGGTAATATTACAATAAAAGTTCAAAACACTACATATTATATATACATATTAAATTAAGTTAAGTTTAGCACCTCTAGGAATAAATGATTGTTTGTGCCTAA
>JBBMOI010000009.1:23582500-23715000 GCA_038088405.1 Porites divaricata | reverse complement strand
AGAAAGGAGGAGAGGAGAAAAAAAAATAATGGTTTTTTTTATATTGGAAATAGTTTTTGGCGGATAAAAAACTGTTTGAGGGATGAAGTCTATTTGGCGGTAACGTTTTCAAAAATCCAGCTAGAAATATGTACAATTTATTGAGTATGTGTTGTCCGACAGTTTTTATTAAGTGCCAAGAGAAATTATATTTTTAGGTGGTATATTCCAGTTCAACCAAGCAAAAATCTCGTTAAACGAGTCTGTGGATAGTCGTGACATCTCAGTTGTGATCGAAAATATTGGAAATATCCAGTTTGGTGCTAATTTGAGGTGAGAAAACCGTTATTGAACAGCTAACCTTTTGTAAGATTCTCATGGATTATCTCGCGGCCACAATTTTATAAATCACCACAGACCGCAGCTGACGGCAGACTTAATAAGCCACTTTTTTTGCAAACTTCATGACTGCAATCACCAGAGATTACAGCACTATCTATATTATACAGACCACAGGGATCCCAGGGAACCCAGGGAACCCAGGGAACCCACACAAACTTTGTGACAGTTGAAACCTTTGAATTTGGAGGCAATGTATAGAGAATATCGAAAAGGTTCATATTATTGTAATGTAATGCAATGAATTCTTATATATAACATCAAAATAAACTTCTTTGTACTATCTTAATCCCAGCCAGACCAAATTCTAGATTGAATAATATCCTAATTAGGAGTCGAACTTTTCATGTACTTAATTGTGTGTACTAGGTTTGGCTCATGAAATGTTCGGCGTCTGAACTGGGTCTAAGAATTCTATCATCGTTTGCTTCACCAGAAATTGAGTTGAGTTCTCTTTTTAAAGACATTTTTCTTAAATATGGCTTCTTTTTTGTTTTTAGTCTAAGCATGGACGACGTAAACGCCACTGTTTTTCTGGACTTCGAACCAATTATGCGATCGCAGTTTCCAAAGAGCTTGGTTTTCCCAGCCGGTGTTAGGTCTGTAGAGGAAATTCTTACAATTGTAATTATCAACGACGACACCCACGAAGAGGATGAGGTATTTAAACTAGAGTTATCTCGTTATCTCTTGACGGCACATCTCAATCCACTGCTACCATAGGAAAACAGGACACTTTAGTTGTTGTTATCAAAGATGACGATCCAATAGAAATTTAGTGCCGTAAGTGATTAGTATAAGTGGTTTTCAAGGTGTGATTTAGAAGTAAACATCTATTGTTCTAAAATCCACGTTGAATTGCTTTCTGAGTTTTTCGAAAACAAGCCAGGATTTTCGAAATGTAATTTTATTACTATTACTGCTATTATGAAAGGTATGTATGCGAGTAGATACCGTGCAGTGCAGGTCGGCAAGGCAAAGTAGTCAAAGTACTGTAACTCATAAATCAGTAGTAAAGCTGTTTATTAAAAGTTACTAAAAGAGAATAAATGAGCATCCAAATAATACGTGCGCTTTCTTGACAGATTGATGATAAAAAAATTATTATACTTGATGTGAGACCGTTGAAAGGGCTTAGGATGCTACCTCGTTAAATATAGCCTGCTTAGCATTAGCTTAGCATGGCGGTTTTGGTTGGTTGCGAGGGCCGAGAAATTGCGAGGAGATTGGGGCGGGACAACGCTTCGCTTCGCCGCTCGTTCGCGAGGTTAGCGTTAGATAACATCGACTGAAGCCAGATTGGACACCTTATGAATTTTACACAACAAATTATTTCCGTAATGGAACGAATGAGGCGAAGAAACCAAAACTACAGAGCTCCAGTTGTAGAGAGAACACAGTAGAGAGTTAAGCACTGATCTACAGTGATTAGGGTTAAGCACTGAACTGAACACGGTTAGCTTTCAAATATTGTAATGGGGTACGGCATATATAAGAACATGACTGTATATTTTAAAAATTACTGGATTTGGCAGCTAGCCTCGATGGTGTAGTGGAGATGGATGTAGGCTATAAGGCAAGTGACCCGAGTTCAAAGCATCACAATGGAGTTTTTCTATTTCACTTTTATATTACACAGTAAAGTTGGACTTAAGTTGTTCTTCATGTAATTTTACTGAAAGAAACAATCTGGTTTACGTCGATGTTATCTAGTGCCTTCCCGTTCGCGAGCGTGTTTGCGTAGTGCTCCCAACAAAACCGCCATGCTACGCAGGTTACGTTAAATATGACCACCCCACACGAACGACATGATATGGCCCAACAGTGATCATATTACAGGGCCCGAGCAAGAGGCAGGGCAAGGGGCCTTTTCCCACTCTTTTGATACTATACTAAGGATCTGAATTTCATCTGAATTTCATCAGCTGTTTCATGAGTAGTTTTTGCGTGAGAGTGAATTACCAAAAACATAGAGCTGAGGCGACTAAAGTTTTCATTACATATACCCTACGGAACTGCTACATAACGACTGAAAAATGTCATAAAATTGCAGCTTAAATCGCCGCTTAAATTAATTTCAGCAAAAATCGCTTAAAAGTGCACGAAGCCTGTGAAATGGGCGTTAACGAAGCCATGTTCCTTGTGTCTGTAAACAGAGGATACTCTTTCTTAAAATGAACTGTCCTACTATAAAATCATCAGTAAGTAGCCTCTGCTTGCAGGGTCAGTGTTTGGTAAACACACCTCACGGGAAATCATGAAATTTAATTGGTCTGTTCTTATCCCAGGACTGATGGAACTTACCGACCTTTGAAGACATACAAAATTTTATAGTTACTAATAAATACGCTGTGGAAAGTAAGAGCCGAACAAAATGAAGTATTCTTTCTTTGGTTTTTCATCTTGTGTCAGCTTTGGTTGAATGGGGATGTATGTACACAATAATCACGTTGTCTGAATCATGCAACTAATGTTTCGCAGCGTTTTGTTAAAGGAAAGGCTTTTTATGATGAGGTAGATTTTTTGAATGGAAGATAAGGTTTAGTACAGCACATCCTAGCTAACATCCTACACAATCAGGAGCCGAGTAATCGGCTCCTGGCACAATCCCACCTGCAATCCAGCAACACCTAGTGGCACATTGCAGGGGCGGAACCAGGCTTTTTTTCAAGGGGGGAACACTGACTGACTGGTGATGTAAACAAATTTTAAAAGCGAACACGAAGAAGGCTTTAGACTAGGTAATAACATAATGTGAACTGTTGAGAATACACAATTATCTCCATATTTTGTAGAACACCAGTTGTATTAGAAAGTCATCTCAGGGGGGGTATGCACTCCCTGCACCCTCCTCCTAGATCCGCCACTGCATTGATGTAAACTGATAAACAAGGAATCAGCATACTGGGATTGGAAAGCAGAAAAAAGAGCAACAGGGATTTCAGGCTGTTTCTCAAAAAGAAGAAACTCACTGCATTCATCTTTTTGGCGATAATATTGATCCGCTCTTTGTTAGAGGAAACATATCAATCATAGCATTCTTGTAACAGCTACAACAGATCAATCTGAACATGCACTGATACGACCTTGGATCACCCACACCCTGCCTTCCTACGCTCTTGAGTTTAGCAACCCCGCATTTGAAAAACTAGCCTGCGAGCAAGCTCTCCTATTTGGGCGAGCGAAGCGAGCCGCGCAAGAACGCGCGTTCGCCACGAGGGGCTGGCGAAAGGAGAGCTTGCAACCATCCCTTACAAAATTTCACTTGTACTTCGCCCAGACGAAGGGAAATACCATTGGCTGAAAAATGACGTTCTGGAAATTAAAGTTGATTGATAACAGGCCTAGCCGGCTTGCCCTAAATTTTCGCAGGAAACGTAGAAACAAAATGCTCTTTTCGCCAAAAACCCATAGCATTAAAAGGCGGTGGTAGGCCTACACGACTTTTACCTCATGCCAAAATGCTGCTTATTCCAATGAAGTTTTTTTTCTTCTGCTGGGTAGATTATGCTCTGGAAGGTTCCACATTTCACTGAGCAAATGTGATTTTAGCCGCATGTTTCACACTGAGAGGTCATGACACACGTATTGATTTACTGTAGTTATTGTTCTGGTCGGCAGGATTTGCCCTCTGACGCAAGCGCATTTTCTTTGACCTCTTTTGAAGCGTAAAGCTTTTTTTTTTCTATATTACGGGTGAATAAGGGTTCCAATGTTCTCCAAAGAGCCTTCTGGATCTGAATAACTAAGCGATTTTCTTTAGTCCGTGAGTGTAATGTTTTTCTGCAATGTTGTATCACGCTGGGCCCAGCCTGTTAGTTTTCTTTGCAGAATGTTAAATTATCACAGACAGTGATTTACAGATCCAAAAATTGTAAAAATGAAGTGCAGCTTAACTGAAGCTACATCAGCTTACTATGGAGAATTGAATTGACTCAGTAAACTTCAAAACATCAGAAATACAATCATCCAACTCACTAAAATTGTCCGCAATTTTGCCTGAGCCAAAAATGAATTACGCGTGCTCGGCTGTCTAACTTTGACAGGCGCTTGTCAGTTTTCTAGTTTGCGGCATGTCTGTGGTGACAATTTTCACACTTTACAATGTCCCTGGGTTTCCGGGGTGGAAATGAAATTTTATGAGAGATGGTTGCAAGTTCTCCCTTTCTCTTCCCCACCCCCCCGCAGTCGCGTCTCCTCTCGTGTGCCTCTCGCGCATGTACTTTTCATGATATCCCCCAAATGGAGAGCTTGCTCGCAGGCTATTGAAAAACTGTTGCGCGGGCCTTAGTAGTATTACAAATTTCATTGCATCAGTAGCTGTCACAGGCAATTCAGTGGCATACTGTATGAGAACCAGGCTTTATCCCACACACTTGAAAAAATCTTTAGAGAAGAAGCCAAGCAGCTTCTGAGAAGTCATCGTGGTGTAGGGCTTAGATTGAAAATAACACTGATATTTGCTAGCTCAGGATTTTCACTCTGCAAATGGCTGATCCAGGACCTGAGAACATCTTCACTGGCATCAGGATGGCTCATACAAATAGCAACAATATTTCCTGAAGCAAGAGAAAACAGTTTAAAGAGGCTATCATACATTTCAATATTCAAAACAGCTCCCTCAGAAAAAGGGAAAAGTAGAATGCCCAAGCAAATGTACTGCATTCGCTTGGGCAAATCAAGTCTGAGCTACTCTTTAAAATTGAGGAGAAACGTTTTGGAAAAGACCCACTACAATAGTATTCATCATTATTCATTCAAATTATTTTGCCATTTCTGGGGTGGATCAAAGGCCCTTGGCTAATTCTTCATAACCAACCAGTGTTGACCAAATTTGTAAGATGTGAGCACTATAGCATTGATTTGATATTACATTGGCTTGGAAACGAGGTTGATTGATGGTATATTTGCCTGGAAATGAGGCTGCATAGGCAAAAGACCATCAATCAACCTCGTTTCCAGGCCTTCCCCTCGTGGGATAACAGTCTCCTTGATCTGCATAATATGATAATTATATTTATCATACTTAGCCTCTTTCAATAATAATGGCTAGATATACTTTTTTCAATGATTTGCAAATGACGCAACCATGTAATTTTGGCTGTGCTGTAGGGCAAATAAAAATGAAGAGAAAAATGATATGGACAATTACTTTTACGGTCACATAAACTGGCCACAACTTTAATCCAAAGAAAAAAGTTGCCTGAAATACAACGTCATTGGGCCAATTTTACTTCCGAGGGTCCCTATCTCACCTTCTCCACTTTCATTATCAAGTTCCGCATCAGCTCTCAGGGTAAAGAAATATCTTTGCAGTCTTCGTACCCAAATAAAGAAGGGTCCTTCAACATATAAAGCTTTGTCTGACTTGTAGTTTCTCAAAAATTTCTTCTGGTCTGCTGTCTGGGCACTAACCAGAAACTCTTTTTCCTTGTTATCAGTATTGTCCTGGAACCCAAAATTAAATAGTTCATTGAGTTGGTTCTTTCACTAGAACACACAAATTATTATGGAGTTGTGCAATGTGTAACTTGGTCTCTCAGCAGTGCTCTTATTTGCTATTTTTGTTAGGGGTCACTTCAATAAAACTTTTACAATCAATAGCATAATTTACAAGGGTGGCCATTGCTTTCGAGTCTAAAAACAATAGCTACACTTGTGAATTACACTCATAACAGCTTTATTAAATTGACTCCAGTATTTCACAAATGTTAACATGAATATTGGTATGGAATTATTTTACACTGTTGAGCATAAAATGGCAAGAGCAAAGAGCACTTTTAGAAATATTTAGCCTCATTGGCATCCTATAATCACTGCTATGCCTTTCGCTCTAATACAGTGTAAATAGGAAGGAAAATCACATAACCAAACAGAGCACTCAGAAATTCAGTCAACTATTCAAAAATTCAATATATGCAGACCAGCACTTTTTGTTGTGCTAACAGTTTAGTGATTTTAGACTCAAAGAGTCTTTTCCCCATGCTTGTGAAATGATTATCTTTGTAACTTGTTGGTAAGACTGTCTCAACCCTCTAAGTCCCAATAGTGACCAACATCAACTTTCTCTAAACAATATCCATACATAGTCAAGAGATAAGGTTATGAGAAGTAGTAAAATAATCATCAAAAAGAAAAAACCGTGATCTTTTGTTTAATTCTCTCTACTAATTGATTAAAATTCTTAAAGGAAATCTATAGAGACCAGTTTGGAGAATTTGTTGGTAGAATTAAACCTCCGGGGGAGGTACTCCAATATGTGGGCTACGTACATAGGTATGTGCCTCCCCATAGGACCCCCAATAGGATGGTTTTTGAGAGTCTTGATCGTTAAATACAATGTAGGGTATCATTTTTCCCTTAATAGCATTGATTTCCCTGTGTGATCCTTAGCTAGGGTACACAAATTGTACCAGCTAAAAATTGTGTGCAAAAATACCTAGCTACACAAGAAAGAAATCATCTGTTAGAATTATGTAAGTGATTTAAAGAAGGTCTGTGTGTTGGCATTAAATTTTTATCTTTCGTTTTTTCCTTAAATAGGGAGTCTTTTTTGGATTAAAGAGGGTGTCAATTTTCATTTGTCTAATCCTTTAATAGGGTCAGGGTTTTAGACCCTTGGCGGAACACACCTATCCAAAATAATAGGGAGTACCCAGCCCAGGATTAAACCCTGCCAGTACCTTGAAGATAGTTATAATCTGTTCATCTTTGGTCATTCTGGTAAGTGCAAGTTTGCTAAGTTCTGTATCACTTTCAGGTAGTACTTTTGGATAAGGGTTAGGGAACATTTCCTCCAACTTGTGATACCAATAAATCATCCTGCGACACTTCTGCAGTGGTTGGCTAGCATGGCCAAAGATTTCATATAAAATGTCGTAAGTGTCCTCATTGGGAAGCAGCCAGTGATCTTCCATTTCCGTCAAGATTTCTAGTGCAAGCTCAGCCTGAGGATGCTTCTTTGCCCAGATGGCATCGAAAAGAGTCCTGTTGTTATACCTCCCTCTGGGAAATACATCAAGGAGCCTGTTATAAGCCTCAACATCCTTCTCAAGACCAAACTCTTCCATGTAAACCAGTGAAGTTTTTAGAAATTCCATATGCCCCCTTCTTGTGCGATCTTTTGCAAGAAAGTCATCGATTGTGTCAAAAAAGGTTTCTTTTGATTTCTCGATTGAAGCAGCCCTTTCAAACGATGCAACGTGCTTTGACAACGCAGCTTTCACAGACTTCACTTCACTAGGTTTCACCTTCATGTGAATAATTTTATTTCTTGCTGCGTCTTCTGCTCTTATTTTAGCAAGTCTATCGGCTTGATCTTTTACAGTATTAGATTGCTCCTGATACTGATCATGTAAACTCCTCGCCGAGTAGATCTGCCTTCGATGGGTCAGGTAATTCCAATGTTGAGTTCGAAGGCTGCTTGCAGCACAGATTGGATCATTGACAAACCGTCTCAAGATTGTTGCTACATTCCGAGCTCGTTGCATTATATAGTGACCTTTTTGTATACACCACAAATTTCACAAAAATCGACGAATAAGCCAAAGAAACAGTTTCAAAGATCACAACATCTTGTCACTTTCGTCCACCATTTTGAATTTCAACAAAAACTTCCTTTGGAGGGTAGAGTGGGTGACAAGGACTGACGGTGTCTGGTACGCAGGGTGGTTTCTTTTTTTCCTCTCCACCTTGTAGAGCTACATATATTTTGCCTCAATGACAAATCATTCTCTCATAAAAAAACGACAGTAATTCACTTCAAGAAATCTATGCGATTTTGTTAATTTCAAACAGAATTAACCAGAATTCAAAACTATTGTACGGGGTGACCCTGGGTGCCAGAGGCTTTTCATGCGCGGTTTCCAGTTTCGGTCAAGTCTCAAAAAAAAAATGACCCGCGCGAAGAGTTTTTTTTCTCGCCTCCGGCCGAACATGTGTCGCAGCCGACGAAACGAGGTACCCAGGGTAATTGTCTGGGAGCTTTGGTCGGAAACCGAAAACGGGTAATGACCAGGGTATTGACTTTGCCCATGGAATCGGGTATGGTTTTCTAGCTACGGGAGCGAATGAACGTATTTGTCGTTTCACCCCCA
The DNA here is from genome assembly GCA_038088405.1 of Porites divaricata. NCBI lineage: Eukaryota > Metazoa > Cnidaria > Anthozoa > Scleractinia > Poritidae > Porites > Porites divaricata. The sequence goes on along the minus strand of JBBMOI010000009.1, from coordinate 23,706,526 downwards.
CCCCAAATTCTCAGGAATACCCCCCGGGACTGCCTTGAAGAAGTGCCTCCACTCCTCCCTACTAATTCCATGGAAAGCCCTTGCAAATCTATTGGTCCACCCCTAGGATGGTTAAGTACCACGTGGGTCCCTTGTCTCGGTCTCTTTTCTTCCAGCCCTCGTTGGCTTTTGCAAGAGTAAGAGATACGTTAATGTTTTCGTTTTTTTACGTCTGTAAAATAACGTCCTTCTTCCCCTGAAACCTCTTAAACGTATATTTATTGGCTTTGCTTCATGTTTATTTTAATTTATCTTTCGACTGAACCAAAGCTGTTTTGAAACTTCAATTGAAAAAAGGAGGTCGTGAAGCGGTTGATCTTCGAAATTGAAATCAACTGTTAAGCGTATTAAAGCTTTACGTCCTGTTCCAGTGTTTCTTTAACAGAGAGGTTAAGGTTTGAAGGCTGTTTAAATAATTACAATTAATTTCTGGCAAGTTCTGTGAGAGCAACTTCAGGATATATGTAGATCTCCTCGAGCATACATGAAGTGGCGATGTTTTTGCAACGCTGGCCATGTTAGGATGATCTTCGCAGAATGTATCATTATCGTTATTACCCCTTCCGAATGTCAGCTGAAATGAGGTGTCATGCCATTCTTGGATGATCCTTGTACTTAACAAGGTCATCCTAGAGCATAACTACCGCGTCAGGGCAAATTCATTTTACAATGTGTAAGGCTCGCAAGTTAATTATTGAGACTCAAAGCTTGACTTAAGCCTATGACTTATTGATTCATTCGAATCAAAAAACAAGATTTCTCTCCCAGGAATGCTCCTCTGTACAAATATATTGTCCCCATTTCTATCTAGACAGCTCTTCCTTTAGCTTCTTTCAGTGTTACAGTAAGGCAGAGTTTGTATATGATTGAGGAATGAAGTGGAATGTAAAGCTATCACAAGGGTAAAATTGAAGGACAGCTCCCCCAAATAGTCTGTTGGCTGTCTGTCCGTAGACTGTCCACTGACAGATTAAAATTGACCCTAGTTTATTAAAGAAAACAGACATAGAAACTCTCTCCTTTACCTCGGTAGGTATGAAATCTCGTGGTTATCTCATGATCAAATCGTGAAATAGATATTTGTCGACCAACAGTTAACTGCTTTACAGCTGTTTGTTGGCTGACTGTTGGTTGTCTGTCGGTTGACTGTTAGCTGCTTGTCTGCTGTTTGTTGGCTGGGTGTTGGTTGTCTGTTGGCGGACTGTTGGTTGTTTATTGGCTGACTGTTGGTTGACAGTCGGCTGACAGTTTTTGGGGGAGCTGTTCTTCAATTTTAGCATTACAAGAATGTCGGGGTTGTCAGAAAGTTTTGAAGTAGATGGCTGAGTTGTCAAAGTAAGCGGCCAGTCCAGGGATATTTGATTTAAATAATGGCATCTGTAAAGAAATGCCGAGCAGAGTAGCCGTCTGATACTAACCAAGTAGGTGGCCTTTTTTATCGGCAGCTGGCTACTTTTGATGACCCTGCAAGAATGTACTTATTGTATGTCTTTGAATGCTAGGTTGTTCCGTCGTTACTTTTTTTGGCACATCCAAGCATTATGTCTGGGGGCATTGAAGCTCTACAGTTAAAGGAAGAAGATGTTACAAAACTACTTGCTGCTGGAGTCCATCTGGGTTCCAGCAATGTAGACTATCAAATGGAAAGTTACATTTTCAAAAGAAAACCTGATGGTAAGAAAAACTCTTGCAAGGGATTGATGTTTTTGTTACATGCACACAAGTAGAGTGAATAATATACAGAGTCTCAGAAGCTTGTAGGTTGAAAAAGTATCAGACCATGCAACTTACCGGTAGTTAAAATTGATGTACAAATTATTGCATTGTTTAGGGTCTAAGGCATTGTGTCAGTACTTTGTTTGTTGCCCAAAGTCTTGAAGATTTAAAGCCTAGTATGTTGGGCAACTAGGTAAGTACTGGAATAGATTTAATAGAAGAATTTTTTAAAAACTTTTCGTAGGTGTTCACATCATCAATTTAAGAAAGACTTGGGAGAAGCTGCTCCTTGCAGCTCGTATCATAGTGAGCATTGAGAATCCTGCTGATGTGTGCGTGATTTCTGCCAGGCCTTATGGACAGGTAAATTAAGAACATTACACAGGGGAAAAAGTCTTGAATTTGCCCAGCAATTTTCCAGACCTGGAAAAAGTCTGGAAAATGAAGATAAAGTCTGGAAAAATGCTTAAAAGTCTTGTGTTTTCTTTTTCAAAGCTCCAACAAGTGCTTTGGAAGAAAATTTTTTTCTTGTTGGTCAAATCTTATTCAATCTTGGCCATATGTTTGCAGTGCACCATGAAAATAGCTTTGTTCCTGCATTTTTTAAGGTCTCTATTGATCACCCATTTGATAACTGTGAGTCTAGAAAAAGAAATTATTGTTTTGAAAAAAGTCTGGAAAAAGTCTTGAATTTTGGATCCAAAAATTTGTATGAACCCTGATATTTAGTTACAGTGCCAACTCAGTTGGTGACTGGTCTACAGTTGTAAGTCTAATGTTAGTCATACATTTTGTAGCATCATCCTCATAGTGAAAGTAACGTGGATCAAGAATGGACTGTTTCTGGTTTCATGTACTGTAAAACTCGAGTAGATTGTGTCCATGAGATGATCTTCTGAGGTTGCTTAAATACTAGTCAGTGTTGTCAGTGTTTTCAGTGTCTGTGTCTTGGTTTAATTCTTTTCTTGGTTACATTAAATTTTAATTTGCATTTGTTTTAAGCTGATTATCATAAATCAGGCTATGTTGTTAGTAGTTCAGTTTTATCCTTGGTTTAAGTTTTATTTTCTATTGTGTCAGACTCATTATCATACATTACCAAAGCCATAAACAAAGGAGAATAAAATTTAAACCAAGGATAAAATTGAACCACTACATAAATAACCACATTGTATACAAAAACGAAGGGACAAAAAGCCAAGCTGGATAAAATTACAACAGGGCCATTAATTCCTGCCTTTCAAAGTGTTTTTGAGAGGGATCTTCGAGATTTCATTCACATCTTGGGCATTATGAACAAATTTTTAAATTGGTGAGTTCAAAGTCTTTGGGGTAATGGATTGTTTGTAACAGAAAAACAAGAATTTGGGTTTATCACCTGAATTGATAAGGTAAATTGGCAGTGACTCTGGGGGACTTCAATCCTCCTACAGTGGCCAACAAGTCACTTTGTGGTAAAGGAACTAATGTTGTGTCGCATTGGTATTTGATAGCGTGCTATTCTAAAGTTTGCATCCCACACTGGGGCTACGGCTGTAGCTGGGCGCTTCACACCAGGTACCTTTACCAATCAAATCCAGGCGGCTTTCAAGGAACCACGACTGCTTGTTCTATGTGACCCACGCACTGACCAGCAGGTAAAAACATTCAAGTTCATAGAAGGCGGTTAACATCAAGTTAATTGATTATGCTTCTATTTAGAACTGATTTCTTCCCTTTCTGTGAAATAGGGGTTTTGAGTACCTTTTTATTATTTAGTTTCATTGGCACTTAATTTTGCAATTTTACAAAATCCCAAATTTAAAGACTCCCAACAATAATGAAATGATGCTTTATCTACTGCTCTTCTTTCTTATGATTGATGCTATTCAGTTATGAAAACATTTTGTCTTGAACACTTTGATAAATGATACCCTGTTAACCTTTGTAGTGTAAGGTTGTGTTTCTTCACAAATAAACATGTTCACCAAACTTTTAAAAATTACAACCTTGAGTCATATTCAAGGCATAATGGAAAATTAATGAATCCTTTATGACCAATCAGACTGCCCCAAAACTTTGATTTATTTGAAGCAAGAAGTGCAATATTTTAGACTGATTAATGTGTAATAATATACTTCGAGAACATGAATTTGGTAGTGTTGCATAGGAGTGTTGCATCTATTTCCATGGTATCTGATACTAGTAACTACATTCTTCACAGCCAGTAACTGAAGCATCATATGTGAACATCCCAGTTATTGGATTCTGCAATACAGACTCTCCACTACACCATGTGGATGTAGCAATCCCATGCAACAACAAGGGTGCGCATTCTGTCGGTCTCATGTGGTGGTTACTGGCAAGAGAAGTGTTGCGAATGCGTGGTAGCATCAGCCGTCAGCATCCTTGGGATATCATGCCAGATCTGTACTTCTACAGGGATCCAGAAGATGTAATTATAACAAAACTAATATTAAATTTTTGTGTTATAAGTAACATAGGCATTTGACAGTGCAAGAACCAGTTCTCAAGTCTGTTAGTGGCTCTTGTGGGTTCTCTTATGAATGGCATGACCCTTCAATAGAACAGTGGAAAAGACAGCAAAAACAATGCCCCTCGTCCCCAAAACACCTGCAGCTGCTATATTTCTTGATCGGCAAATACAGTTTATAAGAGCTGTATGTCTTTTCTTTTCGCTTGAAACCAAGAGCTAATTCAGTTCAATATAAGTAGTCAGTTTAACAAAATTTTGAGGCCAGAGTTGGCTAAATTATAGAATTAAACAAAAGCACACTCAGGGTAGGAACTGCAAACTAATTTAACCCATTCACTCCTGGAGATTTTGCTGAACGTGTTTTTAAGCTAGTCAAGTTGTTTTCTGGTCACTGTCATGCTATAAAAAGCTAAAACTTACCACAAACCCGTTTACCGGTCGTACTCTTCACGGCCTTCTGATCCAGATGCAAAATATTAGCTTGCGAAGTTCGGGCATGCGCAGAAAGCAAAATTTCGAGGTAGTTTTTGGGTTTAAAAGTGACACAGCAGTCTTGACTTTTACTTTTCCCTTTCTCTCCTCCCCTCTTTTTTCGCTTCTCTTGCTGGGCATTTAGTAGGCTTCATTTTGATGGAAAGAGTTTTTAGGAAAGCTGTTAGGATCTTAGGATTAGGTGAAAGGAAAGGTAGGTGGGTAATGGAATAAGATTTTCATGGAGATTTACAGGTCAATCTTGCATGGTTTTTTGCCGTTTTCTCCGGTGTCCTTGACTGAATTGTGCTCATTCTGGTTTGGTTTGAAAGATCTCTTCACTCTGCACAAGTTAGCGGACAAAGTTGGCCTTGACCGTTAAAACTGATGACGTCACGAGGGTTAGAAAGGACGTGGATCCACACGGGCGGTTCATGGGCGAATGGGTTAATAACCAACAGTTACTGGCATTTTGGAAGAAGGCACAAGGATAATAATATGATAATTAGGTTTACTAAACTAGGAAATAAATTTATTGTATTCTGAAAAGTGACATAAAGTCAGTCCATTCTTTTCGTCATCAGGTTGAGAAAGACATTGTGGAACGGGAACAAGAAGAACAGGTTCAGCCAGCCACCACCAGCGGCTATGCTGGTGATTGGACTGGTACAGTTGATCAGGGTGCTGGAGAGGTTAGTGGTGCTGCAGTCAATTTCTGTAACCCTTGAAGTCCCAACAGTGATCAACATCAATTTTCTCCTCACAAAATCAATACATTATAAAAAGAAAAGGTTATGAGATTTAATAAAAATTAATGATCACCTCAGGGAAATTGCGCTGATCTTTTATCATATTCTCTCAACTAATTCTTTAACGAAGTGTACCGAGATCAGTTTGGAGAATTTCTACATGGATATTGGGCCTTAAAAGGTTTATTATTATTTGGGAAACTCTGGATCAATCCCATAGTCGCAGGGTTCAAAAAAAGTCCTTTGAGGACATTCACATTAAAGGGAGAGCATGCATTTGCATTCATACCCAATGAAAATATGTCCAGACAGACTGGCCAAATTGTAATTCGACTGTACAGATTATATTTCGTTTTAATACAGATTTCAGGGTCTGCAAATCTGTAATACGAGCCATAGTAATTTAACTGAAATTATTTCAGTCAAATGCCTGTAATTCTTGCTGAGGATACAGGTGCTGTCTTTATTAGCAAAGCCTTATCCAGACATGAGAGAACAAAGCAGAAAAAAAGGAAATGCTGTGCTCCCTACTTCTATCTGAACTCTCAGAATAGGTTATTATTAGCTGTGAGATCTTTGTAGGTGAGAGCTGTCCTGATAGTGGTCAATGAAAGTTGGCAAACCTAAATAAAAGGCATCCAAAGCTTAGATTAGTACTTGTCTGCATTTTTCTTGAATTCTATTTCTTTTATTTCCAGTGGGGTGCTGAGCAGATGGGAGTTCCAGCAGTCCCATCTGGTGGGGTTGGTGGTGAGGAATGGGGTGCCCCCACCAAGGAATGGGGCAGTGAAGTTCCTGCTGCTCCAACTAAAGAGTGGGGGGCAGATATCCCAAGCAAGGACTGGGGTGACCCAGCACCCAAAGAGTGGGGAGCTGAAGATGTGCAACCAAGCAGTGACTGGGGTACAGCTGTGGCGGATGCAACCAGTGGAGGAGCTGACTGGGCATAATTTGTTGACTAAAAGCTCACTGACTGTAACACTTTGAAAGAAAGAAAATAAACTTGCTTCCACGTCTTAATACTTGCATCGCATCTGTTACTAATTATTTGGATTGCACCTCCTTTCCCTTAGTCCGTTTCTATGGAAGCTGGTCTTTGCGATACGAACTCAAGCATTGAAACTGCACAATGAATTTCGTTCAATTCAATTGCAGTTTGTGCATGAACAAGAGAAACACTTAGGGTTGATATTCCTCTTTCTTTAGAGTGATTTTACTTGACTTGCGAAAAGGAGTAAAAACTAGTGCTAAATAGCTACAAGTAAGCAATGGAATTAGTGCATGATTGCATAAGTATTCCTCTACCTATTTCACGCTTGTGGGTTACATGTAAGTAAAATCACTCTAAGCCAAGGACTTGAAACTATTTTATGCCTTGATGGAATCAACTCATGTCGAAATGACCCATAACCTGTTTTAAAGCTAGAGAGGATGAAATGTACTGGTAGTATGAAAGCAGGATGCTGTAAACTGGGACTTGTTTACATCCAACTCATCCAGAGGTTATATCTGGAATAATCAACGTCTCAGTAATAATAGGGACTTTAAGATCCAACGACGCAGACGGTGACGAGAACGTCAAAAAAACAATAGGTTTTATAAGCAAAACAATAGCTTTGCTCGTGCATCACACTTCTTTCCCGTTTTTGCACGACTACGACGTGAAAATGCCTAATTTCGTGTTTTATGCAGGACGTAAACAAGCAACGACGAAATTTTATTTCTCTTTCTGAGCTTGGATATGGTCCCTTGAAATTCAGCTTCAGGAGGGTTCCCCTACTTGACAAAGTAATTGGGTACGAATAATCCCTATAAAGACTGAATGAACGCAAATACACTTTTTTGAGCGACATTCTTGTGGCCGTCGCGTCGTTGGATCTTAAAGTCCCTAATGTCATCAGCCCCGGGCCTTCACTTGGCTGATAACACTTACATACCATGAAGACTATTACAGATATCACAAAAACCTCATCTAATAATAGTTTAAAATTCAACCCACAACTAGCTATTGTATTCGAGATAATAATGCCCTACTGTGCAAACAAAAGCTATGTTTATTAACCCACATCTAAAACGTGGAACACACTGTGGTCCTATGCAACTAGAGGATCAGAACAGCAAAAGGTGTACGGTTCACTGGTAATGTCTTAGCTAAATAATGATGCAATTGTGTCTTCAATGAACTTTCTTTGTTTAAACATTTATTTTATTGTGCCAAACGCCATGGCCTTCAAATGAACCAAAAAAAAACCTACGTAACAAAACAATATGGCAGAAAATAATTATTCAAACACCTTACAGGATAAAACACTGTATAAGAATCAAAATACACAGAAATGTAATGCTTCAACAAAATTCATGTAATAAGAAAATTACGTATTTCCTTTTTCCACAGAAAATCCCTTTAAAACAGAAAAAGACCTATTTTCCTCTAATCCAAGCTTGTTTAAGTACAGTGGCACTTTTAGGGGGTCTATAACTAGGCTGAAAAGACTTTTTAGATGATGCAGGTAATGACGGAAATTCCATCTCAGATACACCATTACTTTGCATTCCTACATTCCAAGCTGTGCCTTGGCTTTGCCACACCCCAGGGGCCTTTTTGCTTGCCTTTCCAACTTTACCTCTACTACTGCTTTCACGTTTTGCATTGATCTTGGCATCCTGGTGAACTGATAGAAGTTCATTTTTTCTCTCCTCGTCAGGTAACAAATCCACAAGTTCTGAAAAAACCTGTGAGAAATTTGTTGCAAAGAGGTCACAGCAATGTGCATAGTACTCTGCTGCAGAACAATCACCTTTGCGAAACTTTCCAGACACTGCCTTGAACTCATCAAACTTGATCTTATCATATCCCAGTAAGCCCCTTATCTTCTCAATAAGCATTTGGTTTCTCTCTTGTTTACTGTTACTTGTCTTAACTTCTGGATTAGAGACAGTGGTATCTTCTACAGGTGCAATATTTTCTTTAACCTTTCCTTTAGCTGTTTGTGAGAAGGGTTGAAAGCCTGGAGGAGGCTTTGTACGGGAAGTCTGTTGTGGCACTGATAATAATGGAGGCTGACGAGCAGCTGCAGCAAAGCCAGGGGGTATGGTGTGAGGTTGGTCTTGTAGTTGAGCAGATGTCTTTAAAGAAGGAAAGTCATCTTTTGAATGTAAAGAAGAAGCATTTGCAGCTTGACCATAAGAATATGATGTAGTAGTTTTTTTGGTTTCCTTTGATTTATCAACTACACTTGAAACCTCCTGAGAACCAGCTAGCACAGGAAAGTGACCAAGTGCAGCAGTTTCATTTGCAGTTAACTCTCCATTATTGCCTCTGTCTTCAGATTTATGCTTTTTTGGTTCTTGTGGTTTGGATGATGGCGATGGAAGCTCTAAAGGATCCTCTTTGCTTAAAGAAAGTGCTATTGCAGTCTGCAGATCTAGTTTTTCATTTCTAAACAGGAGGATGAAGACACTTTTCATTACTACATGTACTCTGCAGTCAGTCTAACATAATGATCTAAAAAATGTATCAATAAAAAATAACATTAATGCTTCTGGTAACAGTTCAGTCAAACCTTTAGTGAAGACCATCTCTCCTTGAAAGTTATTCAAGGCCCAGCAAGGGGTGCATAGATAAAAGCCCTACATGCAGAACTGTCATTAAGGGCTGTAACTTGTAACACCTGTTACGGCTGAGCTCACTTGATGTAACGGTTGATCAAGGTGGAAAGGTGAAAATAACACTATAAATGTTCTGTGAGATGTTCAATGTATACCCCAATCTTAATTTGTGTTGGCCGCTTAACTTAACGACAGCACCAACCCTGGTACACGTAGCTCTTGATCTTGTGTCTAATTCTCAATTCCCTTAATGGCTTAATATGATCTAGAGAAAATATGACAGACAAACTAAGCTGCACTTTCCATGTAACAATGGCTGAGCAGTAGAGATAATATAAGCTAATTTAGTCTTAAACTCTTTGAGCTCCTGGTTTGGCAATTGTGTCAGCTTGATCTGCTGTTGTGTCAAGTTTACCCAGTGTGCTTGCTTTGCAAGATGAATGAAGCTCACATTTTTTAGTGACTTATTACGACAGCATCTGCATATAGGAGTTGTAGTTACATTTACAATGGCAGTTGTTTTCCCTCCCTAAGAAGAATGTAAACCTTGAAATAACTCTTGAAACATGGCTAAAGGTCCATACAAATGTCTCTAATTTTATATAAACTCTTAAAATATTTTTCAGTTTTTCAATTAAACTTTAAAATTCATCATTCATCAACTTCTTGGAAGGACCTAATTCGAAAATCACTGTGTTTGCCCATTTTCAGGAATAACATGAAAATCATGAAAAAAATTAAGACTTTATAGGGTTTTGGGGGACAGACATTTGTATGGATCTTTAACCATGTTTCAAGAGTCATAACTTGATCCCTGTTCAACTTTAGAGCACCAAACTTGGTCAAATAACCAATCTCAACATGCACCTTTCATATGGTGGTGTCAGTTTATTGATTAGTTTAAATTTGAAACTCACCCCAGTTCCCTATGCAATCCCAAAATGGCCAATACACTATCTAGAATAACTTATGTTTTAAACAATGATTTGCATTCATTCAAAAGAAATAGAAGCACAAGGAACTGAGCGTACCATTACATTGTATGTATGGTCTAAAATGGAGTGAGAAAAGTCGTTCATGCACGATAGAAAATGGGACAGTTGTCAGCAGAGGCTACTTTCCGCACACATCTACATTGTATTGTGATAAAGGAGTCTCTGCTTGCAAGGTAAGTTTTCCACTTTGATCACCCATACAACCTCAGCTGGGTTACTGCCCTTACCAAAAGCACTGCCAATACAGCAAGGCAAGAACACGTAAAAGTGAACCTCCAATACTTCCTAGTGTCATTGTGAATCTACTGAAAGTAAGTGTCTTATGCTGAATCTACTCCAGGAAAAAATGCATGAATTATAATGTGCCTTATAATGTGATTTCCTGGAAATTTCACACATTAAATATTTTATCACACTCTACTGGTGGGCCTGATAAGAGTGAGATCTTTACACACCTGTTATCTGCAGAAGCACTTCCTCTACTACCCCCTTTATCTCTTTTTCTAATTCTCTGCTCTGATGCCCTAACCTCAGCATAATCTCTGCCACTTATAATGGAACCTTGATTGGCCTGAGGTCTTGGACGAGGAGCAAATGTGATGTCAACTTCAAGTTGACGAGCTTGACGAGCCTGTGCCTTTGATAAGTTTCCAGAGTGCCTTGCAGCACGATGGGCTTGAAAATCAACCTTTGTACGAAAGACTGAGGTGAACTTTTCATTAACACAGTCTCCCTCTTCACAAAGGAAATGGAAATCACGAAAGTGAATGCGGAGGTTTTGATAGTTGGGAAAATAATCCTGGCTGCCGTCACGCTCACAGAAATGACACCAAAAATGATCTTTTCGCAGATGTTTGTGCAGCTCATCATTATCCAAGAAGCGCTCATCACAAAACTCACATAGGGGATGCCCCTTGTGCGATTTGTCATCTTTGTCGCCAATCCTTCGATGTCTGGCCAAATCTGAACGAGTGTACGCTTTGAGCTCAAAACTGAACTTCTGTAAATGAGTGACACAAAGATCACAATAAAATTTTTCATGCTCCCTTTTCACATGGTCCCGTAGACGGTCAAAATGCCTTTCTGGTGCACGATTTGGACAAAATGGGCAGCGATGTTCCATGAGCTGTTTTACACTTGCTTGGATTTCCTTACTCTGGTACAGAATCCCCAGACGCCTGTCACTAAGAAAGGAGTTCCTTCTTGCAACAAGCTTGTCATAACTGGTTTTCCCACGAGTTAGGAATACCTAGGCACCAAAAAATAATCATAGAGTTTAGAAAAAAAGCAAACACAACTGCAACACAGTCCATTTTTTAATCCATCACCACTTCCTTAAGGGGGATAAAAAGGGAATGTTTCCTGCCAGCATTAGAGGAATATAAATGACTGTACATTGTACATAATATCACATAACGTAACACGCAGGAGGAAATACATACAACCTACACCCACAACATTACAGATCATACTTTATGAATGAATCAACTTTTATAAAAATAAAATACTAATCAGCATATTTTACACGCGGGTACAAAATGATGTTCCAGCAAAAATAGGAAACTCTAGAACCACCTCAATTAACAACAAAAAGGAACCACAATTGCTATTCTGATATCCTTTCCAGGATACTTGAAAAATTCTGGGTGGTAAACAAAACGATTTGTTTTTTTAAACACAGCCTCTTACAATAAATATTTGAGCCTAACGTTAAATCCTGCTACATTTAAGTATTTTTGTTTCTTAAGAACCCTTTTACCTGAATCAAATCAGTGCGACAAATTGGACAGTAGGTCTCTTTGCCAAGGACACGCATTCGAACACAACACTTGTGGCAGACTGGATGATCACACGATCCAACGGCGTAGAACTCGACGTCTTCGCAGCAGACAACACAGAGACAGACAGAATCTTTACGAGCACCTTTAGAAATCATCTTTTTTCAGAAAACTCACTACTATAATAGCAAAAAGAAGCGATAAAGACACCTCACCACACACCGAGAGAAATCCGGTAAAAATGGCCGCCTAGATCACGATCAATGCCCTAAATATGGATGTGAGATTGCGTCACAAACAGACCGGAAGTTGCAATAACCTGATGTGCCATTACTTTTGATCAGCGGGTTCTTGTTAAGAAATATTATGGTCTTAATTCTGTACACCGGTTCTCTGGAAAGAAACAGCGAGAGAGGATAGAGCGGTGAAAATGCTGCCTTTTTGGAAGAGTGTACCAAAAGTTTCGAGAAAATTGAGCTGTAGAACGTCACCCTTGGTTAGAAGATGCTATTATATCTTGATCTGTTCCTTAATTCTTACATTTAACTGATTGTAAACTGAGTATAGTGTTCGTGTTTACTTGTGTAATATTTAAACTACTAACTTATGTAAGCTTATATTCGATTTTAAGTGTTGTTTTTTCACCAAGGATTTACTTTCACGGTTTTATTTACTGTAGAAGAGACTTTATGCGTATGCAGCTTCTCCTTTGAATGAGCCTTTATCGGATTTACAAACGGGAAGTGCGGACCAGTCTGATCTTTCCCCTCAGGCCGTCCAGGTTTGTGAAAACACTGTCCGTCATTTGTTGAACCATTGACTAGGTAGTAAGAGACTTGACTTTGTCAGGAAAACAGAAAGAGCAAAGCGTAAACACATTTAGCCTTAAGGAAAACAAACGCTAAAAGGGGTACAGATGCAGCTACTCACTCTGAAATGACCTGTTCAGACTCTTTACTTCACATGAGCCAAATCATATTCAATGAATTAAGTTCATGTGAAGTACAGCAGCTGATTCAATGTGAAACTGCTAATTGAATTTGGTTTGGCTCAGCCATGCTTCACGCCCTGTCTCAGTTGGGAATACTGCCTGTGGACTGGTGGTTATTCAGACACTAGACTTCTCATGAGCTGAACCAAATGCATAATGTAGGAATGTACCGGTAATCTATGTATTTAATTGAAAGGCACTTTTTTCCCTTTTAAATTTCATTTGGCTGGGTCCAGTGCATTTAAGCATAATGAAGGTCTGACTACAGTACAGGCCACGGCAATTACAGCATTTGCATGAATGTAAATTGCATGCAATGTGGCAGATTTACATGCAGAATACTTGCAAAAAACATGCTTTAAAATTTTACATGAACAATAGACCATTTTTGATATATTATTAAAATTCATACGTGGCTCCGAGGCTTGGGGGAATAAAACAAAAGAAATGTTTTATTCATCACTGAGCCCCAAGATGATTTCTTTTGTTTTATTCCCCCAAGCCTCGCAGCCATGTATGAATTTTAATAATTTGGAAGTGATCTATTACATGCAGCTTAAATTACTTGTAAGATGCGAATGTCATCTAAAACTCAAATGTAATCTTCATCAAGATTTGCATAAAACCGCGACAAGCTTAATAGGCCATTTCAGAGTTCCCCCGGGCCTCTGTTTCAAAACAAGTCTCACCCAATGCACGGAGCAGTGATTTTTAGAATGATAAGGTAAGTGTACATTTTTAAAGAGAGCGCTTTCTCGATACAAAATTTAAAACTTGATCCTTGATCCTCGATCACTGAAACTTGAGACTCGATCCTCTAGACGTGAGACTTGATCCTTGAAAGTGTCAAAAACTACCACAATGCCATGCACAGTTTCCTTCCATCCAGATCCCCACAGTAACATAAACACAAAAACCTGATTACATTAAATCTTAAATGAAGCTTGAGTCCTACTTACATTTAATACAAAAAAGGGTAGCCTGTGTAGCTGGTGGTTTTGTTAGGGAAGGGCTCAAGGTTCACTTCCAGCAAAACTGCCAGCTTTCTACTACAGGCTGGAAAATGAACAGATTAAAACTCTATATGCAGAAGAATGTAAGACAGCTTTTGGTTGGAATAATCAAAATTCAAAGTCACAATTTTTACTAACTGCAATGGTTTACCCAGAAGTAATTATTAAACTTAACCAAACTCTGATAATTATTATCTACTGTAATAAACTTGTTGTTGTTGAATGAATACCTTTGATTTCAGGTTCTTCCTAGAAGCCAGTTCTACTTTGGCCAAAGTTGTAGTGGTGTTTACCTATCTTTTTTATTTGCACCTTAAAATAAAATAGTCTCCTTTAAATGTGTCTTTCTGACAGGTTTCGACGTTAGGAAATAATCTCAAGGTTGTTTCTTTGGAAACATATTCACCAAAGAGTAGAGTAGGGTTATTTATCAATGCTGCCAGTCGCCATGAGACCCCAAACACATTGGGAATTACTCATTTGTTACGCAATGCTGCATTCTTGGTAGGTGGATTTGGATTTCACAAGTTACTGTTCTGTGTTTTAAGAAAAAATGAAAGTCCATGTGCATGTAATTTGCTGGGTTTTGTGGGATTTCTTGTACGACTTTATAATATTATGTGGGAGTCTTAATCTGACATAGAGTGTCCTTTAATAAGAAACTGATGTCAGTACAGCAAAAACTTAATTTTAGTATTTCCATCTCCCATAAACATGTGGCATTACTGATTAAGAAACAATAACAACAACTACAACAAAGAGATAACATAACAATGGTCATAAAGTATAATAATAATGGATACATAGAGGATATTACACGGTGGCGCGAAGATATGAATTTTATTTTGCGCTCGTTCGTAAAATATTGTTTTTTCACGAGAAAATAAAATTCATATCTTCAAGCCGCGGTGTAATGTTCTTTTTATTATATAGACCAAAAGACATCGATAAAATAATAGAGGGAAATTGCCGAAATTATGTCATCGATAAACTCACGTGTGAGATTATGGAAAATAAACCACTCGGGTCCCGGATGTAGCGTTTATGAATTTTACGAGTGGTATATTTCCCAGTAAAACACTCGTGTCTGTATAATAAAATGTAATTGTTTTATTTTGAGTGCAAAATACTATCAAACCTCCACCTGCAAGTACCACTTCTCATAAGTGGCTGCCCATTGAAAATACAGTGGAACTTTGGTATACCAAACCTCGGTATTTGAAAGTCCTTAGTATAACAAACGTTTTTTTTACCGTAGTATTAGTATGGAAAAGAACCTTGATATATTAACAAAACCTTGTTGTAGCAGACAAATTTTGCCAGTCCCCTAACCCTTTGTTAATTGATGTTCCACTGTACCTAGATCAGTTTCCCAGTCAAAGTATTACAGTTGATACCTCTTGCAAGAGACTAGTACCTCCTTTATTACTGCCATATTCAGTC
The DNA here is from genome assembly GCA_038088405.1 of Porites divaricata. Lineage (NCBI taxonomy): Eukaryota > Metazoa > Cnidaria > Anthozoa > Scleractinia > Poritidae > Porites > Porites divaricata. The sequence goes on along the minus strand of JBBMOI010000009.1, from coordinate 23,691,246 downwards.
ACTTATGTGAGGTCCAACAGTACTTACATTTATCCTTTTAACTAAAAAATGAATTTATGATATCAATATCTCTAGGGAAATGAACAGCGGTCTGGATTTAGAATCGCAAGGGAGCTGGAACACAATGGAGCTAGTCTAGAGTAAGAAATGTCAACTTGTTTTGTCAAGTATAAGTTATGGTAATTAGATACATGTAAAAAGTCTGTTGGCCAGAACCTCTTTAGAACATTTAATTTGATAGGTTTTTGTTGGCCCGAAGCTCTATTGTTTCAGAGTTGGGTTTCATTGTTAGTTTTGTTTCGGTTAGGGCTATCTGTTGTTTTCTAAACCAATCCTGTGAGCTGTTCTTAGAGCTTCCGGCCCACCCTAAAAAGTCAGTGACTATTATTCATTTATTACTTTAACAGGGCAACGTGCAACAGGGAGCACCTCATTTATTCCTCAGACTGTCTTCGCAAGAATTTGTGAGTTTTGTTTACCATTAGTGATAATGTTCAGCTTTCTCACACACTCCTATCATGCTCAAGATATAAAATTTGAATTGGTAATAATAGCTTACTGCAGGAGCATCTGACCCTGGTTGTTCAAAACTTGGATAGTGCTATCCACCAGATAAATGGCTATTCACCAAGCTCCAGTTGTTCAAAAGGTGGATAATGCTACCCACCGGATAAATTTCTATCCAATGGATAACATAATAATTATTGGTTTCCCTAATATCTATCCGGCTGCTGGATAGTGATTTATCAGGTGGATAGCACTATCCAACATTTGAACAACCGGTGCCTGATAAGTAGTATGAAAACCAATTGGGTTATCCACTGGATAAATCAGCGCTATCCACCTTTTGAACAACTAGGGCCTGGACTCTATTAACCAGAATGTCATAGGTTTGACTCCTGTTGGGAGTACTTGGATTTTTCATTCCAGTTGGCCTGTGTCGCTGACTGAAAAATCATACCGTTCAATATCATTATGTACCTGTTAGTTGAATGACAGCGTTCACACAGGTCATGGAAAACCTGGAAAGTCGTAGAATTTAAGAATTTAATTTTCCAGGCCTGGAAAGTCATGGTATTAAATTGTCAGTAATTAAAAGTCATGGAAAATTTAAGTTTTGTTTGATAGATTAGTTACTGCAGATAACAAGGCAAGGACAATGTAAGACAGAGAGGAGTAATTAAACAGTGCAAATGAAACGCATTTTGATGGACACCCGAGTTTGTATCTGTTAAATGGTGAAGGTCAAAAAATACCCTAAAACAAGAAAAATTTTTAAAATTTTTGAAACTGACAGCTAGACCTAAGGTCGTGGAAAACTTGAAAAGGTCATCGGAAAAGTCATGGAAAGTCATGAAATTTGAAGAGCTCAAAAGAGTATGAACCCTTATTGACAAGTTGAACAAACACTTAACACATTTTCCATATGACTATTTTAAAAGAAAGTTGATGTCTCGCATGTCATGGGATTACATTTTTACAAGTTATCACTTATTCGTTTTTCAGGGAGTCTGTTGTTGACAATCTTGCTGGAGCTGTAAACGATCCAGTTTTCTACCCATGGGAGGTGAGAATGGTTGTTGATTTCAATCTACTTTGTGCAATGTCATAACCCTGAAGGAAGACCCCTGTATGAAAGGGCGTACCAAACTATGATTTATTACTACAAGTTAGGTTCAAAAATAAGGCTATGTACCAAATTTATGCAAGTGCAACAAATGGGCTGTAGTTACATCTAAAATAAAGAATTTAAACACTTCATAAGTAGTTATGAAAGTCCAGGGAATAGGAGTGTTGTTTACAATGACTAACATTTCAACAGGCTGTGTGGTAGTCATCTTTTTGTGATATGCAGGATTGGCTTGCCCATTTTGCATTTACTGATCTTTTTTTTCAGATTGATGAAGCAGTCAAACGTTTGAAATTAGATCTTGCAGTAAAGGACACACAAGCAGAAATAAGTATGTTTGTCACTTGCTGTGTCAAAGTCTAGACAGAGAATTGTTCTCCAAACTGACTAAAATCAAGTGAACTTCACCTGCTTTCCATTGTTAAGTACAACAGTGAATGCTAGTTTTCAATGCATCACTTGTTTTGACACACTTATATTCATTCATGGGCAATGAAAATCACATTTATTATATCAATCCATGTATTTAGTTTGTGTCTTTTGGTTATAAATAGCAAAAGAGCTGATTATAAGAAATTATTTTTATTTATTTTTGTATTAATTTTTCTTTGTGCAGATGTTATGGAGGAACTTCACAGAATTGCTTTCAGGTTTGTTTTATTAGTGAAGTCTTGCTCGTGTGTGTTTGTGTGTATACATGTATATAGGGCTGTCATTGGAAGCCAGCCATGGCCATTAATTCAGTCGGCTTCCCTTAGTCTGATCATTCATCAATGGCTCCTGTGAGCCAGCTCATGGATAAGTGTAGGTACAACAGTTCAGTAATCAAAGTAATATTGGGAACTTGAGATACAATAAAATAAAACATCATTTTAAGTTGAAAATTCTGGTTCATTCTTTGTAGCAGGAGAAATAGGCACTAAAATTTTTAAGTTGAAACCTTGAGACCTTCAAGTAGACTCTCAAAAGAACTGTCTTTTTTGTTAGAGACCAGCAGGGCTTTCATTCTTCTTTTGAGAGTTTTGTTTTGTTTTGACAGTTTTAATGTAATCCGTTTGAGATAACTCTTAATGTTGCAGGTTTGTTTTTGTGTCATTTGCTTCTGTTTCATACAACTAATAGTCAATCAGTGATTCGTCAATGCCGCTTTAACAGTTGGAGGTCCATTTTTCGCACCTAGGGTTAGTCAGCTTATTAGCTTTTCACTGAATGAAATGCCATCTTCAGGCTCAGTGTGATTATGCGATAGCTCTGTCACATTCAATTGATTGCATCTTCTCCACGTTATTGGGCAGGAATGTACATAACACTTATTGGTACAAAGTAAATCAATAACAATGACCCTGACTCAATTATTTCAATGTTGTTTTAGCAATTCAGTGTCCTTTTTCCACATATACATGCATCACAATAATGGTGTTGTCAGTGTTCTTTGCCTTTTTAACTTTCCAATATAACACAAAAAAATTTGTCTACTCCATGTTATGAAGCTTTCTAGAATCCGTCAAATTAATGAATAATGAGTGTTTAGTAAGTGAGTGAGTGTGTGAGTGATTGACTGCTGTACGAGCCAAATGACTGTCATCCATGAGCTAAAAGTGAGTCAAACATGACACTAACACAGCTATTTTCCCTAAGAGACCAGTTACAGAAAACCCTTTTGACAGCCCTGTGTATATGTTACAGGTTAATTTTGATTTAGCGTGGGTTGTTTCTCATTTTCCAATGTCTCATAGCCCCAGAAAACAAAGGAAATTGAGAATCAACTTAGGTGAAAAATGTTTAACCTGAAATCAAATTTGTCTTTTAACATACATTATGTAACATTGTCATCATTGAACAGGTTTATGATTTTACTACAAGTGTTTCTTCTCATGAAGTTTTGTTTGGTCTAAATTTCAGGAAGACCTTGGGAAATTCACTGTATTGTTTACCACACAGAGCAGGCAAATTCACCCCTGATTTAGTAAGAACAGAACATTGAATTAGCTGATAGAGCGATTTTCGTATGACCTTGAAATGAAAGCGCGCGAACAAAACAGAAACAACAAACGAACGGAAATAGAGCAATTTGATTGGTTTATTGAACGGACAGACAAACGCGCCTGGCTTTTCATTGGTTAAGCAAACGCTCAGGGGAAAAAACTTCATGCCCGAGAACTTTCTAGAAATCAACCGATACTTGGCTTTGACATCATACTATAACATGATTGGCCAATCGAACAATGCCTTCTCCATATTAGGGTTTCTTTGGCGGGAAAACGAAGAGACCATGTTTTGATCTTTTCATCCATTGGCTGATGAAACAAAGAACGAACACTTACCGAAACCTTTTTTCAAGGTCATACGAAAATCGCTCTAAATCTACCTCTCCCTCTGTTTTGCATTTTTCAGCTGAGAAACTGGTTTTATCAAATGTCCTTTTTTTGTGTGTATTATTCATAGGTGGCCAGCGGCACTTAGTATCCCTGTATTTTACTCTCTGGTAACTGAAAATTTACTCCAACTTTCTGCATTGTTTCTTTGATAGTTGAAAAGCTATACCAGTGAGATTTATGTAGGACAGCGCATGGCTTTAGTTGGAGTAGGTGGGTATTGAAAGGAAATTGTAAGATTACATTTTTTGGTTTGTTTGTTTGTTTTTCTGTAGTAAATACTGATAATAATAACTATATTTCTGGGTCCTACCTTGTAGTTGTTTAAAGGACATTAGGGTGCTTAAGCAACAATGACGGCGATGAAAACAAAAATGGCACAAAAGCAGTAGGTTTATAGTAGCAAAACAACAGCTTTGCACATGCATCACGTATTTCTTAGCCATTGTTGCACAACCTATCAAGGATGGGAACACAAGACAACAACTTTCTTTTTCTTTTCCTGAACTTTGATACAGTCCTTTAGAATTCAACTCCAAGGAAATTTGCCAACAGTTGACAAATTAAACAAGATGGAATAAGGGCGATAAAGTTTGAGGCAGCACAAATTTACTTTTTAATTGACATTTTCGTAGCTGTCACCGTCGTTCTTTAAGCTCCCTATTACATTATCACTAACCTGGGGTTAAATTTGGATTAATGCAGGTTTCATTTTTCTTAGTCAGTTTTAACTTACCATTTTAGTTTGTCCAAGCTTGAAATTGAGGACAAAATATTGACTCACACCTGGATTCAAATTGAAAAACAAATTCAGAAAAAAGCCCCTAAATTTTAAGGAGGTGTATTGTGCTTGAGTTCTGCTAAGTCTCCTTGTAGGAAAGGCTTTACCATAGGCACTTTTACAATAACAATGTGGATTTCAAGATAATGGAAATCTGTTATGGTTTTCTGAGATTTTCAAAGCTCAAAGCTTGCTATCATATTAGATGTCACTGACAATAAGGGGAAAAAGACCGTTATTCGTGTCCATAGTCTTTAGAAGCAGTTTCAGCTGCCCCTCAGTGCCATTGCTTTTACAGCCTCTGGTTTGTTCCACTTCTTATTATGTATTTGTCTATTTGTATTTGAGTGAGATCCCTACCCTGGTAGCTACAATACAAGGCTATGCTCTTTAAAAATTGTAGGGAGCCCAGTGATCTGATCCTATAAAATCTAGGGTGCCCAGCATAATGTTTTGTATGAAAAAGTTAAGATTTTCTAGTCGCCCCAGAGCAAAAGTTAGGTGCCAGGGGCCACTGGTCTCTGCTATAGCACAGCCTGCAGTAATAATGAGCTTTTGAATAAAACTTGTTATGATTCGATAATGGTATTTGGTCAAACAAATGAAATTGTGTCTTTGAGAAGTCTAAAGGGTGACCGCATCCATTATATACAAGTGAATGCTATATACCAGTCAACAGTTAATATAGGGCACAATTTTGGGGGAGTTTTGGTGACTAATATACAGGTTGACTGCTATATACACGGCTGTTATAGACAAGTTTTGACTGTATTAGGGTGACCTAAGGGAGGGTCCCATAGGTTTTCATTTGATACACTGTACAGGTAAAAAAGGTGTGAATAAACATGCTTTGAAATTTCTTATAATTATCTCTGTACAGGTGTTGATCATAATGAGCTGGTAGACCTGGCAAAAGGAGCATTGTCTTTTCTCCCAGAGGGTGAAGATGCACCTAAAGAAGCTACAAAATACCATGGAGGTAGGCAATGCATTTGGTCATTGTTTCATAAAACAAAAATTGTGTACTGGTTATATTATTTTAGTAAAATCCAACTAGTGGTCTATTATCAATGCTGCGTTCTGATTGGTTGAGCTACTACTAGGCTATATGTTATAGCCCACTAGTAGCGAAAAGCGTGGGCTTTTTGGCAGCAAAAAAGGATTAAAGACTAGCTTTAACTAGCTAAACTTTTCTTATTCTCGATTTTTTGACCAACTAAAACAATTATTCCTCTCGCCCTCATGGCCTCTGAGTCAATATCCCATGAGGCCGAAGGCCGAATGGGCTATTGACTCAGAGCCCATTCGGGCTCGAGGAGTAATTGTTAAATATCAGGCCAATGGGTTTTTTTAACCCAGTGAAAGTGCAGGAAACAGCCATGCATAGGCTGGAAAGTTTTTTTTCGCATGAACTTCCGTTTTGGACAAAACTGTTCAGAGAAATTAGCGTTCTGTGTACGGAGAAACAACCAACAGACTTAGAGATCCTTGCTTACCTGATCAATCCCTCTGACCGCAGCACTTCCCAGAATCCATTGATTTCGAGAAGGTGAGAGTGAAAAGCAAGTTCTGTAAATCTTTCTAGGCAAATACATTGAAGAAAGTTTTTATTGTACTTAAGCCAGCCATTTTATTCAAGTAGTTTTTTCGAGATTGAGGGAGGTTATTTTACCCTTGTTGCCAGAGATTTTGTTCTTTTTCCTGATGGTTTATGGCAAAGCTGCAACAACAAGGTGCAACATATGTGAACTGAGCAAGGATAGTAATACCGTGAAAGTGGTGTTTAGTTGTGGTTCAATTTTATCCTTGGTTTAAATTCTATTTCCCTCTGTTTTGGGGTATGGTTATGTATGATAATGAGTTAAAAACAAAGAGATGAATTAAAATTTGAACCAAGGATAAAATTTGAACCACAACATCTATATTTGAGTGAAGAATGTGATAACAAAGTGATTGTTAAATTGGGGTGGCGAGTGTTGTCCGATCCTTTTATTTCATTTTATTTTGCATTGGATATGAGATGGTAGGTAGCCAACGAGACACGTAGCGCTGAGTTGGCCATAATCATCTCATATCCAACAAGTTCGAGTGAAATAATTGTTGTATTAAAAATGCACACAAAATATTGAGAATTCTTCACAACCGATTTTCAGCTTGTTTTTAATTTTGAGCAGATGCATGCAGTTGCCACATTTGGAGAGCATGGTATTAGCCAATCAGAGCTCTAGAATTGCATTATCCAATGATTCAGATTTTAATGACGTTCTGTATTAACAGGAGAAGTGTTGACATTCAGGCCTGGTCCACTTGTTCATGCCATTCTTGCAACAGAAGGTCCAAGGTTAGTGGGTATTGTTATTACATGCAAACACTGGTACTGTAGCTTCATCTGTGGTTGGTTCAGGTTGACTGCTGTAGACCAAATTTTCATATTTTTTCCAGTCGGTTCTAGTCAGTGGAACACCTCCAAGTACCCAACGCATACCTGCTTACCCGTCGTCTCGCTACAAGTCGATTCGCTGCGCCATGTCCGGATGGCGCTGAAATTGACTTTCTGCATAAAACCGTTTAAAAGACACTTAAAATTAACTACAAACGGATAATCCTGACGAGTTAATTACCATTTCACCGAGTTGATCATCGTAAATTAAATGAACACCAGCAAACTTTGGAGCAGTTTTCAACTTCGTGGTGCGGCGAAACGACTTGTAGCGAGACGAACGGACACCGGATCCCTTATCCCTCATTATTTTCTGTGGTAATACTTTATATAGATTATTTAAGCTGGTGTAAATTTACAGAAGCAGTGTAGATGCTCGCTAGTTTATGGCAATGAAAGGTAATGCTTGCTTATTTTTCACTAAAAATCACAGCGTGTAAAAATAGTTACTGTAAAACAATGTCCTTTCAGGTGAACCGTGTCCTATTTAAATAAACTTAAATTGAAACTTTATTATTTTTTAGCCTTGGAGATAAAGATCTGCTTGCATTTTCAGTGTATCAGGTGAGCTCTCCCTCCAACCAATCGTGCTACAAATTACGAAAAAGTGATCACTGCCAACCCGCAAAGCATCCGTTACTATCGGCCAGCTCAGCCCGTCTAGAACGGCTATGGCCGTTAAGTGCGTCCTACTGCGAAAGTTATCTCCCTTTAACGGCCATTAATAGCGAACTATGTACCAACTGATACAGCGATTTTCGTATGAACTTGAAAAATGGTTTCGGTAAGTGTTCGTCATTGTTGTATCAGCCAATGCATGTAAAGATCAAAACATGGACTCTTCATTTTCCCGCCAAAGAAAACCCTAATATGGAGAAGGCATTGTTCGCTTGGCCAATCGTGTTGCGTTATGACGTCAAAGCCAAGTTATCAGTTAATTTCTAGAAAGTTCCCGGGCGTCAAGGTTTTTTACCCGAGCGTTCGCTTAACCAACCAAAAGCCACGCGCGTTTGTATCCGTTCCATGAACCAATCAAATCGCTGTATTTCCGTTCGTTTGTTGTTTCTGTTTTGTCCAGGCGTTTTCATTTCAAGCTCATACGAAAATCGCCCTAAGCTCGCCAATGTTTTGTTGATGTATATTTCGTTCTGACCGTATGGGTTCTTTTAGTAAATTCAATTTTTTAAGCAAGGACCAGCTTACAAAAAAGAAGGACCGGATCCTAATAAAGGCTCTAATCAGCAATAAGTGAAAATATAGGACAAAAAAAGCAAGGCTGATTTTACAGTCGGGAATATATAATCTTATAACCAATATTTCGGAAGGCACGGCCTTCCTTCTTCCGAAATATTGGCTATAAGATTATATATTCCCGACTGTAAAATCAGCTTTGCTTTTTTTGTCCTTCTTTTAGTAAGCATTTTCCCTTTCCCTCAGAAATGATATCAAGCCCCACCTCCCCCCACCACCGAAGCGAAGTGGCCCATGTTAAGCGTGAGGTTTCGCTGATAAATAATATTTGCGATCGTCAGGTTGTTGTTTTTGAAATTCATGTCTTATAATTAAATATATGTTGTGAAAAAGATGCTCTCGGTTTCAATGATTGTTTTTGTCATTTGATACAGAAACTCCTGGGCGTTACACCTTACATCAAATGGGGAAGCAACGTGGCAACAAACAGGTAAAAAGTACCTCTGATCAGGTCTTATTTTTTCTCAAAATTATAACCCAAATTTTTGTGTGCATGGCAGACTACCGCACACGAAGGGTCGAATGACCTTTGTTAATTATAGTCGTATGTGTTTTCGCCCGAGCGAGTTAAAAAAATTGTGCGGTGCGCATCTCCTCGCGGGAGGCAACGTGAATGGTCTCTTGTGGGACTGAAGAAAACATCGAAGAGCTCATGGCATTTAATCCATGCTCTGTGTTAAGTGAGCCTAAAAAATATTGGCGCATACGGCCACAATTGGACAGGGTCTAGTGGCGCAGTTCTAGTGAGTTTTCTAATTTCATGCAAGCAGGTGCGAAATTCGTGCGGATACGCGTCTTATCCCAGGAGAGGTATTTGCGTGCTTACTCGTGTAAGCTCCCACTCAAATGGACGTGTCTAGGCGTATTAAAACATTCCATTGTAATTTGTAGACTCATGAAGGCTGCAACAGAGGCTGCCAGTGGCGTTTGTGGAGTAAGTTAAACAATTTCAGTGAAGAGCTTGTTTCTGATAGTTGTTTTGATTTATTTAACTTTTATTTTGATTGGTTTGTCAGACGTTTTACCGGCAGACTGATTTAGGATTACAAAGTATTAAAGGTTGCTAACAGATTTCATGTAACCTGACCAAACCTGCCGTGAACAGGCAAATGAACTCCTACGTTGTGAAACTTTTCCCGTCGGAAATTACTTAAGGGTATAAAATATGCAATTTGCGGAGGTATTTTCTTACCTTGATGATGACCTAGTGTCAAAAACGTTTGCAGGTTTCTTTTTTAAAATATATTTTTAGTTCACTTTTTATATGGACAGATTTCATTTAAATCACCAACTTTCAGAGTTTTATCCACATACACTCAGGGGCAACACTTTTTGAGCTTATAATTAGGAGGGAAATGTGGGGCAACTTTGTGTAAGGATAATGTAATTGTATCCATTTTTACTGTATTAGGCCTCTGCTTTCAATGCAAGCTACTCGGATGGTGGTCTCTTTGGATGCTATGTTATTGCAGAGGCAGCAATTGCACCACAGGTAATAATGATAATAATAATCATCATCATAATTGTGTGGTCTTAATAGTGTCGTATTTCTATTTGTTTACAAATTAGCTAGTTCCTTTGTGAAGGATCTGGCAAAGGAGTAGCTATTGGGAAGTCCAGAAATAACGTACTCCCTTGGGGAGGGGAGTGGGGGCAGGCATATGACAAGGACGGACATGCTTGTCGTCTTATTGTAGATTTTTGGTATCACTTCAAATTTCCAAGACGGAACGCTGAGGTTTTTAAGCTAGCAGTTATCTCTTAGGGCTGTGTTTAAAGGAGTAATGACAACAGACGAAGGAAATTCGAAAAGGAGAAAGTTTTTTTTCTTATTTGGCTGTCTGTTTTAGAGTGGTACTTTTTAGGAGTCAAATAAATCCTGAACTGAACCACACTTAGATTTTTCTCCTGTAGGGGTTTAATTCCTCTTCTCTTATGAACATCCCCGCCTCTTTCACATGGGAGTCACCCTCAATGGGTTGAAATAAGTTATAAACAAAGATACCGCGTAAAACGTGCCCACGAAGGGACTACAATAATGTAGTATCGTGCAAACCTCATGATTGTGTGCTGCTTTTCGCATAAACATTTTTATACTTTTTTAAATCTCGATTTGAAGCAATTCATGTACCACATAGCCTTTAAGCAACTGTTTTTTGTGTCATCACGCAGTGCTTTCTAAGAGCACTATAACGTAACATTTTTTGCAAACACTTTAGAGAGAAGATTTCCAAAATACTGTGCCCTCAAATCCAAGCCAATGTACGTGCTACTGCTTAGTCTTTGTACGGCCTCTTCCCAGGCTTTTGGTTCCACTGCACTGTGACAATCACTTATGTCCAGTTGACTTATAATGCTTCTGCAGGTTATGAAATCAGTCATTGGCCAGTTCTCCAAGGCTTCCAAAGGAGATATCTCTGATAAAGATATAACACGAGCTAAGTGAGTGCCGAGTCTTAGTTACTCAAAGTGATAGAGCGATTTTCGTACGACCTTGAAATGAAAACGCGCGAACAAAACAGAAATAACAAACGAATGGAAATAGAGCGATTTGATTGGTTTATCGAACGGATACAAACGCGCGTGGCTTTTGGTTGGTTAAGCGAACGCTCGCGTAAAAAAACTTCATGCCCGAGAACTTTCTAGAAGTCAATGGATCCTTCGCTTTGACGTCATACTGCAACACGATTGGCCAATCGAACAATGCCTTCTCCATATTAGGGTTTTCTTTGGCGGGAAAACGAAAAGTCCATGTTTTGATCTTGTCATCCATTGGCTCATGAAACAGATGACGAACACTTACCGAAACCATTTTTCAAGGTCATACGAAAATCGCTCTATCTTCAAGGAAGAATAGTAGTCACACCCACATTGTCTCCGATGTAGCCTGTGCCACATTTTGGGTGGGAACTTTTTTTTCCCGAAGAGCCCAAAAATTAGAACCCCCAATAATCTTGTGCTACCATTCTCCCTTGGTGCCACACGGTAATTTTAATTAAATGCCAATTATGTTGTAAGGTATCACAGGTAGAACTCGACAGTAAAACTCTCAGGAGGTTACATTTGAATGGTTTGAGAAATCACTAAAGTTTTCGCTCGAAGCGTTCGCTTAACTGGATTTACTTTGAAATTAGCGATGTTGTAACATTCTGAGATGTACTCGGCCGCTTCAAGTCTTTTGTTTTTTCTTAGGCCTAGCTGCAATTCCAAAAGCGCTTTTGACCGTTGATGGACTTGATGTTCGGTGTTTTTCGTTTTTATTTGATGCAGAGTTATTGATACACCTCAGTAGTGTCTCCAATTCGGGACACTAATAAATGAGTAGTTTTGTTTTTTGGTCCTCGATGAATCATGAAATAAGTAAATATCGTAAGTTTTGTACTTTAGGAATCAGATGAAGGCACATTTGCTTATGAACAGTGAAAGCCAAGATACATTATTTGAAGATATTGGCTCTCAGGTGAGTTCTGTTATTTACATACCAAATAAGAGAATTAATTCTAAGGCTTCTTCTCTTATTTTATGTTGAGACGTAAATAGCCTGAAATTCATCCGATTGCTTCGAGTCGTTTTCTCCTCAACAACTGAGGGAGTAATAACGACTCGAAGTAATCGGATGAAATTCAGGCTAAGACGTAAACTCAAGAGATCGATTTTCTAATTCGTTTTCTAAACTTAGATACAGTTCTTAAAAATCAAATTCTAAAAAAAAATTCACCTTCGTTTCACAAATTGATGAATTTTAAATGAAACAGCGTGAATTCACTCTTTTAAAGACGTTTTCGCTACCTTCGTCGACGTTGCTTCAAATCCCTGATAATGATAATGTTGATTTTTTAAAGCATTCTTAGTAATCTTATTTGTTATGAAATCTTGTGTATTAAAATTTATATCTTTATAACGGTTCAATAGTTTGTACGTTATAATGGCGGCGGGTTAACAACCCCGTGCGTTATGTCTGTCTATTGCTGTTAGATACTAGCGAAAGGAAGCTACACGTCAGCTGAAGCAGTTGCCGCTGCAGTCGATTCCATTACAAAGAGTGACATTTTGACGGTAAGAAGTCAGGCTCTCACCCACTTTTCTGTAGCCTTTTGTTTTGGCGCAAGGCCTCCGCTGGCTTTTTAAGATGGCTTTTCAAAATTGCGGATGAGAGACCTGGAAAATTCAACTGATTTTCATAACTCTAGATGTAGTTTTGAGACATATTTAATTCATGCGTCATGTGCCCCTAGTAGGTTATCGTTAGCCTGATGACCAACTTTTTGTGTTGACGGCCCTGAAGCGAGAATTCCCACTCTGCCTAAGCCAGTGACAACCAGGTGATCTGTGACGTCACTGCGGGGGCCTGGGGAAAGAAATTTTAATGCCGTATCCCATAAACCAAAGCTGACGGGAACAGATTGAATTGAATTGAATTGGTGCACGCGTTGGTTTATGGGATACGGCATTAAAATTTCTTTCCCCAGGCCCCCGCAATGACGTCACAGATCACCTGGAAGACATGACAAAACAATATTTTATTTGGGGTCTAATACCAGGTAGTGCATGGACTGTTAAAATTACAATCTTCTATGTTAAGCTATTTATTACACTATACATAAAAAGTTATTGCAAATAGTTACATACACACAGGCACATATTTTGATGTAAGTTTTTGTGTTCCTTCTCGTTCCTTATTTTAAAGCATTCGAACACATACTTCGCTATCAATTTTTGGGTTTCAGGGTTCTTGTTATGGGAGGCATCTGTTGTAACTGATGCCTTTGGTCTTGTTGAATTAACCCCTTTAAACCCCGATATCCGTGTAGAAATTATCCATACTGATCTCTATGCATTTCCTTAATGAATTAGTTTAGAGAATTTGTTGAAAAATCAAATCATTTTCTTGTGGGTGATGATTTTGTAAATTCTCCGAGCCTTCTCTCTTGATGATGTATGGATATTGTCAGGAGAACACTGATATTTTTCTTTCTTGGGAGTTAAAGGTTTTAGATATATTTTTGAGCTCTTGCAGTCTTTTTGTGCCGGTTTTGCCCTAACCACTCATCCACGCTCAGACCAGGGCGGATAAAGGTTGGGCTATGAAACAAGCGCGTCCGAGCAAAATGATGTGGTGCAGTCGACTAGGATTAAATTTTGAGCCACAGATCAAAATGGGGGGAGGAGTTGTACAATGTCTTAAATAATAGGAGTAAATGACGAAAACATTCTAAATTTTTGGAACTGAATTTTTTTTCGAATTGACACTCAAACGAACAAAAAACGGTGAAATTGTTTCGCGTTTTACCAGAGCCCGAGCTGTTAATAAAGTGTGGCGGAATACTAACATTGAGCTGGCTTCAAACACAACGGAAGCGCAGAAAGAGCGCTCGTACCAATCCTACCCCGTACCACACCTCGTTTGAAGAGTTTGAGTTTGAGTTTGAAGAGCGGAGTGCTCGCGGTTTCATCGCCCAACCTTTATCCGCCCTGCACGCTACTGCCCGTACTTCCGCCCAGTATCCAAAGTGAGTGACGTCTGTGGCTACCTCTTTTGTAGGTGGCCAAACGCGTCTTCTCTGGCAAGCCAACGCTGTCTGCCGCAGGTGATGTGTCAACAATGCCGGGTTTGGATGAACTCTTCTAACTCGTCTTACAACCCTCATCGTTTGTATCGCGGTGTGTTCAATAATTGGTGCATAGTTATTGGTACAGACTTATTATTTTTAACCAGACTGATCGCTCATCACGGCCGGTTCTTGTTGTAAAGAAATTAATTTTCGCCATTAAACAAATTACCTTTCTCTTAATGCTTTTCAGTTGTGATGACAATGAAGATGTAGGTTTTGTTGTAAGGAACAGTCCTAGGTAATTCTCTTTGACTACACACAGTGGAACCACCCAAGGAATAATTTAATATCATTATCAGCATCATCACAGGCACTTTGCATTCCCGGCTTTATCATCATCGTGGTCTTCCCTCATCCAAATACATTTTCCCTATAGAACTCCTTGCCTCCTTTCTGGTCTGTTGTCGGCCGCTCTTCCTCTTTTACTATATTCATTTTCCCTACCCCTATAAGACGTACCAATTCTACAATAACAAAACGAGTGGCACTGACAATTTTCAACAACGGTTAGAACCATTAAAGCTCTGTCTACATTATAACGGATAGCTCTTTCGTCGGCACGAAAACCATATAGGATATGGCTTTTTTTACACATAAGAACAGCGGTGATTTCGGAGCGAAGCTGCGCCGTACCGATATGGAAAGGGGATCGTGCACAGATCGGATAGGTGTAAACAGCCGGTGGGGTGGGGGTGGGGGGTACTCCCCTATATGGCCTATGCGGGGATGTGCCGCTTGACAGGGTATGGTTTTTGACCTCTCTGTCCTAAACTGGGTATATAATTTCGTGTTAGTCTGTCGTAAACAGGGTATGTAATGTCTTGTGAGTCTGTCAGCCTGCACGATTGATTTGATTTGAATTTTGTTTGTGGTGACTATAACGCGAAAACAAGCCTGCGTGCATTTTGTCCTTTGTTCTAAACAGGGTAGTAAAATTGAAGGTGTTGTCCTAAACAGGGTCATGGGTTTCAAACCCTCAGCGGCTCACCTATACCCAAATATTGTTCGAGTACCCCTCCCCCGGGGGGTAAAGAGGTGTTAATACCAGGCCGGAGAAGTTTTCATGTTGATATAATAAGCTTTTACTTTTATTGTATACGTAGCCTTAGTCGAGTGATTACCAAACAGTGTCTTCCAAGGTACTGCGACAACTCCAGCGCGCTCATTTTAGATTTTAGCACCTTAAACGGTACCAATCTATACGTGTTAACTCCCTAAAAGTGTGACAAACACCCCCGTCATTTTTATAGGGAAGTATAAACCCCGCTTCCCGGGCCTTGGGATTGCCCGGATAAACAAGAGAAGGGAATGGGAATCTCTGGGAACAGGAAAAAGAATCTCTGCTCTTACTTCCCAGTTGTTTAACTGTGGTGTCATTTAAGGTAATTCCGACCCCTTGAAACAGCCATAAGTGTTTGCTTTTCGGCTTATCTGTGTTTTGTTTATCGTGCAAATGCGCTTAGCTGCGCCAGCTAGTTAGTACTGGCACCTCTAATAACTGAAATCATCATAAACAAATAAACCAAGCATAACACGATTAGAAAACCCAATTTAAGAGAGGAAATCGGCAAAACAACAACTTCATTAGGGGCGCTGATGACAATAAAAAGTGCCAGGCAAGGCGCAAGTTTGACTATTGTTTATATAAGCCGCTTTGCATGATTCTTGAGCAGAAAGGGAGTTACGCTGCATACTTTGGGTTTTAGTAATCCAATACAAATTTTAATTACGCCCTAAGCTAGGATTGACATGACTTGGATTTATATCGGAATATCTAAGCCTCTTCCGCCTCCGCTTTAAAGCCGTTTATATTGCTATCATTGTATTTTGTAGCGTTGAATTTTAGCAATATTGATCTGGAAAATTTATGGGAGATCTTTGCATGAATTAAATGCCGGTTATAAATATTTTCATTTGTACTTAAAAGAAATTGTTGAGGTTGAAATTGCCGACACTTCTAAAGCTTGGCACAAAGAACGAACCTTGCCAGATATTTAGTTTGAAATGTTTTCATTTTGTCATCATCGTCATCACTTTCAATCTCCTGTCATCAGATCAGTCTTACTTTATTACTGTACTTTAGATCTTACTTTACTACATACAGACCCTAAAGATAAAAGTTTTGAAACAGGCACATAAAAGAAATCGGTGAATACATACACAAGCGTTAATTTAAAACTGCATATCTTAATCTTAAACATTTTAAACTATGAGAAGTACAAGAGCTCCTCCTGCAATATCCCGATCATCAGGCTTTTTAGCGGGGGGTGGGGGAAGGAACAGCTTTACAAACCTCCTCGGCTCTAGCTCCTTGGATTACACCTGCGCCACTAGTTTGGGAGAAGATTTCAAATGAGTTCATAGAACGAAGGCTAAGCGTATACTTCTTCTGTTGCGTTTGTTTCCTCTCAGTCCAGGGGCTCTGTAGTTCAAAGCAGGATTAAGATAACCCAGGATTATTGCGAAACTTGAATTTAAATCTGAAAGCTTAAAAAGAAAATTCATTTTAATTATTTTTGTCTACGATTTGATGATTGGATGCTCTATAATGAGTAGGTAAAACTATCCGAGAAAATTCTTTTGAAGAAAAGAAAACGAAACCCAGATTAAAATCTAACCCCGTGTTAACGTTATTTGGCCTTCGAACAACTGGGCCAAACTTTAAATAACGTCATTCTATTTTGCTGTGCTCTTATCTCGAGAAAAACACAGCAAAATCTGCCACACGTGTGGTAAATCCTCCGCCATGTTGCGCGGATTAAGCCGCAGAGAGCAAAGAACTGTGGGAAGACGTTCACTCCTCTGCTCCTCAACATAAGGTCCTTGTTCTTCATTTCACTTCATCCTTGGTATGACAAGTCAGGATCGTTTAACTTCAAAATCCACGGACTTAGTTAGAAGGAAATCTTTCGTTGCTGCTCAGAGTGGAAAATGTAATTTATAGGTAGGAATTCTGGAATTGTTTTGATACAAGGGCGTTGCTTGGAAAGCAGATCCGACTCTAGCCTCCCACGCAGAAAAAACGGTTTCAGTGCATGTCAGGCATGTCTGAATGCATGTTGAGCAGTGTTTACTTTGTCTCAAAATAGTTTCGCGAGTTCACTTGGGTCAAGGTAACATCTGAAAGCTGTTTATCGTACGGTTGTACCTGTCGAATTGGCAAATTAAATAAGTTCGGGTTCCTTTCTGCTTCAGATTAGTGCATAGACAACATGTTGAGGCTTACAGCAGCGAGCACTGTTGACTAAGCCGATATCATTTCAGCAGTAGGTGAATTTTGTTTGAGCAATTAACATGAATCGGTTATCCAGTAATGAACAGTTTGGCTAGACACATGCATATGGGGGTGTAAAATGAAGCCCTGTTAGAGTAATAATAGTAAAGTTTTTATTCATCAAAAGATAAAAACACATATCTTTTGTTACAAGTAACTGTAAGAAATTTTAAAAGGTAGAAAATAAGAATTGAAAATCTAGTATATTACATAGCTAATTCAAATTTAAAAACTAAACGGTTAATAAAAGAGTCTTTAAAACACATAGTGTTAATCTTGGGTTTAAAACAAGTTTCTTTCCTAATTTTGTAACTGGACGGTTTAACACAAGGCATAATAGTTAAAAGTGGATGTCCTTTAGCCTTAGAAACCACTTTTCTGAAAATTTTACAGTCTTGCCTCTCTAAGAAATCATAAACACTTACAGGCTTAGACGTACATTTCCTTTTAAAACAGTTGTCTAAGAAAAAGTAAAATCCCGACAGGCGACATGGCCTCGAAACAATGGAACAAGACTAGAACACATCTATGTAACAGACCCAGTGCAATCTATATCTTCACTGGGTTCTCGCGAGAAAACGTCACCGGGTTGGAGTATCTCCCATAAAACTGAGCTAAAAGGGGTGGCAGGGCTAACATCTTTATCGGTATGAAACCTTTGAAAACCTTCTGCATATCGCTCTAGCAAGAAGAGCTAAAAGATGTACGCCTTTTTTAATTTGAGATCGGGTGCCTGTACCCTCCGATTTTTTGTAAATGGTGGTAATGTTTTATATTTTTGCCTCTTTCAAACAAATATGAATAACGAGATACACTCTGGTTTTGTAAAAGTCACAATAGAAATTGACAGGGGAAGCAAAAAATTAGTCTTGTTGAAACAAACTATTCGTCAGGTACCGGGAAAGCTAAATTCTCACCGGGTAGACTGAATAAAACCACTGTGTAGGGTTTCACTGAGTCTGTTACAGAGGAGTGTACACGATGAAATGGCGACAAACGACATAAAGATGGGCTGAATACCGACAGGGACAAGGCCTTCTCTTCAAAATGCGAAACGATCACCGTATTTGAAATTCAGACTAGGGACATACGCACCCCTCCCCCCTTCCTCCCCCACTAAGAGGGCCTCTAAAATGACGTCCAGAAATTTCGAATCCCGCTAGCATCTCATAGTCTCAGATTTTTGGCATGTACTCTCTTCTAGAAAGAAGCTGTTTCGTATCATTTAAGGCAATTAAAAGCAGCGTGGGTGTGCTATGGGTACGCTTGGAATGCGAAATTAACTTTTTCCGCTTGTTTTACCGAGTAGTTCCTTTTCTTGAGTACTTGGAAAACTGGACACATCAAAGTGGGCCACTTGTTGAGTTATGTTACTTTGTCAAATTGCTGCAGTGAACTGACTCTCTGTACACTTAAGTTGTAGTTTGCATGATAACTCCTTCTAAACGTCGTTTTTATCCCAGAGTCGAGGTCATGAACCTGAATAAAACTGACCCGAATCAAAACAGGACTAGTAGACTTAATTTAGCCCGCGGATTACCCACAGGTGATGTTTATTTGTTTGCTGGACAACATGTTTGATGATGTCGCTGTTTCAAAAAATAGCTCCTTGTGATAGCGTTTTTTTTTCAGGTGGTTTCGCTTTGTTTTTTATTGCGTGGAACGAGGTTAAAGGTACTCGGACTTCCCTTGGATCGCCGGATGTTGAATATTATTTATTAATACATTCTGGAGTTTTGATAGGCCCTCGCGCTATTTACACTCATTAGTGGTTTTCCTTCCTGGACAGAAATTAGTCTATTTTTCTTCGTGTTTCTTAAAACATCCAAGTCACCAGCTCAAATGTTAAAATAGCAATCCAGGCAAGACGTTTCTTTTCCAACGTTTATGGCTTATTGCGGGTTTAGGGGCGTGAAATGAGAGGTGTAGTCCTAAAAGAAGGCTTACGAATTGTGTTTTATTTGTATTCGTGAATTCATAACGTAGGGCAAGCCACTTTTCAATTGCCCAATCGTGTTGGAAAGCCCGCTGAATGTGTTGTATGGACTTGCTAATTTCTGGATGATCCGTTAAGCGTGACCGGAATATAAATGAAAGCAACTGAGAAATAATTCCAGGCGTTGTCGTTCCTTTTCAATATTACTGCAAGTTGTCAAAACTTGTGGAGATATTTGAAGTGTTGCTTAAGTTTGGCCTGGTCTTAAACTTTAGACATTGTACCGTTGCTTTGTAGGGTCGGGAAAAACGAACGTCATGTGAAGAAACTAGTTCCGCTGATGAACAGAATACAATGGGTTCTTGGCCTGTTTAGTCAGAGTTCTTTTCATTTGTCATTAAACAGGTTTGATTGTTGACCCTTTGAAAAGGTTATATTAATCAATTCATTTGTGTTGATAATAATACGACAAAAGCGTGGGAAAAATTCGCAGAACATTAGTCACAGTCATTCCGTTCATCTGTATTTTATTTACAAGCTATGAGAAAGGAATTATGTCAATGCAATTCTTACGATATTACCAATAATGGAAAATAATATTTCTATATACAAGTGGTTTTCTTTGATTATGTATATGTAATACCCTGTATACTAGTTCTCGACTTTAAATTTCTTCTCGGTCATGTTAAACAGTGCCTTTAAAAAAATAGAAATAAACATTTTCATCCGAACTTCATTACGGACAAATCAGCTAGGTTGACGATCATCCAAAGGTTTGAGCATCTGAGACCACACACTGTTTGTAAATAATTGTACATGCACACGTTGTTCGATTAAAAATGCTTATACGTTTTACAACGGCTTCATCTTAACGTCACACCCTCGAGAGGGATTTAAACATGACTTTGACAACACAAAGTACTTACAGGATTTAACTAGCAGCTCGAAAAGTATATACGTAAGGGGCCATTTAATTTATAGACTGTCTAGTGGTTCATGTTTCGTCATCGTGCATTCAATCATCTTTGATATTGCCTCTGTGTTAAGAGCTTTGCATACATGTATGAGTACCTTTTAGTATTGTATAGGAATGCGTCATCGTAATACATGTAAAAATACTTATGATCCAGTTTTAATTTCTGAACATGACGTTTTCGGGAAAGTTTTTATTAATATCTTTCACTTTCCAAAGCGCCAAATTGAGCCAAACGTAAGCAATTCAACTAACTGGACAAATATTTTACACCATAAGGGCGATTTGCCCACCACCTTTCCGTATTAGTAAATATAAATCTGAATAATACAACTTCTCTCTTCAATGTAGAAAAAAGCAGAACGTTCTTGAAAAACGTAACGTAATCAATTGTTTTTATGTACACAATTTAAAGGCCGGAATATTGTCAAGGTTCTGTTTGAATTTAGATTGTTTGAATATTATAGTTAACATTTAAAAGTTCTATTGCGAATTTACCAACTGTTTCTTGTTGATACCCTGATCTTGCGCCTCAGGAAGACCTCCCACTTCGTCAGCACTTCCTTCCCGCTCAACTCCTGCCTCGTGTTTCCTTATGTCTTTCAAGTACTGCTTGATCTTCCTTTTGGCTCGAAGAAGATCCTCGGTGATGAGCGAAAACTCATAGTGGCAACATTTCTCGTAGAAAACTTTGAACGGTTTGCACTTGGGTAGCAGTCGACGGTTGATGGGGTGGCTTCGTCTTGTCCAAACTGCTGTTTTCATTTGGTGGTAGTGCGAGTTGGGGTAAATGTGATCGACGTTAGGCGAATAGGTGCACGTTTCTCCGATTTTGGCCACCTTTCGCCCAAGGTTACAGCATCGTTCTCTCCGAGTGAGCTTCCTTTCTCTGCTAACTAACGTAGGTGTGGGTTTTTCCGTTAATAACTTTGACACCGGGGCTTTCGTCGTCACCAACGCCAAATCTAAAAAGCGCCGGCAAATGAATAGTGTAAATCAGGAAAAAAAAAAAAAACGGTAAAATAATCATATTGTGTACAGTTGCCTACCTTTCGGTCTGTTGTTTTTGACGACTGCAGCATTTGTCAGGACGTTTAAGATCCCCAGAGAAAGGATACAGTAAACGGATAACAGACTCATTTTTTTCGGTGTACTGTTAGCGGATGAATGACTGCGTAGTATTTGCGTGAAGGTCTCGTGCTACTACGTTTTGTTTTGATATTCTACCCGGAAAGGCAGGTTGCGATGCGATATATGTTGACGTTATTGTTCATGTATAATCGCTAAGAAAAGCAAACAAACTTTAATACCATCACTTGTCATTCAGGTTCGGGGTTAACAATGATTGACAGGCGAGAAGACAAAAGAATGCTAGGGTAGTCATTACAAACAATAACCTTTTTCGATGATAATGGCGGCTTTCACCACGGGAATGGAAGGTTTCTTTTAATTTGCAAATACTACCCGCCCTGTAGTATATCTGTTCTAGATGCGCCCAAAATAGTCTTGTCATAATTGAATTTGGCTGAATGGCAGGAGTGGTTAAACAGGGGTGTTTTTTTTATCTGCTTATTCCACCGTGGGATTGTTTGTTTTTGTTTGTAAAAGTCCAATTACATAATTAACTGTCGCAAAAAATCCCAAAGTGGAAAAAAGGTTAACCATTCAAAGTATGGTTACGGAGATTATACTTTCTAATCCCTTTAAAAAGTCCGAAAAAGTCATTTTTGTTTTTTAATCTCAGTTGTTCTAAGCCGGCACACACGCACAGAAAGAAAACAGTGGGAAAGTTCTGTTTGACAACTATAATTTTGTAGGTAGAATACACTATGGGCGCCAAATTGTCTTTAAAATGGCGGCAGTTTATGTTTTTAAATAAAGCAGGGTAGGTGAAGTAATTATGCACGTCCCTAAGATAAAGTTTATACTGTTAAGTCCATCGAAGAGAATTTTGGAGTTTGTTTTCATTGAGCTTCAGAGTTTGTGGTCCTACTTGGTCTGGATCTTGTGCTGTAAAATGTTTTTTCCGCTTTGTTCATGGTCAAGCATTTGTGAATTTATAGCATCCGGAATAGAAGAAGGAAATCATGTTGACAAGAAAACGAGAAAAAAACCTGCACTGTATACACACTAACTGAATGGCACAGGGGTCGTATGCCGCATACCTGAGCATGCCAATCTCCAAACTAAATACCGCTTTTAGGTTTTTGGCTCCTTACCCAACAACTTGTCACACAACTGGAATGCAGGTGAAGTCGTTGATATCAAACAAAAGACATGGCATGTAGCCACTTTTGTGCTGTTAATTAAATACTATTGTTCCTTTTTGTTTAGCTTGCGCTAAACTAACAGAAATACATTCAGGCTAAATTTCTGGTTCTTGTGACTTAAAGAGGAATATGAAGAGTACGCTAACTTTGTTGTTGTCAAATAACTTAAATCGAATCTTACAAAGTATGTATGGTTTAAAGAGCAAACTGTCGTTAACTAAAGCCATTTTCACAACTTGCGGTGTTGGTTTCCCTCCAATGCTAAGTTTACTGTTTTAAGTAATTGTTTTTATGTTGTTAGAATAACACTAATCTATCTGAAATCTCAGCAGGTTTTCGTGCATTTACAATTATATCAACAGAGCTCTCCTTTGACTTAAACTGAGTAATCAACATAATGTAACTTTAAGCTCTGTTTACAACTTGGACGTAAATGATTGCAAATGTACTGTAGTGGTAAACTGCAACGAGAACGACAGATTCGTCATAGCAGTTGGAAACAAAGTACTATTTAAAGTTTTTACTGTGCAGTGGCCAGCAGAGCTGATTGCTCTTTACTGAAGCTGAAACTATGGTTGTCTTTTGAGATCACTACAGGCTCCTCTTAGTGAAGGCCATGTTTGGCCCAGCTATTTCACCGATTGGGTTCATTGAGAGGTCAAGGGCGGTAACAGGGCTGAATCCTTCCTTCTCTTATCTCTTTTATATAACTTCCAATTCTAAAAGATTGACAAGTAAATAAACTTTTTCTGACGTAAACTGATGTGAAGTGTACGTGCTGCAAGCGTAATCCCTTTTGCAAACTTCAGTTATAACTGCTGCGTCAGTAAAGTAGTTTCGTCAAATTCCAGCTGTTATCCTTGACTGATCCTGAGAAACTATAAATTTGTGAAGTACTGAACTAGTTCATGTAGCGGTTTTTTTTTTTTATATAAAGAACTTCGTTTGCTTCCTGCGTTTAGCTATGGTCTTCACTAAGTCTTGCTATCACTATCAATGCCCTTTTTAAAGTAATGAAAATAAACGTGACTTCACTATCTCGTGTTCCCCAGCCGCGCTTGGCACCGTTAGCACAGGTATTGAAAGTTAATCTGGAGATTGCGTCCGAATAGGGGCGTATCAGGAATTTATAAAACCTCCCTGACAATATTTCGGAGTTTTTATGATTTTTCATTGACCAATGGAATCCTTCCAAAGACAAAGAGAAATGTAGTTGTTGTTTCCACTGTGATGAGGTATCATATAGTTGAATAATAGCTTTTCGTTCTTTGTTTTGTTGGTCTGTGCCTTGAGCCACATGAAACAAGGAGGTCACCGAGCAAACAGTTGCTTTATCTCGACAGCGCGTGGTATTCAACAAAGAAATCATCTGGCATCAGGTCAAGTTTACTCTTTAAGTTACAATTAATGTGTTAAGACAGAGTAATAAACAACATTAGAACAAACTGCCGAGCCAGGAAAAGGAAAAAACTTTTCCCCTCTTGATACCTAACGGCTTCCCTGGATTCAAAACTAGATTAACTCATATCATTCCATCTACAAACTTTGACCATGTTTGACTTCACTGTAACTTCTGCTTTAAACTACGAGTGACGCATTTTATCACCTCTTCAATTTGGCATCATTGGCAAAAAGCACAAACCTGGATAGGATAGTGGTTTTAAGAAGGGAAGGTTAATGGCGGATGGAGAAGAAGAAGTGCTTGATTGTAGAAATAAATAACTGAGAAACTTTTCACGTTTTTGCAATGTTCCCGCCAAAGTGCAGATTTGAACGTTCTGCGCATGCACACCATGTTATCCGGGAAGTTACATTTCGCAGAAACCAAGGAACAAAACCAAAATCAACAAGCTAAAGGTACGGAAAAACGGGCAACAAAAAACGTGCAACTTCCATTGCCTTGCAACATTGCTGCAAAACTAGTTTAATAGCGATGTTGCGCGTTTTACTCACGTTCAAACCTTTTAACAATTGATTTGTTGCAAAACAAGTTTTGATGTGGGTGGTAAAACGTGTAACATCGTTATTCAACTCGTTTTGCAGCAATGTTGTTAAAACAAGTTGCACGTCTTTTGTTGGCCGTTTTTTCGTACTTTAAGTTATAACTCCGGAAAGTGGAATTTCAGGCAAATCTTATATTATAAATGGCAATCAAAACTGGAAGACAAGATAGAAATATCATAGGTGTATGGAATCTAGCAAGCGTTCTTCTTTGAGACACCTATCTAAATTCTTATGTCGGTACAATTTAAAAAAAAAATAGCCACTGAAGAAAATATAAAATTTGATTTGTAAGTTTTGAAACACACAAAGCTGACATCAGTCTGGGAGTGGAAACCCTCTAAATAAGATCGTCCTTCATGCGGTCTCTTTCTCATGACGAGGTTCATGAACAGCGCGCATTACTTAATAAACAAGTAAACTTAAGCAGTGAATGGCAGGATGGTGCGCAAATCACCAAATGACCAAACACCACCACTACCCACTCCACAGCACGTTACCAAATCGATAATACCAGAAACCAATCAATATTAGGATCTTAGCTACTGTACGAAGGTACACACGTGCGTGCGTAAGCGACGAGGGTTTATTTAAAACAATAGCAGAACAAATGCAAAAAAAGATCGAAAATAAGTCATGGCAGGCCGGCGGGCCCCTGATGATGGTTTGAAACGCCTTTATTTTTAATAGTTGGTTTTCACAGAGAAACGAAATGATTTGTGACTTAATGCTGTCGTTCACAGCAGCGTTCGCCAAAAAAATGGGAAATTATATCAGGGGGCGAAGCAAAGAGGGGAATATCACAGGTGTGTTTTACCTTTTTTAAACTGTATGAACAGTTTGCATTTTATAGTTTACAGACGTCAATCAGGTCATGAATAAGTCCGCTAGCGCAGGAGAGTCAGCAGATTGTCGTACCCTCAGATCATGCTGCGCAGATGAGCTTTTTTAAAAGCCGATTTCGCGGAGTATCCGGCGGATATGTGATCAAATGTACTTCCGAGTGTATTAAAATCCAGCTACTCAAATTGTCTTAGTTTTCTTGCAAAGAAAAACATCCGAGGCCGAAGCTGATAAACGCATTAAAAAAGGTAAAGTGTCCTTATTTTACATCGGTAGCTCGAAGTCTTACTAAGACACGAAAGTTATGGTGCGGTCATTTTACCTCCCCCCCCCCCCCCCTCCCTCTCTCTCTCTCTCTCTCTCTCTCTATCTCCTCTCTTTCTCGACCAGTGCTCCGTTTTAGGGTATTAAAGGTTTCCTATAAACCTACACGGAAAGGAAAGAAGTCGGAAGAAGGGTTTTAGGTTACATCTGGAAATCTAACTTGGGACCTGCCGCATAGTAGGCAGCACACTAACCAAATGCGCTAATCCATCCTTCTTGCTAGGAATGAACAGGTTAAGTATTCACTTCCTGGTACAAACGATTTGGGTGGCAAAATAAGAAACCTTTATATTGGATTACGAGGACGAGTTTTCAAACCACCTTGCAAAACCTCGCCACTTTTTTCCCCTAAAGTCTCTCCATAGTTGGCTAGAAACGGAAAAGAATGAGAGTTTCAGGAACGGACATGACTGGCTTGAAATTCCAAGGTCATAGGTGCACGCAAAGGCGAACACGTACTCAAAAATAGATGCCACCATAAGTATGGTGCAGGAAGGGATATCCTCTCTTGATAAAAATAATCTCCTAAACGCTCTTAGAAGTAAACAGGAGAGTGTTTTGTCGGAAATGAATTAACTGCACACTGACTACAAATAAACAACCGATTGACAGCCGAGAAATCTATCTGCTCTAAGTAAATGTAATCGGAAATCTAAAAGCAGTCTAAGCTCTGACATCTTTAATGCTTGTGACTTCTCCTTCGACTGGTCCTGGAGGAACGGTCAATTTAATCTTAATGTATAAAATATATTGTATATATGTAAAAAATATTTTATATGTGTGTGTCATAAGGCTTCTAGGTATCCAATGAGAGCTTCTGTTGTTGTGGAAAAAATTCCAGCGATATTTTTAAGCAATAGAAGGCTATTCCGTACTTGAACATCCCGTTATAAACACGAGTGCGTGATAGGAGAATTCGAGGCAGTTATGAAAACCCGAAGGAGCTGCTTAAAGACAGAAATTCTTACCAGTCGCTAAGTGTTGTACAAGAAGCTTTTTTACGCGTAATTACGCGTAACTATCAAAATAGGATTTTTCTCGCATAAAATGTCAACTTAAGCCAAAAAACTTTGATATACAGCCCTCCCCGCCGCAGAAGCTCCCACTGCAGGGGAATAGATGATAATTATCAAATAGTAAGCGCAAGGTGGACGATGGGAAGATTCAACCTCTTTCCCAGGGCCACCATAGCTATGGAAACGGCGGGAATATACTTCTTTTGAATATAAAACAAACCCTGAAACCAGGGAGTAAGCATCCATACGTTAGATTTCTTGAAGAATTGAGCTAGCCTATGTACTGCAGTAAATAATAATAATAATAAGAAGAAGAAGAAGAATTAAAATTTGTACAGCGCCAATCCAGTCCTGCTCTACGAGTTTTACATAACATTCCAAACAAGCATTAAATAGTAAATGAATGAAAATTAAGATAAAAATAACCATACTAACAATGATACGGTTTCCTGAAAGATATGTTTTCAGGTGAGATTTAAAAGTACTTAAATTGTCACATGAATGGATGTTTTCTTGTAGACTCTTCCACAGTCAGGAGCAGCAGCAGCGAAGGCTCTAAACCCATAGGATTTCAGATTTTATACTACTACATGAGAAATTTCCGAAATTTGATTCGCTTAGAGCAGTGGTATTTCAGCTTAATTTGAAATACCTATACATGTGAAAATTACAAATCTTTTGCAGGTAGTAGTATAAAGAAATAATAGCATGATTTGTACGTGATATTTGGCATAAATACCACTCGAGACATTTCAAAATGGTCTCAAATTTCACTCGCCTAACGGCTCGTGAAATTACGTATAACAATTTTGAAATAATTATTATCACTCGTGGTGTTTATGCCAAATATCACTACTAATCATGCTATTACCTATACAAAGTTAATCGGGTGGATGAATTGTATCATTTCCAAAGCGAAGTGGTGGTAGAGACTTTATAGGACTTTGTTTACAGTAGAGGTAGAGAAGTTCAGTTTTGTCCTTGTTTAGTTTCAGTTTATTATGAGACCTCCGCTTATGAAGATCTGACAAGCAAACCTGGATATTACCAATGGTACTGGCTAATTCCAGGTCGTTGTTTGGTGAAAATGAGATGACATTGTGTAATTGAGTATCTCCAGCGAAGAAGTGAAATCGCATCTTATGATAACGCAGAACTTCAGCCAGTGGTGCTGTATAAAGCAGGTACAGGATGGCTCCAAGGACAAAGCCTTGCCACTTTTACGCTCGCGAGATTGTGATTTTTTCTCATCGATTAAGGTAAATTATGCGCGGAAATAGTATCCAGGACGTTGGGGACAGCTAGAGGGCCAACAGGTGAATCAGTTCTTTAAACTGTCAAGGGCCCCCCTCAAACGTTGGTGGAGGATGAGCTCTGATTCGCTGAAAAAAAAGAAGAGGTTGTCTTCCGATTTGAGGTGGTAAATTCATTAAACCGAACTCAGAAGGAAGTCGCGCGAGACTCAAGCAAGAATTTCCGCAGGCTTTTGCGATATATGCGTATGTGTGCCCGCCTTTCAATATTGTTTTGTAAGCGAGGTTTCATTATTTTGGACTAAAAAATGGGTGCGCGTTTTCAGCAGCCCCCCCCTCCCCCCCCCCCCCCCCACCTCATAACCTCATAACAGGTTACTCTCAAGCTCTCTAATGGAAAAAGGAAACTTTTATTAAATCACCATTTTTGCAGGTATCAGATCAGGTTTATGTTCACCATATCAGATCGCTTTTGCACCGACACGAAGACCAAACCGAAAAGAGCTTCTGTTCACACATACTTGGACGATGATTTCGGCGCCATTTCTGAAACGAAGCGAAGCTTCGCCGCGCCGACCTCGAAAGTGGAGCGTAATATATCGGATAAGTTTCGTGCCACAAAGGCGTGCCACGCTTTGGTACAATGTAAACAGGCATTCGAATCGTAGGGAAGCGAATAAATAGGAGCGAGAATTGGGGGGCAATGATTCGAAAGTAATAGAGCCATTGTCGCATGATCTTGAAATGAAAGCGCGCGAACAAAACAGAAACAACAAACGAACTGAAATAGAGCGATATGATTGGTTTATCGAACGGATACAAACGCGCGTGGTTTTTGAACTCTCCGGTGAAACTTTCTAGAACTTTCTAGAAATCAATCGATACTTCGCTTTGACGTCATACTGCAACATGATTGGCCAAAGGAACAATGCCATCTCCATATTAGGGTTTTTCTTTGGCGGGAAAACGAAGAGTCCGTGTTTTGATATTTTCATCCATTGGCTTATAAAACTTTTACGACACCATTTTTCAAGGTCAAAAGAAAATCGCTCTATTTAGAAGTGAGAACTGGGATTTTATGCACCAAAACCTCTCGGCCAACCGCTCCGGCACGATGTTCGATTTGTGTGAAGTAGTGTGGTCACTGGCTGCTGCTGTTCATTTTCTATCGGAGAGCTGACTGCTATTTTCGCAGGTTAGCTTTGCGAGTACACGGTGGACTAATGAAACCCTTGACTGAGCTCTGT
Source organism: Porites divaricata (assembly GCA_038088405.1). Lineage (NCBI taxonomy): Eukaryota > Metazoa > Cnidaria > Anthozoa > Scleractinia > Poritidae > Porites > Porites divaricata. Next base: position 23,662,020 of record JBBMOI010000009.1, on the reverse strand, counting down.
CTATATTTCTTTGAACAGAAACTTAGAACTTATAAGGATCCGATTCTCTTCAACTTAGAAAATAGCAGGGGTGGCGAATGGTAAAATCCGAGACTCGCCGAGACGCCGAGATCCTGGATAGAAATTCGAGCCCGAGACTCTTTGGTAAAAACTTTCGAGACTCAAAAAAAGTAAATACAAACCATGCAAAAACGAGACTTCGAGACTTATCAAAAACGCTTCCGAGATTTCGAGATCCTGCCAAAATTTTCCGAGACCCACGTTTTTCGAGGTACCATTCGCCACCCCTAATAGCGCTACTTTTGCGACGTTTTAGACTAAATGTGATTTTAACAGATCGCCTGATAGAAGTCATGGGAGAGGGGTAAGGTAGGTAAAAAAACGCGAAGAGGGAGGGGGAAAGGAGCCCTCATCCTCATTAATGTTATGTACGCTACGCTGCGAACTTCGTCGGTACATTATCGCAACTAACAAAGCTGGAGGATGCAAAAGGAGCGTAGCGTAGCTGAGTGGTCAGCGCGTCGGACTCGCAAACCGGCGGTCCCTGGTTCGTGTCCTGCTCTGGCGACTTGCTGAATATGTTCTCGGTCACCCCGCGTTCAAATCCTTGGCCACGTTTGTAAATAGCCAACTAGTGGCCTCTTGTCAGTTGGGATTTTTAATCCTGTTATGTTGTATTTCCTTTATACCAGAATTATTTGAGTGGAGTGCCTGTAAACTAGCTGGATAAGCTAAGAGATATCAATTGCAGAGAGCGCCGGTCTGTTGAGTGGGAGGTCGCGAGCGGGTTCAAACCCCGGCCGGACCAACACTCAGGGCTTTAAAATAACTAAGAAGAATGACATCTGCAAACAGTTAGACCTTTTCAGTCTTCTTGGGGAAGGACGAAAAACCGTAGGTCCCGTCTCACAGCGCTTTCACTTATCTGGTTCTTGTGGGAAGTAAAAGAATTACCCACAACGCTGTTCGAAAAGAGTAGGAGACGTAGACCCCGGTGTAGACTGCGAGCAGTACTAGGGAGCTTAAGCAACAGCGTTTTTGAGCGACGGACGTCAACCGGAAGTGGACGTTTTGCATCATTGGGCGGTGGTTTGGTTGAAACTCTCAGGTAAATCGTCCTTATAAGAGAAAAGAAACTTATCAATACAAATTTCTTAGCGTCAAGGCATATAGTAAGGGAGAAGACCTCACTTCCGGTTGACGTGCGTCGCTCAAAAACGTCTTTGCTTAAGCTCTCTAGTCTCTCAGGATGGTCACGCGAGCGAGGAAATCGAGCAAAACGGCAAAAAACAAGAAGCCGAGGGTCGCCCTCTCCTGTCCTGCCGAGCTTAGACTCGACAGACTGAAGAGGGACTGCTCGCAGTCTAACCCCGGTGCTGTGGCCCCTTTCCTGGGCTGGCTGGGTTATCTGTAGGAAGAGGTTTAATACAGGGATAACCTCATGCTCCTCCTTCGTAATGGCTACCTGTAAAAAGTGTTTGTAATATGTAAAAGTCAAAGATCAAATCATGGAAAGTAGAAATAGACACGAAAGACACCTACTGTAGCTTCAACTTTGTTACTGAAAGCAGCCGCAATTAGGTTAATATGACCTGGGAGGCAAGGTTTTCTAAGCCTCTTAGTTACTTCTGGGCTCCTTATCAGCTTATAATTGTATTAATTTAAATTCTGTAAATATCTGATCTGCGGTGGCTAAAAAAAGGCTGAACTTAACATTGCACCGATCTCAGTGAATATACCACAAACTTACAATATCGGCCGAATGAGCTGAAAGCAATACTTTCTTTGATATGGATGCTGTTCCTGACCTTCCCAGTGGTGGTGTGATATGCTGTGATGTGGCATAATGTTTCCTAGGGGTACTCATCTTAGAGTATGTCTGGTTATCAAACAGATTATTGTGAAATATCGTGTAGAAACAAAGAAATAGGGTCCTGTTTCACCGAAGATTACTGTTATGAAGATTTTCTGTTATAAAGAGTTGGTCTTAGGGTTTATAAACTGTTGCGAAAGATTCTTCAAACTTTTGGTTTCCTAGAAGGTAATGGTTTCGGAAGCCCATGGCAGGCCAGAAGCGGAGCTCCAGTATCATTGAAGTTACCGAGAAACAGTGAGTTCCTTAAACGTGTCTAACGAAAAAATACATCACTAAAGGTGATGTCACACGAGACGATTCGCAACGACGATTTTCACGGCAACACAGCGTTGCAATGTTGGAACAATGTTGTAACTATTCGAAACAATGTCGCAACAATGTTGTAACGCTGTTTTGCGCTAAAAATCGTCGTTGCGAATCGTCTCGTGTAACGTCACCATAAGATGGCCATACATTGAAAATTCCGACACTGATATTACTTTACGGCTCTGCTGTGGAAGACTGAAGCCATACAAGACAAGCCAGACAAGTGCAAAACTACTCAATCCCTTAGTGACACAAGTCTCAGTTTTTTCTCAAACTCTTCCCTAATAATAATATTTATCCTCATTTCCTATCCTGTGGACAGTGACTTGACAGTTCAAGGACAAATAACACTTACTAATATTTAAAAATGCTACATAACCATTTCCTTCCCGTAATAAAATATCTCTTTCCTTGTGAAAACGCAAAGTTCTTCCTGTTGAACGTCGGGCTTTGACCTGACGTTCAGGTCAGTTAGCACGCTTTGTTGGTTCCATTTAGCCATACATTTTTATGGTGAACAAGGTAGTTAAGACTTGGCGACATCTTGACATACTTAAGCATAACATTCAAGTTAGTAAGTTAAACGATCAAGGACGCCGCCGTCTAAAATGTCAGAGTTTCACCATTCTTCATGGTGTGCCGTAAATTTTAAACTATTAATTTCATTATTAATCAGCAATTTCAAAGTTAAGGCTGCGGTTTAGTTGGATATTATGCATTTTTTTCACTGTTTTATCTTACTTTTTAAGCACCATGAAATGATCAATCGATCGCGTGAAAGATAATTATCAGCATGGTTTTCTTAAAAAATATCAGGACGGTATACACGACGGAACCTATTAGCACCTCCCACCGCTTAAAATACCCTATACACTACAATATTATAGGGAGCTTTTATCGCATCATTAACAGGCAGGATATCGATGCACCCACCCAGGGTGATGACCTAAATTGCGGTTTGAAGTGTTTGCATAGCATGCGATTACATTTTATTGGCCGCCGATTAGCCACTGTCTTTGCCTCCAATTCCAAGCTCTTATATTATTGGGCTCGAATCCTAAGGGGCTCGAAATAATAGAACCGACTTATAGATGATCTGGTATTATTCGCCACGTTTAAAAATGAGAATTATGTAGATCACGACTGAAATTTTGTAAAGCATTAAGCAGAAGTACGTAAAGATTTCATTTCATCACCAAGAGATGAGAAACTCAGAAGATAGATCATGTATAATAAAGTGCGGCAAGAAGAGCAAAGATAATTGCTGATTGCTGAGGACAACTCTTGATTTCATGCAGTCAACGGTGGTCGGCGTTGGGATTTAAGACCCCGGAAACGTGCACTTGAAGTAAAAATAACCTTTCAATACGCCGAACGTAATGCTACAATAGCTTTTTCTCAAACTGAAACATTTCCGTTGTAATTGCAAACACGTCAGTGCACAGGCGTGTCCAACCCATATTACCTTTTCCGAAAAATATGCAGCTACTTTAAAAATACAATGTCACAGTACTGATAATAGTGGTTCTTTATGTTTGTTTCAATATGCTCTTAATTTATATGTCACTGGAAAAACCGCGTCATAATATTTTATAATCAAAATAATGATAATACCGATGGTTTTGTTGATGATGACAATTTTTAAAGAGGACGCTTTTGGTAACATTGACTGACGTCTCAACAACTGTGCGGAAGACCATTGTGTGATTTTATTGTGAAGCGCATTTGAACATTGTATGGAATTTGCGCTATACAAAAGACAAATTCATAGTGTAATGCATATGGTGACGACTTCCACACAGGTCTTCGAAACATCAGACACTGATATCCTCGGGTCTTGCACCAATCTATTTAAGGCTATGTTCAAATTGTACTAGGTAAATTTTGAGCCGGCACGAAAACCACACCAGGTAGGCTTTCTGTTCAGAACGGTGATTTCTGCGCGAAAGTGTAGAGTCGCATATCGAATAAGTGTTCACACTATACTGAGTCGACACGAAAAGCTACCCGGCATGGTGTGAAAACAGCGTAAGACTACACTGACTCTCCCGGACAATCATATATTTTTACTCGAGACATGGGTTCCAAATATTAACTGGAATAAGAGAAGCCCAAGTCCGTGGCCAGAAATGTTTCACTCCAAGTGTCTACTTCAGAATCCCATGTTATTGAGCGATTAACAAACTTAACACAACATTTTCTAACTTGGATAAACCATACAAGTGTTTTTGCTCAACGCACTAGGGCCAGAGTCCAGCGTCTTTCGCTTTGGGCCTGTAATTCAGTCAGCCGAAAATGTGTCATTTCAGTGGCTGCGTTCTGGAGAAACCTGCTTATTAGCAATCTTTTTCACTTTTGCTTTATTTTTCCGTAGTTTTCTCCGGCAGCACTCCTCGAAGCAGCGTTTTTGTGATGGGTCCTTTGTCTTGCACAGCATCAAACGTCGACGGAATCCAAGCGACGTGTGAAGTGAATTAGCAGCATCCATTCTACTCGCTTGTGTGTCCTGTGTGTTACTGGGCAGCCTGTATTTCAGCCTATGGCTGACAGACGTGTGGTGTTCTAGACCGCGTGACAGGGCTTCGATGTTACAGGTGTACATGGCTGAATAAAAGTGGCGAACGGCTTTCCGTCCCAAATTGCAGCACAACATCGTACGATTGCAAGCTGCCATCCCCACGTCTACATTGGACATGCAAAGAAAAACAACAATATCAACAAAATTTTTAGTGGTTAAGTTATTTAACTGCAGAATACTCAGCTTCTGCTTAAAAGCAAGCTTCATTTTGAGAATAACTACCCAGTCACGCACATAAATGACACTTTTCGTTAAGTTCATCAATAGAGAGCAATCAAGTCAAAATGTCAGGCATCTGGGCAATTTAAAAAATCACTGCCGTGAACGCGGAACGTGACTACTATCCCTTCAAATGAGGGAAAATAGTTGCGTCTAGATATTAATCTAGCAAACCTTGGCACTAATCGCTGATCTCGAAATAATGAGACTGTTATTAAAACACCCTGATGCTATACAGTATATATTCTTTGATAAAATATGATAATGTCAGTATCAAATACAATGATGTATTTTCAGTAATAATGCATAAGCCACTTGTACTAACAGATTATTCCGTGGGGCAAAATCAAGTCGAAACACATTTTTTTAGCACGGTTGGTCCCTTTATCAGTTAAGAAAAGTTTTGAGTATTTATATCAAATCATTACCTTTTGCTCTCCTTTCACTGTTAGACTGGTAATTTTGAATCAGGCCGGCACTGCGTTGGCAATGCGCTCATATTAACTGTATATTGTTTTCACGATGAACAAGCGTTTTTAACTGGTGCACAAAACGAAAATGCAACAACAGATTGAAACCATTTACCTTTAGTCCTCCTTGTATCTGCGCGGTTTTGTGTGGGCAAATTTCCGTCGCCTGCCACAGCAATCGCGACAAAAATGAACAACGTAACGCCAACAACAATGGCTCTGTCCATGGTTCTTTACATCACTAACTTGACTCCGGATCCGTCAGCAAATACAGACCGTGGACACTACACGTACTAGTCTTTTAAAGAACCTGAAAGTGTCAGTCGCAGTTCTGGAGGGACTTGTGCTTCTCTTGCCAGCTTACAAGTCTTTCAACAAAAGGAAGTGCTTCGAAATCTCCGTTATGTCTTCCCCGAGGGTGGATGAACTGTGTTCGGAGATCTGTTGTAACCACAAACGACCTTTTGAGCTTTTTGACTCTCTGCTGTGGTACAATGAGCTCTAGACTATATTGGCGGACGCACGATGATCCGATGTTGATGTGCTGTTTTCAAGAGTGATTATCGATTGTGGGGGATCGCGACAGCAAAACAAAACGATTGACGTTTCGGCAGTCAGTGGTCAACCCTGCGCCGGTCCCCTTAATTTGCTATCCCTCGAGCGCGCGCCAAATTCTCCCGATCCAGTGTACAGGAAAGGTGCAATGCATACGTCTGCTTCCACGGAAGCGCTGTTGCATGACCCGTAAACGTTGAACATGAAGTCCGCAAATTGGCATGAACGTTCGTGCGGTTCACGTGATGTAAAAGGGTCGTAAAAACATCCTCTTCGTCTGCCGGTCAACCTCACTAACCTGAAGCATTTACAAACAAACCCACATCTATGGAAACAATTATGTCATCCATAAACTGTGAAATATTGATTTAGCCTTTTGTTATGAAAGAGAGTTAAGGCGAAGTAATGAAAGTAACAAGCATGTCCAAAGGCGGGGCACCTAAAGCAACAAGTCCTCGTGGAGTAGATTTGTAGTAATACATCTTCCTTCTCTTAAATCATGCAGAAAAAGTGCTATAAATGCCGTATAACTGGAAAGTATGATCAACAGAGGTAAACAAGTTCATTATAGGAGGTCCGATAAGACTCACGCCACTAGCGAGACAATAGATGGAATTATGCGGGATTCCTGAATTCTTTTCGAGACAAAAGCCCTCAATCCTGTTTGTCAGTGTTAGACTACTGTCTCTGACACTTTTTTAAACAATAAATACTTAAAATAACCGCTCAATTTCTGCTGGAATTTACATAAAACAAATCCTTTCCCCTTGCTGACGCATTTGTAAGAGAAGGCGGGCTGGGGGGTATGACTAGTCTAGTTAGAAGTTAAGCAGCGTGTGGACTTTTAATTAAACAATGTACAGTGTGGAAGACGAAAAAGAGAAACCACTGCGGGGAGCCGCACAGAAGAGCCTTAATAATGACTGAAGTAGAAGAAGGAGCAATACCGTGTTAGTAGGAAAAGTGGATCGAGGAAAGTGGCGTGAAAACCGCGTGGACTGTTTTTCGCTCGCTCGGTTCTTCTGCTCTGACCGCGAGAGCCTGGCACAGGGTGAAGGAGCAATATATGTACGAAAAACCATCTTTGACCCCTAATAATCTTATAGAAGCACTCAGTTGCATCTACGTACTGAGTCTACTCCAAGGGAAAGAGCACTAGGGGAGGTAGGAAAAAAATGGTTAATCCAAGTTTAATGGATAAATTAACGAGAATCGAGTGAGTGAGTGCTATTCAACTGCCTTCAACAACTCATGAATGAATGACTGTGTCATCCGTGAGCTTAAGTGTTTTTTGACTACCACACGAGACCTGTAGGCCCTCAGATCTTATGACGCCTGAACATTACCATGAGGTTTCGTTGACCAACATGAATTTTCTCCTCGCAGTCATCAGTACATTACCAAAAGAAAAGGTTATGAGATTTAATAAAATAATCACCTCAGGGAAAATGCTCTGATCTTTCATCAAATTCTCTTAATTAATTCTTTAAGGAAATGTATGGAGATCAGTTTGGAGAATTTGTAAGTGGATATCGGGGCTTAAAGGGTTAAAGGGGCTATGTCACCAGGATATTGCTGTTTTAGATCAATTCTGAGCTGAAATCATTTCCTAATGCCTTTACCCGTACACCAAATGCTTCTGAAGAATTATGAAGAAGACATCAAACAAATTTCATAAGGGATCGAGCACTAAACACTGTTAACTTTTTGGTGGGTTTTGCATACATTGCATTTAACCTTGAAAAGGTTGGCCCAACGTTTTCAAGTTTCAATCCGTGAGGGGTGGGGGGGTGGGGGGGTGGGGTACTCCCTTGCAAGAGGCTAATGGGGATGTGCCGCTGGATGGGGTCGCATTTTAATGACTGGAGTGACTATGATGGGGTCGCATTTTCAATAGAGTTACTAGAATGGGGTCTCAAATTTTCGGATTTTGGGGGTAAGCAGGGATTCAAAATGGGAAGATTCTCCGTTAAAAAAATCAGAAAGTTGTTGTTTATTAAATTTAACAATAAGCTCGCATTGATCGCATTACATTCGATTCCGGTAGAAGTATAAATTGAAAGTGACTAAGTTGTGATCGCGAAAATTACATTTTCCAAAAAGTGACGAAGATGGGGTCTATTATTGGCCAAAAAATAGACTAGAATGCCGTAGGGGCTCTGAGAGGCCAGCGGCTCATACCCAGCAAACATTAACCCAAGTACCCCCCCCCCCGGGGGGTTAATCCATTTCTATCATAGCCATCCACTGCAAGAGACGACAGGAAACAATTTTAATGCCTAAACATAGCCTCAGATAACAAAACTGGGCCATTATTTTTATATTCAATTGATGTGAGAAACGTTTCAGCTTTTTAAAACTCTGAAGAGAGTAACTGACAGCGTAATACCGGCAGTCCCTTTAAGCTGCAAGTAAATGTGTGTAATGTGTATATCCATATGAAGGTCTTGTTATCTGACAACAGAAACATGGATGCATGTGTTAGGGCGGTGGCCATGTGCCTTGACCTAAATCCCAGTTAATCAGCCATTTAGTTGTTCCTTGCTTAATATGTTGACGGCTGGAAAAAGTGATTTATGACATTCAACGAATTTTTAAGTATATTTAGAATTTGGAGGTCTTAAAAGCTACTTTAGTCTGAAGTGCTCCCTAAGATTGATCTTAGTATCACATTAAGAGGAACAAGTGCATTTTTACTGCACAGATTTTCTAAGATTTTGAGATTTCTGACATTACACTGTATTCTACTTTTCTCCCTGGGGTGTACCTCGAGGTTTCTGGTCTGTGGATGGCTGCGTGAAATCGTTACTATTTTAGACCAAACCAAGTTTTCTGCTGTGTTGTCCTTTTTCAACCCCCATTCTCTCGTCTCAGTAGAGAAATGAACTAAAACTGTATCAAAATGTGCTATAAAAGAACCTCATAACGCCCTGTATTACAGTCTTATTGTAGGCAGTATGCTTGAGCTGGGAACCCAGGTCACTCAGTTGGAAGAGACATAGGCTCGATTACCAGTCGCCATGTTTGGGTAGGGGCAAAGACCGGACTAGAAAGAGTGTTGGAAATCGAGCCTAGAGAGGGAAGTCAGTGCTCTAGAGTTTCTAGGTTTATCTTTATTCAGTACAGCGAAACGTTGTTTGTTCTTCTGAATTTGCTTTTGTGGTTTTCTTGTTATTTTTCTTTTTTAATTAGTCTCTTTCCATCTTTCAAATTCTCTTTTCTAAAGAAGTAAACACGTTTGAATGGTAACACCATGGATTGCGTCCACAGATTTTAAAACCAAGAGTGACAAATCATCCCGCCCGCATAACTTGGTAGAGCCTTTTCACTCACGTGGCCAGCAACTATGCAAATTAATTGAAACAAAAGAAACCTTTTACATAAGAATGGAGTTCAACTCCTACAGGATTTGTTTCGAACACCAACTTGGTCGCTGTTTCATCGTTTTGGAACACAATTATGGCCGCCGTGACGTCGTGTGAAAAAGCTCGATAGGAGTTAAAGGGTTAATGGATGTTACGGGCATGTACTTGAGGTACTTTGATTGTTAGTCTACGGATGCAATACAAAGAGCAAATTAGCATTATTACCAGACGTACTGGATACTATAACTTCAACCCGATATTACAGGAAAAAAGCACGGACAATTTCATGCATGCTAGGGTTTTCTTGCTTGTGCTTTGAATTGATTTCTGCTCTCCGTCATCGAGTTACTGCTTTACACAGAATCATACTTGAAAACGAAATTGGATTCGAACTTTGCCTTGCTGCTAACCTGCCAAGCCCCAGTTTTTTTGTGACCCTATCCACCGCGGGATAAATCACTATCTGATGGCTAAGATTTAACTGGTGAATAGAGTTAACCACGTTTTGAACAACTGGGGCAGAATGCTTGGGTGTTTTTTGATGTTGCGGAAAGCATTGTTGGTTCGCCTGTGTGTTGTTGTGTTCTTTTGTATTACGTTATGTGGTGATTACACCAGTCAGCAGCACCAACAAACTACCATATTTTGCCCTGAGAGTAAAAACAGGGGCCAGAAACAATTAATTTGACCAGCGTAGAATCACTACCAACCTGTCATTTAATCCTGATTTCACTGGCTATAATTTATAGTTCGTCCAGGGTAGGCAAAAGGTATCGGAAAGGGAAAAATTAGACCTCGATTAATTGAAAATCACAACCAACGATTCCCACCTCTCGCTACATGTGTTTTTCTCCATATCAAGACATTAACTCTAAAGACTCTCTAACAAGTGAACTCTAACGGGTTTGTGTAACTTGACTAGTGTCATTCTAAGACAAAGACTATTTTAATGAAACCGTTTCTGCAAGAAGAATATCAGCCAGTTCACATTGTTTGGATCATAGTAGGAAAAACGTTTGCTATCTGGTTTAAAATTCAAGATAGAAGATTTTTCAATAAAATAGGACCTGTCCGGTCACGTGATGCTGTTAGAAAAAATTTTTCTCAATGAAGCTGGAAGACCTCTTTGTTATAATTAGCAATTGGATTGGGCTAACACCCTCCGAGATCTTCCAGCAGTTTTCTTCGTTATTCATTCAAAATATTTTGAAGTGAAACTGAACATGCATACCTCGAACTATGTAAAGTTCCCGTTTTCGTAAAACTAATTCGCTCCTCTCGGCAGCTCCAGGATATGAAAGAGGGCCCGGTAAGGAGTGTTGATGCTTGCAGTATTCTTCAAATACCAGTTGTACGTCATCCGTCGAGTAGCAGGGACCTTACGAATCGAAACCACGACGACGACGGCAACGGGAACGTAAAAAAAACAATAGGTTTAATGAGCAAAAGCTAGCAAAACAACAACTCCGCACGTGTATCACGCTTTTTTGTACATTTCTTTGCCTTTACTGAACAACTACGACGTGAAATGATCAAATTTTAAGTTTACTTGGGAACGGGAACGGCAAGGCGATACATTTTTTCATCTCTGTCCGAACTTGAGCGCTTTCCTCTCTTCAGCTCCAGCCAGAATCCCCTTCTCTTAAGTAACAGGGCGAATTGGGATAATCGCGAAAATGATGCGAAGTCTGTTTTTCAGCGACGTTTTCATGAACGTCGCCGTTGTCGGAACGTAAGGTCCCTTGTAGTTTTTGTTGACGTATATACCTTACATCCACTTTCCTTGCTTTTACAAAAAGCATCTTTGTCCCCTAAGTGGTAACATTCTTATCCCCAGGGCCTCTTCTCCCCCGTAGGACAGAAAGTACAGTCAAACCGGACAATACGGACAATGACGGCCGGCCATGAAAAGTGTCTGTAATAACGAGGTGTCCGGATTAAGTGGGTTAAATTTAGAGTAGCCTGCGACCAAGCTCTCCATTAGGGGGATATCGTGAAAAGGTAGACGCGCGAGAGGCACGCGGGAGCAGACGCGAACGCGGGGTCGGGCTAGAGCGAGTTCTCGCACGGCTGGCTTCGCTCGCCCAAAAGGAGAGCTTGCTCGCAGGCTAAATTTGGAGGAAATTTAATGGCTTTCGTTCTCGGGGACAAAGCAAACTGTCCAGTAATAATGAGGTGTCCTTATTAAGCGAGTGTCCGTAAAGGGGGCTTTGACTGTATATTTTACTGAATTTCTCAAAGTAACTTGCAAACCACTACCTTGCCAAAATTTTAATGAACCACTTTAAGTGCTATTTCTTTGAGAAAGGAAAATTATGACATGCTTGTTGGAACCAAAACATAAGAGGGACAGATGTGCAGCCCGTCACCCCTTACAGTTAGTTTTCACTAAAAATTTAAGTATCCGAAAGGCTAGAGTCCATTAATTAATTAATTACTTTTTACTGTGCCCTGTAATCGACAGGGAAACCAAGTTCGCATTTACAGTAACTCAACTGAACTAGAATGAAGTAGTAGTGCTCTTCCGAGTGTCATGGCCTACAGAAGGTAGAACCGTCCGTTCCGGGAGAAGGTTGAACAAACCGTTGCTAGCAGCAAGCCAGGAATAAAGAAATGGAACTAGCTAACTGCTTTCTTCGATTCACTCATGAGGCTCCTACTTTCAGTAGGGTTTGTCCACCACACTTGTAGAGTAGGCCCGATCGAGCGCTAGTAGGGAACTACGGCACGACGGCAACAAAAACTTAAAAAAACAATTGGTTTTATGACCAAAACAACAGCTCAGTCTGCGCGTGCATTACGTTTTTTTGTACATTTCTTTGACGTCCATTACCGTGACTACGACGTGAAGCCTCCCAATGCGACGTTTTATAGAGGAGGTGGACATACGACGACAAATTTTCTTTTCTCTACTTGAACATGGATAAAGCCCGTAAGAATTCAACTCCAGGAAAAGTCGCCTACATTTGACGAATTGAGCGGTTCCAAATAGACGCAATAAAGTTTGAAAGGACGCAAAATTCGTTTTTTTAGTTATGTTTTCACTGCCGTCGTCGTCGTGTCGAGCAATAAACGTCAGCGTAGCTAGGAGTTATGGCTGTGCTGAGCAGTTATAGACTGCCTCGAAATTAAAAGAAAACCGCGAGTGCACACGGAGAGCCGATTGTAAAGTCGATTGTCACTTTTAGTACCCGAGTACCGGAAGGACTCGACCTTGTCGTCCTTGCCTTCAGGCACCGGCAGGGTGTCTGAACTGGTGTGCCGTATTTGAAAAAATGGTATGTTCACACTTGTGCCCGGCAAGGGCTTCACTTATGGGCACCGCACCCAGGCACCCTGTGTAAACATGGCCTTAAATAAACTTTGAAAACCACACTGATCACGAATGTAAACGTTTATCAGCTGAGCGAACATGCATGGCCGAACCAGTTTTCACACTCTCTTGCGGGCCACGGAATCATAAAAGGCGTGTAGCATTCAAATTATCATTAATTATCATAAAAATTGTAAAAAAAAAAAACCCGAATGATGCAATTTAAGTAAGAATTATACGAAATAATAATAAGAAAATTTTAGTCATTTAAATTAACCTCACCCGAGAAATTAATTTAAAATTTCTCCTCTCTCGATGTCATGCACCTGCAAAAATACAAAACCGTGCCAAATATATATATTAACCGAAAGTAATAAAAGGAAGGCGTCCCTCGGTGATGAAAAACTAGCAGAATCTAGTCTCCTTTCTTTGATGATAGCGATTATTCCCGGCCCAGTGTCGACTAATAAGGAAAAGAAATTTATTTATGCGCGTGTGATAATAAATTATGCATGTGGTACATTAGTGGCAAACACATAAGTTTCATTTTCAAATTAAGCCCCGCATAGAACGTAATTGGTCTAGAAAATCAGGTCAACTTGCTCCCAGAAGCATGGATGACCCTCATTCTCGCCTTTTTGGTGATCGCAATTATGGTTCTGTCTGTTTTGATTGGTCGTAATTCGGATCAGAGATTAGCGCCACCAGATTGTTTGTTACAGTGACGAAAACTTTCCACCCCATGTTGGGCCGATTTATTCACTGTATCACAAGCCATATTTGAGGTTCTTGATTGAAAATGCTGTAAAAAAAAGGGCTTTGTGTGCTAGCACTATTCATTGCCTTAGTGTTAATTGTTTTTATTAATTTGTACTGAAGTCCAGAAAACGTGGCGAACGTGGAAACGCAGGCACCTTGAGGATAGCTGTGGTGAGTACACCCGCTAGGAGTAATCATTGTGAGACTGTTTCAGTTACTATCACATGATCGAAGACATACATCTCAGATGCTTATTTTGTTAGTCTTTTTAGCATCTCTTTCTTTAATTCTTCGAAGTTAATTGTAATATTTTACCTAACTGTAAGACTCATTAAGCAATCGCGGGGTGTTGTGTAATCTTCCATAAGTTCGACACAAAGCGCGGTTGATCAGGGGTTGATGTTTATTTTTTCAGTGTGCAGTTCAAACGATCATATTTTTTAAGTATTTTCTGGTGGATGTAGAGGTCTCTTTAAGAAACGCTAACTGTATTAAGAAATTGTTTGTTTTGTTCAATGCTTTTGCAATATAATAAAAAACACCTGTCTACACCAGCTACACCGCTGACCGCCCTTTACAAATCGAATTATCAAGACAGGCTCTTGCAGAACACTTGCAAAATACATCTTCATATAACTACTGAAATGATCTTAAAGGTGATCAAGCTTAATCATATTTAAAAACAAATCGTTGTTGGACATTCCCAAGCCAAAAAAGTTTGAATTTTTCGAAGTCGAAATCAAAATCTCAATCTATATGGAAATCCCAGTTAAAATTAATTTCTTGTAAACGTATAGAAACTGTCGGATATTATTGAACATTTCCAACGATCTTGCCGGTGCGTTTTCTTCTCTAGTCAGTCAATTTTGTATCATTTTAACACCTTTTTCCTGTTACGGAAATAATGGAGGTTTAATATGCATTTCATTATCATGAGAGTAAACGCAATTTCTATGCAACAGGCAGTTGACCCTGCATTGAAACTGCCAAACTGAATATTTTTTAAATGAGTAGAGTTGTCATATTTGCCAATTGGCCGGCGACTGGGTTGTTTAGAAATGACAAACTTCGACTTGTGTAGGCGCTATCATAACCAGGACAAGAGGGGTCTAAAAATAAGGGGGGCCTCCCCTGCATCCGCGACTGGACTTAGCCTATAAAATTATAGGAAAACGGTATCCTTGGGGGAAATAGAGAAGTAGGCGCTGGGATGTTAAGCCTCAAGGTTTCACTTTATGAAGGATAACTGGTAAATGTCAAAGACGTAACAGTGAAATGTAACTTTTTTTTCCTATTGTCCTCTTGAAATGGCCTGTCCATAAACAATGCTCCTTAGGGCCTATTTTTTAATTACCCTAGCGTAAATGCCATTTATTTGGACAAATTTTCTGTCATTACCAACGCTTGACAAATGCGGATGGTTTGTCCACAGGCTGCCCAAACTCACGTTGCGAGGGAAGGGTGTAATGTAATTTACATACCATGAGGTGACGCGCCGGTGTCGCGTTAAAGGAGACCGTTGAAAATATAAGAGACTTTGTATGAGAAATAAATTACTGAGATCTGCGAACGCTAAATAACGCTAAACCTTACTTTTTCTTAAATGAAATGAATAAAAAAGACTTACCTACAATGTATTCCACTGCGTTTTAGTGTCTGTTTGCCGTTTTACTGTTTTTTTGGCTTTATTGCGTAACAAGAGTTTACAGCGGAAAATGTAGTTTTTCATATATTCCAGTATGCTATCTACTGTGGATCATACGGATCCAAGAAGTCTAGGCATGGTATTCCCCTTGGAATTTCGCAGCAATGTCATTGTTGCCCTCACCCGTCGTGTAAGTGCCAATTGTCACCCTAGCAAGCTTTCCAATTTCAAATGCAAATTAGTTGGTAAGCGCAACATTGGTCACAGGCACTGGACGAAAGCCAGAAGTGCCTCGAAGTCCGGCACAAATGGCTCGATTTGATGGGGAAATTATGGATCTTTTTTCGAGCCGATCTCTCAGAGAGGAAGAATAGGTTTCCCTCTTGGGCTGGAGCTGAAAAATTTGCAGCAGATTTGAAATTCGGCGAAAAAAACGGCTTTCTTGTTGCGACTGGTCCAGGACCCTGCCAGATCGAAGTGACCAGCCTTCACTTCGTTCTACGGAAGGAGTAAGAGTGGTTATCGACCGTTACCGCAACCTCGTTCCCAGGCAGCGTAGGGCGGGTAGGAGAGAACCCTGGGAACGAGGTTGCCGTTACCACTATTCTTTCAATACCTACCTGGACACGCGATCCCTCACATAGCGCGAGCGTCATATTGCTCCCTTGGCGTAGTGGGGTGAGGAGCCTACAGTGTAGTTAACGGGTCATTAGGGAGCTTAAGCAACTACGACGACGACCACAACGACGACTTCAAAAAACAATAGGTTTAATGATCAAAACAACAGCTCAGCACGTGCATCATGCTTTTTAGTACATTTCTTTGACGTCCTCTGCACGACTACGACGTGAAAACTCCTAATTTGCCGTTTTGTGGAGGACGTGGACATGCCGCGACGGCGAATTTTCCTTCCTCTTTTTGAACTTGAATAAAATCCTTAAGAATTCAACTCCAGGAAAAGTCGCCTGCATTTGACATATTGAGAGGCTCCAAATAGACGCGATTATGTTTGAAAGAACGCAAATTCATTTTTTAGCGACGTTTTTACTGCCGTCGTCGTAGTCCTTGCTTAAGGTCCCTATTGTTGCCCTTGCACCCGACTGGTCCAGGACCCTGCCAGATCGAAGTGACCAGCCTTCACTTCGTTCTATGAAAGGAGTAACAGTGGTTACGCAATAAAGTCAAAAAAACAGTAAAACGACAAACAGACACCAAAACGCAGTGGAATACCTTGTAGATCTCAGTAATATATTTCTCATACAAAGAGAAACGGTCGCCTGTAACGCGACACCGGCGCGTCACCTCATGGTATGTAAATTACATTACACCCTTCCCTCGTAAAGAGAGTTTGGGCAGCCTTTGCATTAACAAATGCAAGTGTTGTTAGATGTAACCGGGCATGATAAAAGTGAAGACAGATAATTCTGCAAGCAGAATACTGCAATGCTGATCGTACTACGGGAAATTTAACTCTGCAAGACATCAACAAGACACCGAAAGAACTCAAAACATAGCGGGTTTGTCGCCATAGACAGCTGTTTCGCCCTTTTTGGGGCTCGTCAGTATGGCGTAACAGAGAAAACTCTGATGCAAAATAACCGCGCACTATGATTTTAAGCCCTGACCCAGAACTCTCAACACCCACAGAATCACGCCATACCACGTGCTTTCTGGGGGGCAAGAGTCCAAGTGTCAAGTTGATGTCTCGCAGAGAAAATAAAAAAATTGGCCAAAAACCAACCTAAGGACATGGACAAAACCATGCAAAAATTACAGCATATAGGATCTACATTTTTATTTTTGCTGATAAGGTCTTTACAGATCCTACGTTCTCGGCATATTCGTTTGCGGTCCAGTGCAGTCCCTCGTGGTTTATGATAAAAGTAAATAGTTTCCGGTGCGGATAAAGTTTTTCAAAACAAGTATTGTTACAACACTATACATAGACATTAATAGGATACAATTTCGGCAGATTCTTCTTCCCTTAGGCCTGCAGAGGGACCTAAATATTACCGCTCTAAACGCAATGACAGTATGCTGTTTCTCCAGAGGTAGTTAATCGATAAAAATCGACATCGTAAATCAATCGATATCATCGATATTAATCAATTCATCCGCCGATTAATACCGATTGATATCGGAAATCGATAGAAATCGAAGTCACAGAAAAAATAATTTATCAATTATTATCGATTGCCAAAATCAATAACAATCGATAGGAATCGATAGTAGTAATCGATAACAGTCGATAAAAAATCGATTTCTATCGGAAAATCATCGATATTAAATTAATCGAAGTCCCACCTTTTTTCTTTATCAATTTCTATCGATCGATATCGGAAATCGATATCTCCTGTCATCGATCATTGATATCGATTAATATCGATTATCGGTTTATCGATTAACTACGTCTGGTGTTACTTTGACATTAGGAACTTCCCCTGTTTGGAAAGCCGAAAAAGGGAGAGGTTCGTTATCGCTTTTCAGTTTCATTTGAAATTATCTCATCTGGTCTTGACTGGTAAAAAACAGAAGCGAAAGACCCAGACCCAGATTAAGTCGAATTCTCACCGCTTGTTCAAACCCGGGGGGTACTCAACAAATTTTTATACGGGGAGGCTCCGCCACGAGGTCCGACCCTTTACCCTTTTTATATACCTTTTCTGATAGACAAGGTACCCCTCTCGTATTGCTGGTTTTCAGTGTCACGCCATTCAAAATAGATCAAAATAAAAATCAAAACCGTTCAATAGATAAAGTCCAGAATCTGAGAAATTAAAGGAGGTACATATACAAAGACCCTCGTCAAGATTCAGGTCAGAGGAATATTTCGTATACGAGATATCCGAAGAAATGTTTTGCCCAAATTATAGAGATTTGTATGGAGACGCCATGCTGGTGCTCACCTGGATGAGCTCCAACATGGCGGACGGAAACCAACAGAAACATCTGTTACCGAGTTTTGCTACAAAAGCATGAATTTATTCTTCGAGAAACTCATGAACATTAAAGTAGTACTTTTTCTAATACATGAACTGTTTAGATAGCAAAATTTCCTGAAATAAGTCTTTTTTTTAACCTACATGACAGCTCTCTTGGCCGTCATGTAAATGCCGCGTCACGCAAAAGCTTAGAAATTTAAGTGTACTCTATCGCAAAACCAAGAGCCCTTTTGAAGCAAAAATTTGTCTGAAAATTAGTTTTCAACTGCTCTAATGCATCGTGAAAGTAAAATCTCGGTAGGATCGATAGTTTTTTAGTTTGAATTTTAGTGACGTCATGTGAAAACCAACATCAGGAATCATGGGCTCCTGCTATAATTGACAAATTATACCCCTTTTACATACTACTATAGAAAACTGCATTCCTTTTAACATCTGTAAATGCACCGTCTTTTTAATATGAATAAATCGCTAAACCAGAAAGTTTTCTTTTCTTTTTCACAGCCATAAAATGAGCTTTTTAGCCCCTTTAGGTCCTATCGCAGACCACAATGACAGATTTCAGCCCCCTGAAATCTACTTCAACTAGTGAAATCCCTACCCTTTCATATACCTGAAGCCTGAAAAAAAAGTACCCCTTTCGGGAGGAGCCTCCCCACATAGGCCAGTAGGGAGAACCCCCCTCCCAGGTGTTCAAGTAATAAAGTTAGATTCAAATCAAGGAGCTTTAGGCGGGGTTGTAAATAAGAGACGTTCCATTGTCTCCACACAAAGCCTTTTCTCACAATTTGTACCACTCGTACACCACTAAAAAATCCACTTTCACGACTTGAAAACAGCGATCAGTATGGGAAAACCAGTCCTCTTCTTTAATTTCATTAATTTTGCCGTGTGCTAAGTAAAGGTTAAACAGGTTGTTAGGCTAGTAACTTGTTGACCTGAGGCTGCATAGAGTTCGAACCCCATGATTTTTTTTCTAATTAAGTGAGGAGAGGTTGAATTGTTAAGTATGGGCCGGCATTTTTCCTTACTTTGTTGTATAAATGTAACACAGAACTATAAACTCGAATCATGAACTCTCTTTAGCTGCGTTGCAGCCGGGCTTGACACTCGAGGTCCAGATAGAGAACTCGATATAGTCCATTATATCAGAGATTATACTGACTATCTGCGACCGGCTAACTCTCTTTCGCATGCAGCCAACCGTTTTTTTTTTTTCTGTCTGAAATCACCCCCTTCCCCCAGCTCAAAAGTAACCAAAAGTTAATTTGTCAGCCCTTAACCTTAGCTGGCTCTTATGATTGGCTCCTATAGCATTTTTGGCGTGCTTGTACTATTGTCCGGCCAGAATTCTAGGGCGACTCTAACACAACAAACATAACTTGACACTTGGCCGGGTTACAGACCCGACGGCAAAGCCAAGCTCGTTGCTTTACATCAGTTTCTGTATGGACACATGTTGATGAGAGGAAATCGTTAGGTGAAAGGTAAGAATTTATGTCCTTCTTTTTTGAATAAGCATTGTCGTATAAGAAGTATAGCGTGATTTTTGTTTGCAACATCACCCTGTCCATCGGCTCAGTTGAGCATCGTTTATTTTGCTCTGCAGACTATCCCGGGAAACTACCGGTCGATTTCTGTAAAAGCATGTCTCCTTCCAACACCATGGAATACCGTACCGACTAAACACGAGTAAAATAATTCATTGGAACTTGCAGCAGATAGAGTATTTTCAGAATAATTAAATCAAGTCCACTTTGTTATTCAATTTATGTGTTCCATGATAACTAGTACTGTTTTGCGTTCTCCTTTTTATAAAGACCGTTTACACTGTTATCACTATTTCAAGTTACTTTATTAGTCTTACATTAACCGCATCGAACATCCAATCTAAAAGAGCAAGTTCTCTCATCTCCAGACACAACCAGATCATTTCCAACTGACCCGGCTTGTTTAAAAAATGTGTGATATGTTTTCAGTTGTATAATAAACACAATGACATGGGATGGACTACATTTGGCAAGACGTTTATCACAGAGTAGGTTTTCCGGCTTACCTTCTTCTCTTTCAATTCAATGAACTCAAGTCGTATGTCCTTATACTGAGCGCTTTTGACTAAATTTTCGATGGATTTTTTATTTACGATGACTAAAGGCGATTTCTCACTGAGTCTAATCTTAATCCTATATGACCCGTTTAGGATCATTTATTTATACAATGGTGGGATTTTAGCTTTAGGTGTCAACAGTGTGTCAAGTTGAGTAAAATCCCGGCAATTTTTAACTATCATATTGAATATCAGCATGTTTTTTGCGAAGGCTTTTAACGCTTATATCATGATCAGAGCCAAGAGAGAATGATTGCTTGTCAGAGCTAAACAACACGAAGCGCTTTGTTCCGTTATGTGATTAAACGCTCAATTCTCACGCATAAGATATCACCTTAACAAAACAACCTGTAAAGGTCACCAAAGCTGAAAGCCAACTGACATCAGACCGTCTTGTTTCTAAATAATAATTTTTTCACGGTAGTCTGTTCCATTATTCTTTGCACGAAATACTTCTTAAAAAACTGAGTGGAAGTGAATTGATTCGTATAAAGCCATAAATTAACCGTCGACGACTTTTTCAGGAATCTCAAGTTTTTTCTTACAAAATTTCCTCAATAGCACAAAACAGAATTTTTTATTGGCTGGCTTTTTTTCCTATTAGATGTTACACTTGCAGTAACAAAATTGTCAGGCGAGGATGAACGGCCAGTTTTACAGCGAAAAAAGAGACTTTGTTTCATCTGTTGCATCGAAAGAGAGCCATACGACCCAAACTGACATTTTTTTCTCTCCTTTTCGCTATGATTGTATTAGTCAAATTTTGTCAACAAATTTTTTCTCGTATCGATTTTGAACCCATGTTTTTATATCGGACTGCGACAACTGGATGGAATTTTAATCATCTTGTCATAATTAGGAAATTGTATTCGAATAATGGAGCACGGCAGACCTCGATAAGAATAGATGCCCTGACTTGTGAAAAAAAAGAGATAAGAAAACTCAAAAGCAAGATATAATTAACCACAGTTAAAAGAACTCTTTTACTAGTTAAATTTCATTGATTACTTCTTCTAATCATAAAAATCTCTTTCCTGACTGTTTTTGTTTTTAATCCATTCTCCCTGAGTGTACTTTTTCCACAGTGTGTGACATCAACCACCGGCATTCGCTAAACCAATCAAATTGTTCTCGCTTTCTTTGGTTGTTCGGCCATTGCGGTCAACGAAGCAGATAAGCTGAAATGTCTGTTCCCTCTCAACAACTCTTGAGCTACGAATGACGTGAAATCTAGCGTATCGAGGAATCAGGACATTGTCAAGGATACAATGCATATATAAATTCATATTATCACGGAGATATGATCATCGATTAAATTATTCAAAAGATGTCAATTATAAAACTAGTCACAAAATTAAATGAAAGAAAGAAGTAGAGAGAATGAGTCTGAATTGATCTAAACTGATCTACCGTCAAAGTTTATATCATTAACAATGCTACGCAGCTGAATATACGAAAAAATTGTAATTCGCTCGCAAAAGTGGACACTTCAAGATAAAAAATGTCGAAATAATAAATTTTGGACGACTTGTGACCACTTGTATTTCACTCGTGCTTCTGTTCAGAAAATATGTAACAAAGTTCTCAGTATAACGAAAGATTTTCTTTACCACTTGACAGTAATAGTAAAGGTATACCATTAAAAAAACCTTGATATATCGAAGCCTCCTTGTAGAGAACAAATTTTTCTAGTCCCTTGGTTCTTCCATATATCGAGGTTCGACTGTAACGCCTAAATCCCTTGCTGTGACCCCCGGCATTTTTTTTTACTATCATCTGTTTCGAGGTAATCCACCACAATAGGGAAAAATCAGCTGTGGTAGGGAACAAATGGTATTCAAAGCAAGTACGCGCAAATTAAGTGGATTTTTTGCGTGGATTCTAGTAAGAGAGAGCACAAACTAGGAACAGCTTCAGACAGACGAAGAATGACTAGGTCCGGGGGAATCAACTCAACAAAGTTTGATACAAGGAGGCTCCACTCCGATGTTCAACCCCTTACCCTTTTATATATCATTTTTGACATCAAAGGTACCCTCCCTGTATTGGCCTTTGTAGGGAGTACCCCCCCGGATTAGGTCTACTCTCTTCTACGGTTGACATTATAAGCTGTTACAATCAGTATCCAAAGTTTTTAATAGCTGAACCGTTGATTTAGCCGTTTTATTTCGGTCCTCGCAATCAAAAGTGTTTCGTCAACCACGCCAGTATGATCAAGCAACAAATTTACGTTGTGTTGAGCTTGCCACTTCATCCCATCCTTTCATAGCTTCTCAGTTGACCTGCCATGCATGAGTTTTGTCAAGTTTTCTCCTGCCACCTTAGTTTTTATCTCTTGTTATTTCAGTGAATGTCACCGGAGTGAAAAAACAAGTCGCTAGATTTCAATCTTCAAACGAACTTCTGCTCTCAAAAGCTTCATCTTCCCATGCAAATTTTTGCCGCGATAATTCTGGTTATTGTTTTTTTCTAAAAAGCCCTTCTTTCTCTTAGTCAATAAAGTGTTCTTACTTAAAAACTCTACACCGACAATAACATTTATGAAGTCACCGCAGAATTCGAAGTGTTATCTAGCAATACTCTTCCAAGCATTATCATTTTCTGTTTAGCATACGAAACAAAACAAGTTGTTTAGGTTAATAGACAGTGATTTTTCTAGAAAAAGATAGGCCACGCCTTCATCCAATCGATGGAGCCGATCTGTTTTGTCCCAGCCATTATCTTCAGACATCAAGTCAAACACGCTTCAAGCTTGTCCTCTTGTTTTCCTATGACCAAAATTTTCGATCATTATTATAATAATAGTGTCCTGTTATCTCTTTACTCTGGGAAGTGAGACGTCTGATCATTTCAGTGGAAATTTGTGCTGCTGTTACGTCAAAGCTTTAAAAATTAGATCTTTTTGGCTCTATATATTTTCCCTGATACACTAATTGCACTTTCTGAATACTATTTGAGACGGTTCAACGGCCCAAATCATCTAATCTGCTAAGGATAAAATCGTCAAATAAGAAGAGTATTGAAAGACATTAAGTCATGTGAATCTTTGTTTGTTATTCCATATCGTTATGTTTTTTTTTGGCCAGGACTTGACCACTGTTGTTTACTGACTGACTTTCAAGAGTCTCGCCCCCAAACAAAGAGCCCCTCCTTTGTATACTTACCCCGTACTAGGATCTCGAGCGATGAACAACAAAGGCGCAGCATCTTCTCGCAGTCCACCGCTTTGTCCGGAGAGTAAATATTTGAAGCTTTCCCTTAAAAACCGCAATGTTTTCTACCCTATCTCTCATACAGGTATTGTGTTGATCACACTTAAAATCAGCCACAATACTTTCGAGACTGAGTATGATCATGCGAAAAAACGATCGTGAGCATATCGTCTTAAGCCGCCCCCAAGTCCTGCAAGTACTCCTTTTAATTTAATTCGCAGTGATTGATCTGTCTTTCTTAATTCTGTATTTACATTTGTTTTGATTTCTTTCTGTTTGCTAAGTCGCTGTGGTTTTAAAGAGTCTCGATAGCTTTTTGTGTTATGTCACAGCCGGAGAGAAATGACTCCAGCGGGCACTTGCGTGAACTAGCCAAGAGGTCCTCCAGGACCGGCAGCCAGGTCTGGATTCGTAATTTCGAAATATTTACCGTATCTCGTAAAATACGGACCGTTGAGCAAAACAAAGCACAGTCGGGAGTGAAAAGAAGTTAATTTTCTTTTTATATTTTTAAAAATGAATGAGCAGCTGCCCACAGGTCTTTCGTGGCAAGATGAGCTTATGATAATAGCCTTTATTATGTTTGTTTGGGGTTAAATGCAAATTGTCCTCATCTAGACTAAGTGATCTGTGATTGTCACAAAGCTGACAAACTCACTTGGGTGCAAGAAAACAGGGATTAGCAGTTAACTGTGGTACTCCGTAGTACTACTAGAGAAGAAGCAGGTTTATATAAACTGGGCCATTACCGTTACCATATACATCCTGTTAGACAAACTGACTTAGCTTCAAGGTACGTCTGCATATGTAAGTACCACGATAACGTAAAAAAGACTTTTAAATGGTCAACCTTCAAACATCAATTTGCCGTTCATTTTACCGTCCAGATTGTTTAGTTATTATTATAAGTTAAGTTAAGTTTGAAAAGAGGAGCCCATTGTCATTTACAACGGTTTTATTCTTGGCTTCCGCAGGTTCAGAGAAGTCTAGCCACGGTGTTTGCATAATCTCGACCCCACGTTTACAATTATTTCTACGGTATAACCAAACAGACCTGGTTCGAATCCCTTAGTGTAGAGGAGGAAACAAAATGGACAATTATTTCCGAAGTGTTGTTTTCTTCGCTCTCTTTGTTTACTTCATTTTACAAGCTGTAAACATCGCGTCAGCAGGTGAATCTTTAAAAATGAAAGGCGACGCAATCATCGGCGGTCTCGTAGCCGTCCATGAGAAAGGAAGCGGGGACGCTTGCGTCTCGCCGAACCTTCGAGGCATCTTGACTGTCGAAGCTATTCTGTTTGCCTTAGAAGAAATAAATAGCAAAAAACATTTAAAACTGAAATCGACCTTGGGATGCGATATATGGGACACATGCCCACGGCCTGACATGGCCGCAATGGATTTAGTGGTGAACACGAAAAGACCGGAGGTTCAACTCCTTGCAGCAGTCGTGGGTGATCTCCCGCAGCAGCGACCGGAGTACCATCGAGCCTTGCTGCTTCTGTTCAGCACTTTAACGCCACACATGAGCTGCATCTCTTCAACGTTCCAAGCTGAGAATAAGCTGGACCTAATGACCGAAACCAAGTTTATTTTTCACCCCACCGCAAGAGACAAGACCAATTTACAAGCAATTGTTGATTTGGCTGCGCATTATAACTGGACTTACGCTGGCATTGTTTACGATGACAGCGCTGAAGGAAAATATAAAGCGGACATTTTACAGGAAAAAGCTAACAAAAAGATGGTCTGCACCGCATGGAAATACTCGCTAGCAGCCAACGCGAGCGCTGCACAAATCCAGCAATTCATCACGTCTTTAAAGGCGGAGAAAAATTTTTCAGTCATTATAATGCTAACGTCGAAGAGTATATTCAAGGAAATTATTGACGAGGCGTTCATGCAGAAAGTAAGTGATCTTACGTGGGTGGTTAGCGATGCGTCCTGGGATAATGAGGCAACCTTTGCAAATGAAAATACCGCTGCTCAAGGAATGTTAAAAGTAGGCACCTTAGCATCGATCAGCCGGTTTAAAGCTTTTTTAAAAAACCGTTTAAGTACTCCGGGACGAAACAAATGGATCATGCAGATTGTGGCCACACCAAGTTCAGAGTCTACTTCTCCTGATGATACATCTACTGTAATGACAACAAGCACACCAACCCAGGCCCAGTCCCCTAGCTCTGCTCAATCGAACGCGTCTTCCAATACTAACGCGACCATGAACGTTCCTAACACAACGCTTTCCTCATCAGCAGCCCCTTCCTCCTCACCTAATGCTCCCACTACGCCCCAGTGCAGCAGTCCGCCCTGTAATGTAAACAAGACTAAGTTGGAAGTGATTGTAAACAAGTTGATGTCTATGGCAGACAGTGCAACTTGCACCATCGACTCAATTTTTGCTGTGGCGCATGCCCTAGCTGCCAGGGAAAAGTGCCAGAGCAACTGTCCAGAAAAAAGCGATTTTTACAAATATATTCAGCATGTGAATTTTGTAAGCCTCAGTGGTCACCAGATCAGTTTCAATAGCCAGAGGAACTTAAATCAAACAATGTACAATATCTCGATTCTTCAAAAAACTTCATATAGTTCTGCGGTTACGCAAAGCGAGAAGTCTAAACTTCAGCCATCTGTAGTGGGAACCTGGAAGAAATCGGGAACAGACTCTCCCAAACGGAATCTACGACCTTCAAAGAACTTCAAATGGAACACAAAAGGGAACGATGCACCGACGTCTGTTTGCCACGAGCCCTGCAAACCTGGATCATATAAAGCATTAAAGGAAACCCGAGGAGAGCGCGATTGTTGCTGGCACTGTTTAAATTGCGGAGAAGGTTCTGTAAGCAGGACGGAAGATTCAACGACCTGCACAGCATGCCCAACTGGTTACACTGCCAATAATGCAAAGGACGATTGTGATAAACAGTTTGAAGATTACGCGTACTGGAGTGATGCTGGCAGCCTTGTGATGCTGTTCTTGATGGTAGCGGGTATCTGTTTCAGTATTTACGTTGCGGTGGTGCTATTCAAGAACAGAGAAACACCTGTCATGCGCCGAGCTAAGAATGCCCTTCTGATCTTGTTGCCGCTGGTAATTTTGCTCTTCCTAATTCCTATCCCTCTTCTTAGTAAGCCCACCGCATCTTCTTGCGAGGGATACCGCGGCTTCTTCATTCTGGCACTTGGCATTCCTTTGGCTGCCTTGATGTCCAAATGCGTTTATGTAGACAATAGGTTCTATGACTCTGACGGTCAAGTTAAAGAAAGTTGGGGTAACTGCATATGTACCCCACGCATAGCCGTTGCTATGGGAACAGTCATTCTCCACGTGGTAGTGATAATTGTCCTCGCGGTGCTACTACCGAACGAGATCGAGCGTTTTCCAACGGACGACCCTTTTACTGTCTACATCGAGTGCTCCTTACACAGTGGCTGGGGTTTTTTATTTGTCATATTCTACATCATGGTGATGGCGACGCTGTACTCTGTCCTCTCCGTGAGTGAGGAGATTTCCCCGGAGAATGACATGGAAGTGCGGTGGACTTCTTTATATATTTTTAACTTGTACGCAATCTGTTTCTTTTACATCGTCGTCGGCCATGGTGTGATCGGGAAGGGGAAGATCTGGGGCTTAGCTTTCGTGGATTTGCTGTTCGCTGTTAATATTCTGGTATGCATCTACCTCCCCAAATGGTACGTCATCGTGTTTCAGCCAGAGAAAAATCAGTCGGACGTTTCACCCTGGACAATGTATGTGAAGACGCAGGAAAAAGTTACGGTGCGCCTCTCAGAAGAAGAGTCACCTGTCATGCCAAAGCGAGGTAATAACCTGGCCAGTACAGCCAAGGAGACTGGTGGGAAGGTCAAGGACAGCGGAGACCCGAATAAAAATGAGTTACAAGAACTTATTAGTGACACAGACGTGTGACAGCTAGAGCTTGGACAGGACACTAGGTTTTAATTCGCTATCGCATTGCGTTTAGATTTGCAAATGTTATTAGCAAAAAGCATAGATAAGCGTATTTCAATTTTGTCAATAACTGATGGTTTTGGTAGTCATCAATTCTTAGACGTGTGCCATGAACAGAAAGAATCAGTTATAGAAATATTGTAATCTATAATTTTAGTAGCAAAATTGCACTATCCAGCCGTAGGCAAATCTGCGAGAAGTGATCGTTAGGTATTATAGCCGAGGAATATGAGAGGTTTTGTCCCAGGTAGGGGAATCCAGATTCCAGAATCTGGAAATTTTGCTTGTGGAATCCAAAATCCTGGGCTTTTGTACGATGCGAGAAAGCGTCACCCGCATCTTCTCAGCAGAACCAGTCCTCTATAACCATAGTGACATCAAAAATCATACTCGGGGCGGGTTTCCCCATGAAAAATGATAGGGCTGAGAAAGGTTTTATGGTTCCTAATGAGACACGTGACCGGGTCGATGACCGGATCTCAAGTTCTCTCTTCTCCTATTTTCCAAAGGTTTCCCTGGGAACGAGGTTGACTGTGACGCACCTGTTTTAGCTATTAGTTAGTCAAATGTATGGTCAGATATACAATTTATCAGTTATGACTGCGATTATATTAGTCGTACAATACCTTAGGTTGCAATTTATCATGTAATTTTCTTTAAAAAGTCGAAAGTATTAAATTGTTTTATTGCTTTAGTTTCGCTTTGTTTTGGTTAAAGGTGAGCCTACAATTTTATTTTCAACTTGCTATCATTCAGAAAGAAAACAGTACCAGTTTAGTCAGCCTTGCAATTGGTGTCCTCTGCTCGGTCAGTCCTGGACTCTACCGTGAGCTGTGACGTCACCGAGAGAGACTCGCCAAGAACGCCCACACTTTATTTCTAACAAAAATCGACGGAGAGGCAGACACACAGAAACAAAAAATTGTACCTTTAAATGCTGAAAGTGGCATTACTCTACTATGCAATGAATAGACCACTTTCGATATATTAAAATTCAGCTTGGCAGCGAGGCCTAGAGGACACAAACAAAGGAAACTGAACGAACATGATTATTCATTTCTTTTGTTTGTGTCCTCTAAGCCTCAACATCAAGCTGAATTTTAATATATCGAAAGTGTCCTATTAGGATCGAACTGTTGCAGTCTGGTGAGCACCTAATCTCGTACCCAGATCTCACTCTGTTTTACACTGACCGTGGGAGATCTGGGTACGAGATTAGTGAGCACCGTGAGTTGATTGGAGACGATCCCCGGGGTGGGGCATTTGCCATCCTATTTTCATCCCCTCTTTGGGGTATTTAGTTGTTTAAGTGTCCCTGCCCCGGGAATTTGCTGGTGCATTATTTATATGGGCATATAACTGTGAATGTCTTTCCAAAGCTGATTTTTTTTCTGTTTCTTGCGTTTCTCATCCTTAACGCTCCTACAGTCTATTATACTGAAGGACATGTATTGCGTTTCTAACCTCATAGATAGCACTTTGACGAAAACGTAATAGTTTTGTTTGAGATATGGCTTCCCATTTAGGGCTCCCGGCTGGTTGGGCGCCGGAGTACCCGGGAGAAAGTTGATCGGTGAGTCGTTTACACTCGTGTTCCGCTTCGCATCCCTTTTTCGAGCTCTGTGATCGGCTGGACTGTTCTTTTCACATTGTTTGTGTTGTAATTCTGTTTTGCTGCTGCGCAGTTTAGGTGTTAACATAAATTTCCTTAGAACAAGTAGTTTTTCTGCGTAGGAGACGTTAAAGGCCCAAAGCATATAAGTGACCCTTTAATAAAACACAAATGAGAGAGAGAATCCCTAGTAAACAAGCCACGATACTTCCGTTTTCTAAATTACCCAAAGGTATTTTCGTCGCCAGAGCCTCGGGCCTTATGCCCTGTGTATATAAACCTAAAACAACTTTTCGGGACTTTCGAGTAACCGGCTATTCCTTTGCTTCACGCGTGCGCAGATCGAGGCGCGAATAGTATAATCTCGTTCCCAGAAGCCGCGATCCTTTTGGACAAAAGTAACGGAGGCTCTGGGGACGAGATCGCGAATGGTCGGGAAATTTTCTCACCCATGTTTAGGATTAATGTTTAGGAGGACAGTCTGCATGTATGATTGAAAAAGTCACTCTCGTTATTGTATAAAGGTAAGCCTTGCTCGTTTATCATATTAAAAAGCCAGAAAACTCACTATACCAGTTTACTCGTACTAGAATTTTTTTTTCATCCATTTTGGTGCGTTTCATCCACTTTTGGCGTCTCACGTTTAGCCTCATATTCACCGCT
The DNA here is from genome assembly GCA_038088405.1 of Porites divaricata. Classification (NCBI taxonomy): domain Eukaryota; kingdom Metazoa; phylum Cnidaria; class Anthozoa; order Scleractinia; family Poritidae; genus Porites; species Porites divaricata. Next base: position 23,632,428 of record JBBMOI010000009.1, on the reverse strand, counting down.
GTCGGCAGAATGAACTCATGCTCAGCTAAAGATTTCAACCATAACCTCACTTGACTCGCCGCTTTAATACTGACTTCTCCTGAACGGTTGGTAATGACAGAAATTATAGTTTTTTTTATAGTTTTCAAAGTCTGACAATAAGGTGTTTAAGTACAGAAATAATTTATTATTGCCCTACTGATATTAGCTGGTGGTTAAACTAGAGCACAGAGATAGAAAATTATTTTCAGTAAAACCACAAAAAAGGAGTGGCATGTACCGGATGGGGGGAGTCAAGGGAGGGGGGAGGGGGGGGGGGCAAGAACCAGCATTACAATAATAGTACCAACCTCATTCCCTGGGTTCTCTCCTACCCGTCCTTGTGGAGCGAGAGAGGGGTAAGACAGAGAGCCTGGGAACGAAGTTGCAAAAGTACAAGATAGCAGGCTCCACACAGTTTGAAAAAGTGGATAAAAGTAACATTACTGCGCTTTTCACAAACATGCGAATTCTGAAGTTCAAAAGCCAACTGATGATTGTGCTTTTCGCTGCCGTCAATCATCTTAACGGACCTCTTAGGAAACAAAACTTTACTTTAACAGGTTCAAAAGGTCATGGTTTCTGATTTGTGATTTCGATCCATTTTGTGTATTTCTGTGTTTCAAGATTTGTTGCTTGTGATCGTAATTATGATTGACGGCAGCGAAAAACGCTATTGTGAAGGTGGCTTTTGAACTTTAGAGTTCGCATGTTTGTGAAAAGTGCAGTAAAAAGAGGGGAAAATTGATTCTAAAGTAGTGAAAGGTATGTTCCTCAAACATCCTCAGTAAGTTGGAGCAAGGAAGCTTGCTTGGAACATTATGCTCCATTATTATATGGCCACATCAGTGCACGCTCTCTGATTGGCTGTGGGCAAGATTTCCTTGTAATGAGTGGGCATTATGCGCTAGGTGTCCAAGGCATATACAAGCTGTGTTTAACTTCTATAGTGGACTTCCATGTTATGGTCAATTGACAGCTGTCAAAAAAGGGTATCCATTGACCATTATCACATGACTGTATTGTGGTCTCAAGGTGACATGTTTTTTAAAAGAACCCGGTGACCAGTTGACGGTTTTAATTGATCGCAGGCTTCTGCTGTTTTATATATTAACATTGCTGAAAAGGCCATGTAATAAATAACTTCACTAACCTCACCAGTTTGGTCATTACAGGGAAATCTTAGACATTGGCCTTGATGTATTGAGTCCCTCTGTCTGAGATTTGCCTGTAATGACCTCACTCTTGCTTACTAAGTGGTGTGCACAAAACCATAAGAACATAATAAACTCTCTACCAAACCTGGCAACTACCAATGAATGACAACTCAGAGTTATACAAATAATACATAATGCTGTCTTATATTTTCCCAGCCATCTCATACAGCCTCATTTACATGTACTAATTTCTGGAAGAGCAGTTGTCGCCTATGGTTACAAACTTGACAGTTTTTTTTTAAAAACTGATGTGTTAGTCATATTGTTCACACTCAAGTATTCTCTGGGCACTTAACAAAATAATATAATTGGGAGTGATTTTATTCAAGTCAAACAAATAAGTTGACATGCTACTCTTCTGCACATTTAAAGCACAAGAATCACTCACAACTTTCTTTTTCTTCAAAAACGCTCATAACATTGGCTGTGGCATGAACAGTTAATACTTCTATCAGTGGGAGTAACAACACAAAACGAAAACACAGCAATAATTTTATTGTTGGCCACTTAACTTAGGCATATTCAGCATCTTTTCAGCAACTTACTCATGAAGGATTTGTTTGTTTACTTTTTTGCTTGTTTTTTTTTTGGTGTATTTTCATCTTTTTATTTTAATTTCTTAGGAAAAAAAATCCTTGGTTTTAATCTTTGTAGAATACTTTATAGAAAGCAAAGTTTAATCCTTCAAGTATAAATTCATTGCTTTAATCTACACTAGTTTATTGGCACTGAAATAGTGCTTAAGTTTTAATTTGACAAATAAATTTTATAAAATAGTAAATCTAATTTTCAAATTATGGATAGCAGAGCTGGGACAATAAATGTGTAACCTCTAATGGCAAATTTGAGTGAAAGTGCACAGGTTAATTATGGACTCTTGAAATAATCCTGTCACAAGAAAGAATAGCTAACCTTTATAAAGTAATGATCAGGCTCAATATAATTACCATCTTCTTGATTACATAAACAGTTTGTAACAAGTTACTCATTAAAAATTTGTTTAGACTAGTACCCAGTGCTGCAAATAACAGCCAGTCATCAAGCAATGTCTGACTACAATTTTGTGCAAACTCCTACATGAGGTTGGGCATAATGATTGGACAAATCTAGGCTCAATTTCCGCTGCTCTCTTGATAGTGCAGGCTCATTTCCCAAACAGTGTCTGGTAATTAAGCCTAGGACAGATCAAACACTGGAGACCATCACTTTGAAACCACAGACTTGCCTAGATGTTCAAGAAACTTAACAAGTTATGCCCATGAACTTTTCTGGTTTGTCCAACTAAAATAAGAAACTATTTGCAGCCATGAGTACATGAAAAGGTCTCTTTGCACTGCTGTTTAGTTTTTAGGAATTTAATTAGTTTTGAATTGCTATTTTCAAAAATATTGCCAAAATGTGAAATAAATGCATTTCCAATCCTGATAATTATTATTAGTACTCCCATAAAGCAGCTTTTCCAATTTCTTTCGCTGTGGCTGCAAACGATCCATTCTGGTGACCCTGTATGAAGCAACCATTACCTGCCTTAATTGCTATTCTGTTGTACTGAGGAAGTTCAATATTATACTCACTGGCACCACTTTCATCAGCTGACAGGGTGATGTTAAACTTCTCATCATTACACCAGAATTTTCCTGAATCAGTGCTGATCTTATACATTCCTTTGTCACATTTCACGTGGAAGACATCATATTTTGACTGATTGCTTTCAATTTTATCTTTGCTTCCAACACGGACAAAACCAAAATCACCACGGAGAACCAGCATTGGCCTGTTGACAAGTTCTGGAATGTGATATCCTCTTTCCTCGTCAATCTCATCACCACCTTCAATAAGATGACCATTGTCTTTGCCTGTAATGTACTTGCCAGTGTGGGATTTGAATACAATCTGTTTACCGTGCCATTCAAGCTCAAACCAGGAGTTAGGTCCAGGCTTGACGGCTGATGCTGTCATACCCTTGTCACCCAAAACCCAGTACTTTCCAGTTGAGCCACGAACTGCCACTTTCTTGCTTGATTTGTCAAATTCCAACTGGAAGATCTCCGTGTCTTCAAGTTCACCACGGCGATCAAGAATCACATCCATGCCTAAAAAGAAGGAATGGTATGGGTTGACTAACAAGATAAAATCTAAAACATACTTAACCACTGGATTAAGTGATTTGTCCATTGGATAGCGCTGTCCAACGTTTGAACAACCTAGACCTGAGAAAGGGATGGTATTTGGCATAAGGACACCATTTCATTGGTTTATACAGCAAAAGCATATACCCTCAGAACCACTTTGTAATGTTAAGAGTTGGTCAGATAATTTTCCATATATTTTTTCTCCTTTACATGACAGTTACAAATTAAAGTTCTTTTAACATTCATATCAAGGTAAAAGAGCTTTGACAATAGGGAAATTAAACAAGCAGATTAATCAAAGGAAGTAAATGGTCAAATGAATATCTTACAGAATAAATTTTAAAAAAATGCTATATTGATCTTGATATGGTTCAAAGGGAGAAAAACTATTCTTTATTGAATAAGCTACAGTATAAGGGAAGGTCACTTAATTAATTGGTCTTCTAATCATTTTTGTCTTGAAATATATTATTTTAAAAATTCATATTACCCTAGACCAGTATCTTACGCCCTTAGGCAGCCACAGAACTGCATGAGCATATTACTTATGTAGTCAGCTGTCCATTTGTTGGGATTATCAGCCTCACTAATGGTTGGCTCACAACTCACAGATGAATTTTTATTTTTGGCATTCATTCACTTTCATTCTCAACAAACTTGAAACCTTCATGTTTTAAAATATGCAACAATTACAAATATTGTCTTTGTTTTTATCTCAGTTGAAACTTGTCATAGCTATACAAAAGAAATATAATTGTATTTTGCAGGCCCATTTCCTTGACTAATTAAAATCAATAAGCTTATCAGGTACATGTATTACCTTTTAAGGTAAAGGGAATGGAAAGAAAATCACAGCCAAGAATGCATAAACAAAAAGATTATTTTTACCATCGACAAAATTGACACTGCTATCTTTACATTCTTTTTAAAACCAGTAGCTGGATTGAATGCTTCAATACAAAGGGCCTTACTGCTTCAATGGCATATCCGAGCTCTTCCGTTTTGGAAGAAAGCAGACTCAAAATGTATTTCCTCTGTACAGGTTCTACTATTATTGTCTCCAAACAAGTAAGAGAAATTAAAAATCAGCCAAATTAGGCGAGTTGTCTAGCAAAGAGACTCAGAGAGTAAATTTTCTATTGGTTTTCTATCAGTAACAGCAAAAATGACAATAAGAATGACAATAAGCATTATTTAACTCGACAAGAAACTTTTAAAGCACTGCTTTTGTTGCGTGACATCATGCCTGAATTAAGATAGTCAAAACAAGAGTATTACAGCACTATGATCACAAGGGTATGTGGATTAATATAATATGACAGTGTCTGCATACTGGCACGTTCTGTAGACTCGAGATTCGAGACCAAAAAGATCCATCGATCAACATTACAACAACGATCACGATGCGAAAAAAATCTTTAGATTCAAATAAATACGTAAACGACACAGAAAGTCAGAAGTATTCATCAAATTTTCTTCGTTGACCTCAGGAGCCGAAAAAATCCTTCAAAGAAAGAAGTTATGAACACTTTTCATGCATATTTTTTCGCGACAGTAATTTTAGTCGGCGATTTACAGAACTGTAGGTCATAATTATAATAAGATCGGGTTTCTTTTGTTCTTATAGAGTCACTGACATAATAATTATTGTTATGTACACAGTTGCTTTCAACTTCTCGCCGCTTGGAATCCACCAGGACGTCTAATCTCTTTAATTCACCATAAACATGATTTTGGTTTTGTTTTTTATCGCCCGAATAATTGCCCTCGGAAAAGTGATTGCTGTAACTGCAACATTTTAGACTCGCGCGCGACATTCTACCCTACACGTGGTTAAGTTTATCGAGTGCAAAGCCATTTTTGTTAATCCATTCAAATCACCATCAACAACAAACAAAACAAAGAACGTACACACAAAAGCATCTTCAAACCTGCAGATTGACTTGTAAACACAGAAAAATTTGCATTTTTATGAATGAAATCGGAACGAGCTTGTTAATGTCAATGATTCATAGACATGGGTAAAGTTTCGTAATTATAGAATAAATACAACGGAAGTAGCTCAGTGGGAAACGAAACACAAACTAAAAGAACAGAATATTGTAAAGCAAATGTAAAAGTTTCGTACCTTGGTGAATTGACAGTCGTCTGCCTGGTTTTGGTCCAATGAATGAAACTTGCGGTGGGCTATCTTGGACGTCAAACAGTTCGTCTTTTCCGACGGTGGTGTTTTTGCCGGCTTGAATCTTTCCTGTTCCCACGGGAGCGAGGTAAGTACCCTTGTCGGTTCTGAAAGCCACCTCCCCCTCATGGAATTCAATGGTGAACAAACTCTTCTTACTGGCATCCTCTACAAGCGAGCCATCGTTCGTCAGATACTTTTTGTTGCTCGCTACGATCGCGTATTTCCCCTCTTTTTCGTCGAACTCCAGAGTGATCGTGGCGTCCGCTCCCCATGGTATAATCTCGGTGGCTTCTAGCGTGTCCGTCTTGGTGTTGAGATGAGCGAAGCGCGTTCTTCGCGAACTCATCAGGTTGATGTGTGGGTGCATCGCAAGCTGAATACACCACAACTCTGAAGCGCCGGGCTTGGCCACACATTTAAGCTGATCACCAGTTCCACCGAAGTATGCCCCATGTACGCTTTTTATGGCCCACTTTCCGCTAGGCTGTGTCTCGACAGTGAATTTCGCTCCTTCGACTCGCTCTTCGTCCTCGCATTTCATGTTGCCTCTCCGATCTGCCGACAGATATCTGTTGAGGTGGCTCCGAAAATAACAAATATTGCTACCTTCTTCCTGCTCCAGTGTCCACATTTGTTTCTTCTTCAGCGCAGTCCCGTCCACGTTTAACTTGAACCCAAACGTCTCGAGCGTGAGATATCTTTTCGAGGCTTCGTTGACTAGCCCAAAATTCCATCTAAACGTTTTGGTAGCCATGTCGTCTGCGCGCGTCTGACTAATTCAGAGTACAAAATCGGTAAAACGTCGCTGTAAACGTTTTTTTAAAGCTCAAGAAATTTTGTGAGCGAGATCAATGACGCCCAAGCGTGCAATAGAGAAGGCCGATCACTGGAGTGTAGCTATTTGAATTGCCTAGCATCCGCGCCTTCAGGAAACCAACATGAGGACCGCCTTCTATCATCTTGATTGGAAAAAAGCCATGTCGTGGCCCGTCATTCATCATTTATAGCTGACAACATGTGGTCGGTATAAATTTCTTGTCTGTCATTAGACTTCGAGACAATCCTGTGGTATATTGTTTTTATCTAAAATGACTGGTTATCAAACCCTTAAGCCTTTGTTTAGGTGCGCAAAACCTGGAAATACTTTCATTTCCTCGTGGTGGCAACGCCCGCTTCGCGCTTTCTTTCATTTTTCGCATGAGCACATTTTCACGCGCTGAGATATGATGATGAGATATGATGTAATTTCAAGTGTCGACAGATGGCTCTGCTGACTACCGATTCGATCCAATCAGTAAAGGCACGTCTCGAATTTTATCCATTCAAAGTCACGAAATCATCATAAGTTAAGTTATGCACCAAGCCTGTTCCAGGCGTTCAGATAGTGGGGGAGCGAGTTAAATTGTACACCCGGAAAACGGGGTATGGGGGGGGGGGGGACGAGGCGGGGGGGGCTTCTAGTCTCCCCTTGTTTTTTTTTTTCCTCGTGAATTTTTCTTCCCCGCTCTACTATCTGAACACCTGGAACAGGCTATTATGCACCACACTGTTCATGTTCATGGGAGTTCATGTAGCCCTTGGGGACCCCTATAAAACTTTTCTATGCCCCGGCACGAACTCGATGTTTACAATCGCAAAGCGTGTTTTTTTTATTTTCATTTTAAATTGATAAAAATGATCGTGCTTTCCACGCACGAAAAACGCTGTAAATTTTTGTACCACACAAGAGAGTATATTTAGAAATTCTTTTTTACAAAAACCTTTGAATGCAAATCCAGAAACACACAGACTCCATGCTACAAAGCCTTAAAGACCTTAAACACCGTACTGCAAAAAATCCTCTATCAATAATCCTTTTGTTCTCCGCTTATTTTCATGAGTTTTAGCATTGTTCCTGTCGTCGGCCACGTCTTTCCTTTAACATACATACATGTAGGTGTGCCACTCTCTTTGTTGTAGCCAATCATATGCCGCAGCGTACGCGATTCATTCACATCACTTGTCCAAACAAGTAACTGCAGTTTTTATTAGACTTTCGCCCAGGCGACAATGAATTGAATTTGTGACCATACAGTTGGACTCCACGGCAACCGCACACAATCATAGGGTACAACTGTCCTGCTCGCTTTTCAGTTCAGTGACATATTTTTACTTTCGCAAACAAGGATATATTTTCACTTGCTTCCGCATACAAACACAGTTCTCAGATTTTTACCAAATTAACGTGCTGCCATTTCCCCCGCCGGCTCGCTGTTTACTGATTCTCGCCGGAAAAATAAAATTCGAGTCCTTGCTCAACTTTCGATTAACCGCTTTGTCTCAGTTTTTCAGTAGCCATCATTCAAGAACAATCATTTTACCGCAATGGAAACATAAGAACGTTTTTTTCTGACTGGCTTTCAGATCTTCCCGAATGATGCGGTTAGTGGGGTTTAGGTAGCGTGTACGCTCTTTTCGCTGGCTCCTTTTTTCTTTCCTTTTTCTTCTTATTTTTTTCACTTTCATTTATTTTTCCTCTTACTGAACTTTCATCTTCGTGTTTTTGGAACACCTACGTTAAAATGCGGCTAAAAGAGTTTACTACTTGCATAGTTTTTACTGATTTTTTACATTGGAAGTGTGAGCAAGAATTTATTAAGACAAGCAAAACCACGGAAGGAAACCGATGAGAACTGATTCTTGAGGTCGTTGAGGACCATTATCATTTTAAATTAATTTGTCACAAAAAAAATGATGGGGTAATTGCCGTTGTCCCAAGAGCAAGTAATAACTCCCCAGAGGACGTTTAGAATTAAGTGGTCTACATAGAAGCCGACTGATCCCCACGTGACGGAATGAAGAAACAGGCCATTTCCAAGTTCCAAAAACCACCACTTTCAAAATGTAGCCGAGAACAACACATTGTTCCAATCAAAGAAAGACTATCGTCAACTCGTGGGTACGTTGTTTAGAAAATAATCAATTAGTTATCACCTCTGCTTTTCCTACAGTAAATGTTAGGAAATGATAGAAATTCAGATTATAAATATAATATCCTTGTTCTGGAAACACAATACTGTTCTTGCTGCACGAAGTGCCGAGTACAAAAATGGACAATTTCAGTGTTTTATACCATAGGCCGATCTTGCGACCCCTCAGTCTCTTGGTTTGCGGTCTACAGAATGTGTAACGAAACGACTAACGAAACTGTAACGCGAACAAAATAACCCATTTTTTCAGAGGTTTTCGATGGGTTTTGAAGTTCTAACGACAAACACATCTCCTCTGGACCCTGTGGCCATACTTAACCGATTGAAAAAACGACTCGAACCAATCGGATGAAATTTAAGGCTAATTGAAATCAGGTTACTGACAGTAAAAAACAATGTAAACACATTTCATGGCAATGACAGAACATATGCGAAACAAAGTCGACACAACTCCTCCGCGAAATAGGACGCAAAACATAAGCTTATGTTTTCTTATCTCGATTTCTGCTGTTATTTTAAAGCTAATGCTCCAAATTACATCCATTTCCCCCCGTGATCTTAAGGAGTCCTTATTAAGAAGAAGAAGAAGATTTTGTCGGTTGTGTCTCCAATAGACTAACGCCAAAGAACATAAGTGCATAAATTCACCGTCTGCCTCAAAAGAGAGGATCCAGTGAACCAATCACAGCCGATCACGTGATACAAATGATTGTGCTGCTAAGACTAAGAGTAAGCACTTGACGCTTCGCGATCTTACACATCAAGTGGGGGATTACATCGTGAGACGAACTAACGACAATCCTCTATCATTTAACTTCATACCACCATGAAAAACCATATAACCTTTTCTAGGTGATACATAACGTGATGAGACAATTCCAGCAGAGTTTTTCATTGCCTATCACAAATCTCCTTGACGACTTTTCAGTTGTAATTGTTTCCTGTTTTACTCGTCAGCTGCCATTTCAAACATTTCTATGAAACGCACCAGCACTGTCAAATTTCCTTTAGTAGAGGGAGGACAATCTTATTCCAGCTCGCATCCCATCGAGTCCTTTGAAAACTTGCAAGATTTTCTTTGTAACTTGAGAGTAAAGGTTTGCTCAAAGGAAACCCTTTAAAAAGTTTCTGTGAAAGAAAATGAAGACCACGTAAGCGACTGAAAAGACTCGTACTCTTTTTCTTCTCGGGCTGCTGCATTGCTCACTAACTCTGAAGGAAAAGAGGGACTGGACTGCTCGCAGTCTACATAAGCGACTGAAAAGACCCATACTGTTAAGAACAATTATTAATATCTGGCCTATCATACTGAAGAGCACATAGGTAAGTTTTGCATGCTATAATGTCAAACATAACCTTATAATCAAAACAAACAAACCTAAACAAGGGAAAACCCTTGACAAAGGGGACACCTACAATTACTAACTTTAACGAAACTCGGCATACACACATCAACTGACCAACAGATAAACTTGTTAAGTTATGCTAAGGCAGGCTCCTAGCGTGGTAGAGCAGTCCCGGGGGGGGGGGGGGGGGTTATAGACCCTATCTTAGTCACTTTTGGACAAATATGTAATTTTCCCGATCCCAGCTTAGTCACTTTCTATTTTTATGAATTGTCCCATTTTTTAGATTGAATGAAGAACACTTTACTTTTCATCTGCAGTACAAACATTCTGGTGCGTTTGCTAACCATAAATATGAAGAACTGTTTTACCCCAAAAAATCAGAAAATGTGCGACCCCATTCTAGTAACTCTATTGAAAATGCGACCCCATCCAGCGGCACATTCCCATTAGCCTCTTATAAGAAAGTAGCCCCCCCCCCCCCCCCTCCGTGAGAGGAGTCTACACACTATAAGTGACTTTAGTTAGCCAAAAGACCCTTCCACAGTTAGCCTGCGAAAGCAGGATGCTTTCGCAGGCTATTCCACAGTACGGTTTTTTAATTGTTGACGGGACCATTTAGCAAAACACGGCTGGAAAGACTAACACCTAAAAATCTGTAAAACTGACAAGTTTAAAAAAGATTTGTTTTAAACTAAAGAAGATATAGCTCTGTAAAGTCGCGGAATTTTACAGCCGTTTGTTTGGTAGGGGGCAAGCTCTTGTCCTCACCATACAAACGTCTGTAAAATTTCAAGACTTTGTGGAAGCAACATCTTCGCTCGCTTTGGACGTATTACCATTATACTTGGTAAATTTTCGGCAGTGTCGATGGATATTCGCCTACTGTTCTTTATCAAAACTTGCAAAGACCGTGCAATGGTCTATTGGAAGTTCAGTTACACTTCTGTAGGCAAAAAGACTGTAACAGATGGTGCCAGATTCATGAAACATACCTTCAGTTGTTGAGCTAGCTCTAAACTGTCATGGAATATCAGTCCATTTTCTTCATGTTTAACTAATTCACGTAAGCTAAAAGAAAAAGAAGAGAAAGCAGACATGTCCAAGATCGAAAGGTTTGATCCTAGATGACTTCCTCGCTGTAGTTATCCTTGCCTTAATTCCCATAAACCATCATGGTTCGTTAAGTAGTGACATAACGAGAAATGAAATGTTAGTCCGCACTCTTACCAATCAAAATGTATAGCACACACTGGTAGGCCACATCCAAACATGTCAACCACCTGATAAGAACAATGTACATGTATGCACTGTTAATTACGACTCCGACGTACCGTCCGTTCCCAGGTGGTGGTTCCTTAAATTTTCTACGAGAGTGTGCTGCTTATTCTCCACGTCTCTGAACTTGTTCCAGACAAGAAATAGCATACGAGCAAGCGAGAAACGCGCGAGTGAGGCCGAGCAACCCCTCGCACTCACGTCTCCTTTCAGCTGCTCCTTATGGCTGCCCATTTTCTTTAGTTCCTATGGTTATTTGGGGCAGGCTGTACTCCTCTATATTTTTGGTAATTAATTTTGTTAATCAATAGAGTATACTGTTGGGTACGAACAAAGTTGTTGTTGTTTCGCGTGCGGCTCTCGCGTGACTTCTCGTGACTCCCGCGATTGGAGAGCTTGCTCGCTGGCTAGACAAGAAAAAGGTGAATTTGGGACCCTGTTCCCAGTAAGCTACAAACGACAGCACATTCCCGTATATGCCATGCATAGGTGGTCAACCCTGGTTTGAATTGGCAATTTGGGCACACGAGGGTGCCATTCAGGTGCTAGTGCCGAATTCCCTCTTCCCTCCCCCTTAAATGAATGCCATGCAGGCAACGGGTTGATGGCCATGAATACATAATGACAGGTTAAACAATTTAGTTCATCACTGACTTAAACCATGAGGTGAAGTTTCTTCAGGCATGAAGCAATCTAACTCTTCAAATGCAGGGATCACGAAGCATAGAACGAAGGTGGTGAAACTCCAGTCAGACTGACCTTCATAGGTAAATCAAGTCCTGATGATGATTTATGAAGACACACACCAAGATCAGCTGAACCTGAAAGTATATACATCTAATTTATTATTACTGTCATTATTATTATATTTTTATGCGACATTTTGCTAACTCCTTTGCCTTAAACAAGTTAGAATTTCTTGGTTTTGTGAAAATGACTCCTAGTTAGTTAACTTGGACACAACCTCAAGAAACAGCGACCCTTTGATTCAAGCCTGAGTAGCAAGTGTTACTGAGTGTGAAAAATGAAAGTAAAAGTTAAAGCAAGAGCTAAACATTAGCAAACCACTTCCTTTTCCCATTTGCTCTCACCTCAACTTTTGCATTTAGCATGCACAGCTCAAGAAACTACACGTACATCTTGAACTACAATAACTCATTTTTAAACTTTCTATTTAAACTTCCTTGGTTTGTTTCCTTCAAAGACTGTTCTTTAATTCCATTGTTTTTTTATTCTCAGAAAACAGAAGTCCAAGCGCATGAGCCTTCTTGACTTCCAGTTACTGTACAAGATGTTTGGGACACTGAAGTGCCAAAAAGTGAGAATGACTCAAAAATCTGATAAATGTCTAGAGATATCTTCTCACGCCTTCAGAAATAATCTCCAGGCATATTCGGTTTGCCATCTGACATCCTGAACAATGAGAACCTTATGTCTTGTGACATGCAACAACTTTAAAGGTAACCTTTCATAAAATTAATATAAATGGTGGCCTACCAAGGAGTCTTGGATAATCCTCTGGCTCCAGCCATGGAGTACATATTCTCACATGTTTAAAATCCTTTTTATTAATAATTATATTTTGGTAATATTTCTTTAAAGGTCCTTTGCCTGAGAAAGAAAACAACAATATGAGCAGATTTGTATTTCATTTAATGTTGTAACATGAAATTGTAAAAATGTCTAAATGGTTTGACATAAGCTTAAAACTCACCAGTTATTGCACAAACTAACGAGGGAAGGTTTTCCTTATTTTCAGTGATAAACTTCTCATACGCTGTTGAAATTTAACAAACCATGAGATTATTAATAGAAATCAGTGACAAGTATTAACAGTATTATAAAGTAACAATTTAATAAGTTCATATCCCCTCTCACATGTTCTATCAGAAGAAACAGGAAAATTTAGTGAAGAATTGTTACCTTCAAGAGCATCCAAAAGAATGGAAAAGTCTTCATCTTCTGTAAAATTAAAAATAAAGGCATGTGATAAAATGAAGAAAAAAAAACATTTATTTTGTGTGATGTCTTACTTTGAAGTAATGGTATGAGGTGTTGTGAGGTGGTGTATAGTTTTATATGTTACAGGTCAAAATTAAATTCAGGTTAAAATTTTTTAACCTGGGTTGATTCTCTATTTCCTTTGTCTCCTAGCCTTAATTATTCATGTGGACTTCCATACTGCAACCAGTTGCAAAAGTACTTGACACACTGTACCATATTTTGGCTTAAATAGCCTGTCCATGATCTTGTGCTTGTGACCCCCCCCTCCTCCCCTTATCAAAGTTGCTAGCAATACAAGACCATGCTCAAAACTTGGAGGAACAACTTTGAATGGGAGGGAGGTCAGTATTTTACCTCACAGACCTGTGACTAGCAGCGATTTGAAGGTTGTTTTTTTGTGAGAGTGTCTCAACATTTTTGCAACTGGTTATGGTATCTACATGTATTCTTGTTTCAAAAGAAAGAAAGTAGGTGCTACATGTACCTGTCCAGCTAGTACTGCTGACCAATAGAGCAGATCGGTGCTGTCTGTTGAGAACTCTCCCATCTTTGAGCTGGAGTGTAAATGCTGTCATGGAGACAATGTTTTCCTTATATTCTGAAGGGCTTTAAATGGAATAAAAATAATGTTAACTTAACACTTATAATACTAAAATATAATGTGAAAGTGTCCTCATTCAGAAAAATGGGAAGGTCACTTGAAAAGTTCTTACAACATTAAAAAGCCACATAAAAGTTATTACCTTTCCAATGCACTGAAAACTTCATATTCTTTAGATAGTTTTTCAAAAAGCTACAAAAATAGAAAATTATGTTGAATTGATGATATTACCTCCAAGAATAATGTAACCTGATTACATAAATATTATTATTGCATTGTTTTACCTCTTGATTTAAATCATGTGTGTTATTAGTGTATATTATCAGTGTTTCTAAGGTTTGCACTCCAAATTTAAGATGGCTTACAATATTGTTGTGTTTCTAAAAATCAGTATATCGATATTCCAACCACTCTTTTTGCACCCATTTTTATTTTCTGCACTACGAGCAACATACTGTCAACAGCAGTTGTTGGCAGAACTATGGGAAATACTAAATTTACCATAAGGAATATTTTTTTGCAATAAAAACAAAAGCAAAACAATGAAATGCACACAATGTTGTACAGTTTTATTAACAGAGAAACAAGCATAAGTCACCTTGTGTTGTGAAGTAAGATCCACTGCATGAAAACGTAATGGAGGTCTGTCATAAAGTGTGACTGCCCTGGAAACAAGTATAGTACACAGCTGTACATGCATTGTAAGTCTTTTTTTAATTCGAAGAGCTAAAAAGAAGTTGTCAATCTACTGAAAGACATCAATAAAAAACTGAGAGTGTGCAAAAGAAAAACAGTCACTAGATACTGTTATGTACATAAATTGCATCTATCAATATGCAACAAAACTACTGTTTAGGTTATTATTACAAAGTACAACTTTGACAATGCAAAATCTTTACCTTTAGCCTCAATAGAATTAACCACTCTAACACAAGTGCAAAATATTATTGTTATAAAAAATTATGGTTTTCTCAAAAAAATTATGCATGCTCTCATTGGCTCATTCATCTAACAAAAATGAATGCTTAAAGTCTCTAAAACTGCCAATTAAAATACCAAAATCTATGAAAGCAGAGGTTGACAGTCAGTAATGGATCGAATCCTTGAAGAAAGGAGGTCCACTCTCAAAAATAATTTTTTTGCAATTAGAGCAATTTTCGTATGACCTTGAAAAAAGGTTTCGGTAAGTGCTGGTTCTTTGTTTCATCAGCCAATGGATGAAAAGATCAAAACATGGCCTCTTCGTTTTCCCGCCAAAGAAACCCTAATATGGAGAAGGCATTGTTCGATTGGCCAATCGTGTTGTAGTATGACGTCAAAGCGAAGTATCGGTTGATTTCTAGAAAGTTCTCGGGCATGAAGTTTTTTCACCTGAGCGTTCGCTTAACCAATGAAAAGCCAGGCGCGTTTGTCTGTCCGTTCGATAAACCAATCAAATCGCTCTATTTCCGTTCATTGTTTGTTTCTGTTTTGTTCGCGCGCTTTCATTTCAAGGTCATACGAAAATCGCTCTATCAGTTTGGATCTTGTCCTTGTTGTGCCATCAAATTACTAATGACAACAGATCCCCTAAGAAACCAGTTTCCCTTAAATCTCAATGTTTGGCTGTTTTTTAGGAGACAAAATGAACTTTTTCTCATGAAACCAATAATTAAATATACTGTCTGTTAATATTATTGGTTACAAACCTAATTCCCCTGTGATCCCACAAATCCTTCTGCATTGCTTGAGTGACACACAAATTATGTGAGGACATGCTTCCAAAGAAGAACTCGTACCTGCAAATTGAAAAATGCTCTCCCTTGACATCTTAGCTTTAAAGGAGCCGTATCACAAAATTTATCAAAATTCAAACAGCGAGAGCCACAACCCTAAGAATAATGGCTCAAGACATTAAAAGAAGGTAACATGTCAGCATATACAAATGGGGGCATGGATGGAAAAATCTGGAGAAGATTAAAACAGATTACAGTTGTTGGTTTTGAAAACTTGTTAGCCTAACAGTTTTTCCAGTTCCATTCTTTCTGTTGTTTTTAACACTTGAATTATAATGCTTTGGGAGAGATATTTCTTATAAACAAAGCTGTGATTCCTCACTAATGTTAATTTTCTTATGGAATAAAGACACGTTATTGGCAAAATTAACCAAATGAACTAGACAAATGTAACACAGCCCCTTTAATTTTCGTCAAGAAGAACTTAATCTCTGACTTGAGATTGTTCATTGCTTGGGTCATAAGGCCCCAGTGAAGAAACCTACCATCTGGCAATCTTCACCAAAGGATGTCCCTTGTTTTTCACTCCGAGGGCCAGAATTGTAAAGCCATAATTGTGCCAATCAATAATGAACTTGCTACCACACAACACGCTTACAAAACAGACGGCAGCAAGTGATGGAATAGCTGGAGGATTCTATTATGAAACAATTAGCAGTTATTGGATGAGGCTGAGTATGAGATAAGGCATTACATAAGTCCCCATCTCTAATACCCCCCCCCCCCATTTTAAAGGAAGAAAGTTATTCAACCCCCCTCTCTTTTAAGCCCCCCTCTCCCCTCCCCCTTTATTCTTAAATGGTAGAATTTAACACTTCATGTGGACTGATCCACGATCTGGTATGATTTATTCACACGCTGCAAGTTCCAATTTGTTTTTCAGGTGCCTGAGCTTTTCCATTTTACTTTTAGCTTTAATGGAGAACTAATACCATCATCTTCACTGAATTAAAGCCCCCCCCCCCTCCCCTCTCAAACTTGGTCGAAATAAATAAGCCCCCAGAGGGCTTAATAGAAGATTTACAGTATGCTCATTGAGATGGGTTTATTGATCTAGGAACAAACCCTATGAGGAAAGTAATCAAATTTATAACTGTAACATAAAAATCAAAATTTTGACGTTCCCCACAGTGGTAATACATACCAAATTTTATGGTGTGATTTTGAAATAAAAAACAATAGATTAATTTTCAACTGAAAATTCATAATTTAAGATGCAACAAATGGCTGGCTGAGTTGTCAGCATTCCTGACCTCTTGCTGGTCTTTATTACAGGGCTTCTGATAATTCGCGGAAAAAAAATGAAAAATTCGCGGGATTTTCAAGGGCAAATTCGCGGAAAAATCGGCCGATTTCGCGGGATTTTCGTGGGAAAAAAGTCAAAATTCACGGAAAAATCGGCCAATTTCGCGGGATTTTAGCGGAAAAAATTCGTTTTGAAGGATTTTCAGAGGCAAATTCTTAGAAAAATCGGCCGATTTCACGGGAAATTTCGGGGGGAAACTTCGCCAAGAAACAATCAGTAAAAAACAGCCTATTTTGCTGAATTTTGTTTTGGCAAATTTCGCTAAAATCGACTCAATTTTCGCGTCGATATGACCAGCGTTGTTTAACGTTTTTTTAATGGGGATAATAATTTGGTTTTTAAACGACAGTTCGCTCGAAAAATGAGCGAATGCTAAAGCTATTGAGATTATGGTTAGTGCCCAGTTTTTCGCAACGTTCATCTAAAAACGCCTGGTAGTTTTGGGACGTTGTTTACTCATTGCATCGACGAAGTTTCAAGATAAATTTGGATGTTTCGGGTGAATAAAACAAGTCTAATAGCCAAGATAAGTATGAAATATGTTTTGCCGACATGTATTTGGAAATATTTCTGGCGGATTTCGCGGTATTTTGCGTTTTTTGGGGAAATTCACGGGATTTCGTGGAAAACCCTGAAATTCGCGGGTCCGCGACCGCGCGAATTATCAGAAGCCCTGTTATTAGCAGAGGTCAAAATCATCAGGCATTACTGAGTGAATATGCTGTAACACACAGAGAAGAAGGCAAGGCAAAGCAAATCTACTCCTTCCTGCAGCCCTCTAGCAAATTCTGACCATTCCTTCTCGTCTTTGCTGCAAAACTCCACTTCCAAGCAAAGGTGTTTTCTCACAATAGATGTGCAAAAGTCATTTTCATATTAAATTTTGTCACCATGTGTTTGCTAAATACATGTATGCTATGAAGCCCAATTTAAAACATATTGACTGATGACCGATCAGACATTTGCATTGCTGGAGCAACTAACTCATTTAAAATGAGCTGTGATGAAGTTATTACATACAGTCTCCCCACTTTTTCTAACCTCTCTCCCCAATGGTTTACACCCAGGTGGCTGCCCCCACAGCATTCTTGAAACCCAGATCAGCCAGATGGCACCGCTGTAATAGTAAACGCTTGATCCAAATGATCTTAAGTGAAAATAGGGAGTGTAAACAGGCCAGAGTCTAAGCTCTTATGTATTTGGTCTTAATTCCTAGACCTTTTATTACCTGTACCATAAAATAACTGCTTGAATACCTGGACCAAAAAATGTGTACATTGAGACCCACAGCATATAAGGATGGAAAAGAGCTGGATAAACTGCAATACTGCCTTTACTGCAAAAAATGCCAATTTAGGCAAACCTATAATGAAGATTAAGAAAATCAATACAAGTTCTTTCCTGTTAGCATTGTATTGCAGCTTGTGACAGAAGTAATTCAAAATGAAGCTTTGCTTTGTAAACATTTGCACGAGTTTAATAGTTTGTTTCCTTCTATGCAGTTTCAACTGTTAGCAGCACAATACTACTACACCTGTATTTTAATAGATTTGTGCTTTAGAATAATATTGCTTCATGTGACACCACCTTGCACAGAAGGAACAGCCTGGTGGTGGGGGGGGGGGGGGGGTAGGGGGAATAATTGTACTCAACCAGTGGAGGTTTTGAAACCCTGACCCTGTTTAGGAAAACAACCTGACCTTTATTACACGTAACCTGTTTCGGACAAAGGTCACACCATCTTATTTTAAAGCCATTCATTGGCAATTACAATGGAGAAAATTCACATTATAGTCATTGCTTTTGTAACACTTGGAGTACAAACAAATTTCATCAAGCAAATCAACTCAGTCGTACAGGCAATATGTTGGTTATACTTACTCAAACAAAATTATACAACACCCGAAATCTTTATACAGTGTACACTGTTTAGAACAGTGAGGACAAAAACCATACCATGTCCAGCAGCACATCCCTTTATAGGCCATATAATGGAGTACATCCCCTGGGAGGTACAGAAACACAGATGGCCCAGTGGCTAAAGCATACTGAAAGCCTTACCTCTAAATATTTCTGGAAAGTCTGATAAAATCTGTATAGAGACCTTTTCACTCTCTGTAAGTTCCTTGATAGGACTGGACCCTACAAAATATTTAGATTAAACAACAACTTTAAAAAAGTTGATAAAACTATTCATAATTATTATGAATTATTATTAAAAACTGAATCATTGGATAATGCAATTCTAGAGTTCTGATTGGCTTAGCCATCAAGGTATATGAGCCATTATACCATGCTCTCCAAATACGATAATTGCATGTGTCTGCTCAAAATTGAAAACAAGCTGAAAATCAGTTGTTTTTACAAAATAAAGTAAGGAAGAATTCTCGATATTTTGCGTGCATTTTTAATAAAACAATTATTCCACCTGTCCTTGTTGGGTATGAGATGATGATAGCCAACTCAGCACTACACGCCTCGTTGGCTATCTACCATCTCATATCAAACGTGTACTCATGGAATAATTGTTAATTATCCACCACCCTTGGCCCCCTGTGACCCCTCTCACCAACAAGGGGACTGAAAACAATCACAATGGGATAGGGCCAGGATGTGCTGGCAGCCTTGAGATCGTACTTCCCCCCCCCCCCCCAACTTCCTCTCCCTTAGCTTTAAATACCACCCCATCCTTAATGGTTTTTTTTGTTTGTTTGTTTGTTTGGTTTTTTTTTTTTTTTTTTGCTGTGGATCACCAAAGGTCTGATGTCCAAAAAAACCAGAGGAGCATTCCATCCAATATCCACTTCAGCTTCTCCCACCCTAACTTCCAGGTTGATGCGAGAGGTCATTTCTGACGGGTGGCTACTAAAAAATATGCTACGCCTTTGATCTCATTAATTTTTTTGAGGGGTAATTAATATTTAATTTCATTAATAATTTATTATCAACAAGAAAATGTTTTTTGGTAGGGAAAAAAGGAAAAAATAGGAAATTTTGAGTAGCGACATGTAAGACCATTTGTCTATCATATCTTGACTGTGATGGTAGAAATTTAAGTACCTTATCAACATGCAACGATGATGGTAGAAAGGAGGCGGGATCTATAATCAGGGGCCCAAAAACTCCTGATGTAACAGAAGAGGCCAATATATCACATACCTCCGAATCCCACTAGGTCTACATCAAATCCCGCCTTTGCACAAGAAAGTGCATGGTACTGCATGCGGGGACTTCTACCGACATCTCCAAGGACTAGGACACAAATCCTTGGTTTGGATTTGTCCTTTCGCCCTCTCACCCAATAGAAAGCAGTGATCAGTACGACGAAAAAAGCTATCAAAACCGATGCCAAATACATCTAAACTGCGTTATTAAAAAACGCCTGATCTCGACTATGCGGATGAAAGATACACAAAGCCTGATCAGCGATTCTTTCTGCTCTTTTGGGCGAAAAGTTGTTGAGTTTAACAATTCGCGTGGATTCGCGCTGAAAGCTGCTGCAAAATACCACCCGACTACCACCCGATTCATCCACGACCATGTCCACAAGAAAATCTTGTCAGCGGACTCTGCTGTGAATGCACTATGGAACTATAGGATATCTATAACCCATAATACTTTCCTGCAGTCCCAAAAAATCAAATATCGTTTTTAGCCAAAGTGAAGGGGGAATTTTAGAGGTTTTGACGATCAAGAACCGTGAAAAAGATGACTTCTTTTGGCAACACAAAGCTGCGGAACCTGGGAGACTATTTTGCAGGTAATATATCCAGAGGAGCTGATCCTATGTGGCAGGGATGGAAGAGAATATGGAACAGCTACCGGGCCAAATACGTAACATGCAAGAATGCTAGACTGACGCCGTTTCTACACATCGTTTTCCTGTCCATGGCTTTGAATTACGCCATTGACTATCCTCACTTGAAAGGTAAGTTAGTTTTTGCTCAGGTTTATCGAAGGAAGACTGCAATATATCAGAATTGATGCTAGTTTAGGCGGTTTATAAATTAGGCACAAGTAGAGGGACATGATAAGGGTTTTTTTCTAATGGTCTTGAGCCATATGCCACTGTAATTTCTGGATCCCTCACCCTGTAACTTATCTTTCTCAGAAGTTGCTGGAGGTGGCTGGCTCGGTTTTAACTTTCTCTACTAACAGGGAGTTGATGCCACTCTGGCGACAATATAAGAACATCAAAAAAGCAATACAGGTTTGATAAGCAGCAAAAAAAAGCAACTTTGCATATGCACATGCACAGTGTGCAAAGAAATTAATTTCTGATAGCCCGGAGCTAGTGGACATTGCTACTGGGCTAGTAAATTCTGTTCTGAAACTTGCTGAATGGGCCAGGGAAGTTTTTTGGGAAATTCATGTTACAGAAAAACTGATAAATCCTGTTGAACAAATTGTCTTTTTGGGCTAGTGGGCTATTACGTGCTAGTTATGGCTTGCCTGAATGGCAAGCTGTAAAACTGACTTTCTTTGCACTCTGATGCATCACTCTTTTTTGTACATGGCTGTCAGTGCACAATTACACATAAAATTGCCTAATTTCATGTTTTGGGTAGGACGTAAACAAGTGTTTTCCCAAAATTCACTTTCTCTACCTGAAATTGGATGTGGTTCTTAGGAATTCAACTCCAGGTCCCCAGTTTGAACACTAGATAGCACTATTTACCAGGTAAATCACTATCCGGCAGAAACAATAGCCTTATCCCCCTTTTGAACGTGTGGGAATAGGAGAGTTTTTGTACGAACTTTGACAAAGTGGGTGATGAAGATTGAAGATTGATAGAACACAAAACACTTTTTTGATGACATATTTACTACGGTCACCATTGTGGTATATTAAACCCCCCAGTGTTAGTTCTAGGGTGGAGGGCTGGGTAGAGTGTGTTACTCTTGGGAAGTTGGCTGAGAGAACCATCCCCTGTTGGGAGATTTCACACAACATATGACACCAGGATGTAGTTGCTCAAAAGGTGGATAGACGCTATCCACCACATAATCTCCATCCAGTGGATGGTGCAAATGGTTTTATAAAATAACTAAGATAGTATGCACGCTCTGATTGGCCGAGAGGAGTGTTTGCATGAGAATATGTAAACATGGTTGTGACGTTAAGATGTTTTGCTTTTCACATGCTAATCACGCAAGTACAAATTTGAAATAGGGTTTTGAGTTGAAAAACTCGACAAGTTTACTGTATTTACCCATTTCCTCATTGGTTGAAACTTGGGAAATCTTTAGAAACATTTGTCAATTTTCTTCAGCTGTCATTTTAAGTGAGAAAAACTTGTATTTTGGAAAGCATCTTTTTTGCAAAATAACGACTGATTATGCTTACTAGCTTTGTGTACAAAACTTCGTGACTGGTAAGAATTTCTCTTTTAATCAATGCGCTAAACAAGAGAGTTTTGCTTTTTTCTGGGGAAAGTTATTTTGTAAAAGCAATAAAAACTTTTTTCCTGTGTTGGCATATCCTGATATAAACACTAGAGGGGTTGGGAGAATTCTCAACAAGGTTTGCACAACTGTCTCACATTCTCCCAACCCCTCTCGTGTTTATATCAGGCTGTGCAAACACAGAAAACGTTTTCTAATGCTTAATCCCTAATACTTATCCACAGGATAGTGAATTATTGGGTGGACAGCGCTATCCAATGTTTAAACAGCTGTGGCTAAGCAGATAAACATTCACTCTTATGTTGAGGTGGCTGTAATAACTTCTATTTTTTTCTGGGGATGATCAGTTTCATTTATTATGGATTAACTGAAATTGTCAAATTGCCCTGGTTTATGCCCCCTCCCCTTCCCCCAATCCCAGTGAGATGCAT
This sequence comes from Porites divaricata, assembly GCA_038088405.1. NCBI lineage: Eukaryota > Metazoa > Cnidaria > Anthozoa > Scleractinia > Poritidae > Porites > Porites divaricata. The sequence goes on along the minus strand of JBBMOI010000009.1, from coordinate 23,609,760 downwards.
GCATAAATCCTTTTGTGGGATAAGTGCATCAACCTTAAGTACATGTAATTCTACCTAAAAAAAACAATATACAAACTTAAATCCTTTCTGTCAGTGACAGAAACTTTGCACAGCACTTGCATGTTGTATTGCACCTTCCTGATGTTGGATAGCGCTATCCACTGGATAAATCTCTATCCACTGGATAACGCAATTGGTTTCCCCAATACTTATCCACTGGATAGTGATTTATCCGGTGGATGGCGCTGTCCAGCTTTTGAACAACCAGGACCTGAAACTTTAAAAGTTGTTCATGTGTAAGGTTGTTAAAAGTGGCTGGCTGCCGGCAAAAATCATCACCTACTTGGTTAGTATCGGGCGGCTACTCTGCTTCACATTTCCTTTTGGATGGCGATTTTTAAATAAAATATCCCTGGACTGGCTGCTTACTCTGACAACTCATCTGTCTACTTCAAAACTTTCTGACAACCCTGCATGTGTGTAAAATTCTATTTTACTATTTTTTTCAAAGCACATTCTCTGTGGAGGAAGTATCACTGAAAGCTGTGTGAAGTTCTTGGTCTCAGTTCAATGCTATGCTGGTTTACCAGATTACAAGTGCAGTGGATCTATTTTTTTGCTGTAATTAAGGGTTTGTGACAATAAAAACTTGATTTAAACAAGTAAACATGTGTTAAATTTCAGGATGTTAAATACTGTGTTGAATCAATTTGGCTGCTACTGAAAATGCACCTGACTTGCAAACTTGCTTTCCAGGCCATAAGCATTGCACCATTAGAACCAAAAAATCCCCCAAAAGCTTAAAACAGACAATTTACAATGATATTGTGTGCTTAGGACCCAAACCTTTGAGTGATTACCGCACGTGATGATAATAAATGTGCATCTTAAATTTGAGGAGATTAGCTAAGAGTAAAGTGAAAATTCAAGCCAGGATCTACCACTTACCGTAACCCTGTTCAGCACCCTCTTTTCTTGGGAGTAACACTTACAGAAGAGACACCTTAAGGTGATTCCCTAGTAAAAGAACCTAACATAGATTGTAGATGAAACTTGGTACACTGATGTAACAAGTCAAGAAGATGGTAAAAAAGTAATAAAAAATGGGGGTCACCGTGCTTGTTTTGACGTCACAATGCTGACAAATACGGCTATTTAGGACCCTTTGACAAAACCACGCGCAGCCCAAAACTAGACAAAAAGGAGAGATTTTTTCGATGATGCATGTGGTATCGCACAGAATTTGACTTTAATGTATTGTTTATACACTTACGTACCAGAAAAATGTCTTTTAATGCCCTTGTTTTTACTTTACGTTCCAAAGTAGAATTAAATTGGGCACGCGCTGTTCGAGCCGTGATAGGTCAATCCGTACAATTTAGTTAAGTATCAAAAAACGGAACATAGATTTGTGCCAATTTTTTTCTCATCGAAAGGAAGAAATGTCCTTATTAAAATCATGAAATAAAAAACGGGGGTCACCGTACTCGTTTTTGCGGTAGAGCTGCAGAAGGTGCGCACCAAATGCATTTTCTCCGATTTTTGAGAGAGGACTGGGGCGAGTTTCAGAATAGAATGTATGTGAAAGGGGGAAGAAAGTATTAAAAAATCCGTTTTTACAGAATTTACATCGAGATATTACATTTAGGACACAATGTGATAAAGAAAGCGTTCAAATGAAAATAAAAATAAGTAAGCAAAAGTCAACCATCCACTATCAAGGTTCTCCGCAAGGAAGTAGAACTCAGCAACACGCGTAATGCTTACGTTATGCCATTCCCAATACATTGAGTCTCACCTCGGCAAGAAACAACCGCAAGCAAATATTCCAATAGCGTTTCTCTTCCGTCAACTTCATTATAATAATGTTATTTCACATGCACTTTTTTACGGCGGCCATCTTGTTATGCGCAATAAGAGATGCGCGGTGCAAAACCAGGGAATCACCTTAATAGTCAAGGGTTATCAGCAATTTCTGTTACTCAAAGTGTCACATTGCTCATTATTATCCCCTGAATTGAGCAAAAAGTACCAGCCCCTCTTACTTGTAAATGCCACTCATTATACATGTTCTGGTTATTAATGGCATGCTTTTTACAATCTAGGTTAATTCAGTTGTGTTGTATAAAGAATAAGAAACAAACAAACAAACGATAAACAACCTTCAATGGACCAAAAAATGGTGTGTAATAGTAGGCCAGGCTATGTAAAGACATAATTCTTTATCTTTGTTTGCGTGATCATAAAGAAGGTCTTGTTTCTTCACCCAAATTGAGTTAGCATCTTGAGTTTTTTCCACCGCGGTTTTATAGCTAGGCGTCAATTTACCAGTCTGCCCCCACCCACCTGTTCAAAAGGTGGGTAGCGCTATCCATCGGATAAATATCTATCCAAGGGATAGTGAAATTGGCCTCCCCAATACTTATCCAGTAGATAGTGATTTATCCGGTAAATAGCGCTATCCAGCTTTTGAACAGCTGAGACCAGATGGAGAAAGAACAGTCTGTGGTTGGCTTATTTTAAGGCAGACACTAAGGAAACTAGAAGTCAGGTGGAGTAGGGCTGTCTATCCTCGCAAATCTCCCATTTTCCATTTTTACACCTCCGATAATACACCTTGTTTGCCCTCAAAAGTTTCCGTAAGCATTTTCGTCGATTTCTGTTGGGACGACTGTAATACTCAGAAGAAATGAAAAAAAAGGGCTGTGCCTCCTGCATCCCTGATGCATAAAAATCCCAAAAAATGTAAAATAATTCATGGCATGCGTCCTCTAGGACGCTAAGAACGATCGACCAATCTGAACATGTGTATTTGTAGAAATGTCCGGCCCGTTCGTGCAATTTCTGTAGCAGTTATTATGGCTTTTGTTTAACGATGCATATTTCTTTTAGCCTTTGTTGTACTTTAAAATAGAAGGGCTATATTCTAATTTCAGTATACTGTAATACAAAGTTTTGGAGTCTGTTTTCAGATTAACTGTCTCGTTACATAAACGCCTAAGCATTTTCAATTTCAGACTCGTTCTGTTTTCAACTGGGACTCAAGGGCTCTGGACTGGGACTCATGATCTTTCACAAGGCGAGTCCCAGGACTCACCATTACTATTTGTACCAAAATCACTGCGGAAAAATTTTGTTTCTTGACGGGGGGTGGGGGAGGTTATTATGGCGGATGTGCAAATGGCAAATGCACATTTTCGAAATCCACCCCGTTCTTAGGGTCTTCCTCCTTTTCTCTTGTTGGAAGAAGAGAGAACCTAGGTGCGAAGTTGAAGCCTGCGTAGCGAGAGGATAAGAGTGCGACTCACTTGGTAACAAAAGTGGATGACATTCCAAAACAATGAAAAATTAGGCAGACGGCGGGAGGGGTATCTCGCTTGCCTTAGCTTCCTTGGTTTCTGAATGCCATTGATTTTGACTTTGCCATTTTTGTGTACTCTCATTCCGCTAGCTACATAGCCTTCAACTACGCTCCCGGGGTCTCTTCCCCTCTCACAGTTTGACAGACAAGGTTGCTTTTGTACTCTTTGAACAAACACGTGCAATCCATCCAGCCAGCTACGCATTCTAACGAGTTTGCCCAGGAGTCCAGCTAAGTTGACTGCTCACAAATTACAGTTACAGCTGCAAGCTCGCCTTGATTGGATATCAACAGGAACTGTCTCGATTTTGATAGCAGGAGCACTGTGAATTCTCCGAGATATATAACAACAAAGCATGTCATCATCGTTATCAATTCCCTGTACAGTGTCAACGTAACGGACCAGTCTATCTAAAACATCCTCCATCTTGTCGAAAACCTCGAGTTTTTCTAGGTATGTTGTTCTGCTTGAGTTTAAAGTTAATGCTGGGGTGGAACCGTTGTTTGAGGACGCAAAAAGGGGAGCAGCTTTTTTATTCAGTGTTCGTATGCCAAAGGCGTCCTTAAAACGTGCTATTATATATTCTAGCAATTCAAAGCCATTCTTCATCTGGTCGTTCTGTTGTTTTACCACATTGAACGAGTCGATAATAATGACAATTAAAATGTTGAGTAATAAGAAGTTCGTTATAACCATGTACAAGAGAAATATCATGACTCCTAGAAGCTTGTGTGCGCTCATCAGTTCATCAATATTGAACTTGCCAAGAAGCACACTCAACAGCTTTTGCATGGAGCCCAAAAGCGTGTTGAATGAGTCATGATTGGTAGAGAACAAAAAGTGGTAGAGTTGTGCAAACGCCATAAAGACAATTAAGAAGACAACGGAATATTGTAGGAGTTCCCCACTTGCGCGTCTCAATGTACAGGATAGGAGAAAGATCCGTCGGTTGAATCGAAACAACTTCATAAATTTCAAACATGTGGCAAAGACCGTCACTCCGACCACGCCCTCGAACATGAGCTGCCAGGTTGAGATGTACTGGAAACTAATAAATTTGGTAGGGTTTTCGTGATAAAGGTCTAGGGTCCATTTCCTTAATCCAAGACAAATGAAGTAATAAGCTATTCCGATCCAGCACAGAATAAGAACAGTCAAGTCCATAAGGTTCCAGACCTCTGCAAAGTACAATCGTCTGGTTTTGTAAATCTTCTTCGTTTCACGGTACGTGAAGTAAAGAACAAAAACGGAGAAGAAAAGCTCACAGGCGAGGATGAACAATTGGAAATCACCAACATAGCGGTAGAGCCGATACGAGAGAACCTCCGCACTGGGAAATACGCTGCCTGTTGGAAGTGTCTCCATTAGAAATGTAGCTGCAGAGAAAAGATTGCTGTTGGGATTGAACAAAGCGAACTCTGCGAAAACACTGCGAGTGTAGTGGTCAAGCCACAGTCTTGATTTTGCCTCTTTGATTTGCCGCACCGCCTTGTAGTAAATGTGGGACAACTCTATCACATATCCACCTCCGGAGTATGTTTCTATTCCCATTGTGTAAGGGTAGCCGTTTAGGTCACTCGAGGTACTGTAACGCCAGGGGTCTGGTGATGACGTCTGTTTAAGAAGCTCGGTGGTATTGATCAATGACTCCCAGCCCGCGGTGTAAGCTTGGTCGTCTTCTGACGTCATATGGTAGTCGTCAACGCATCGTGAAAACATGTCTCTTACTTGGGGTATCACAGAGCAAGAATCTGAAATAAACAGAGTGAACTGTATTCAACCTGGCTAGCACAAACTGTCGAAGAACAAACTGAAGTCTGAGACGTAGGGAGAGTTCATGCCCGCGGGGATATACAAGTGTTGAAAGAATATTTTGCGAGTGAACGCAGAGAAAGAGTAAAATGTGTTGATGCACCAGGCACCAACTTCATCCCCAGGGCGTTTTTCCCTGGGTTTGGAGGTGGGCCCCACCTCTAAAGCCAGGGAAAAGCGCCCTGGGCACGAGGTTAACCAGACACCGAAGTGACAGACCTTTTCTTAGCAAATTTTCTCGGTAGGATTAGGAGGAATTAAAAGGTCACCAAACATTTTCTCGCTCCACCTTTCACTAAGCGCTCTCCTGAGCCAAGGGATCCCAAAGATCATGTTACGTATTTATAGTAGCTTATATTGTGTCCTCCTTACCCTTCTTGACCCTGTGTTGTCGAAATCGAGCCACGCCCACTACCAGACCGCTCTCACCCTCGATGAACTTGGGCGCTTTTCCTGTGTAGTAGTAGGAGGGCAGATTATACAAGGTGGGTAACAGAGTGTTCTCAGTCCAGTTCCATACGTCTCTTTGGCGGCTTAACTGCGTAAGAAGAGGAAAGAGGCGCTGAATTGAGTAAAGAATGAATGACATGGCATTTAGCCTGTATTTGAAAGTTTGTTTTAGCTTGTAGTGAAGAGGCACAATGAGAGATCACACGGTTTCTTTTAGAAGCTGTGAATGGGAATATGATCGTGAAATAAGACTCGAAGGCAGCAACAGGAGAACTTCACCCAAAGATAATTTACCCCTTGTAAGGGTTTCCGGTATCCGGAAAAATTTTGCTTGTGGAATCCGGAATCCTGGGCTCTGCAATCCGGAATACAGCTCAAGTAATCCCGAATCCCACAAACGATTGGAATCTAGAAACCTGTCGAATCTAAGTTCCACTGGAAAGACTGGAATCCAGTACGTGGAATCCGGAATCCACGGCGTGGAATTTAGGCCTTATCTAGAGCTCTCTTTTGGGGCATTTTTTTTATCTGCCATCGACCCCTCTCAATGGGGTTTGTAAAGAGTACCCTTTGTCCAATTATGTGTGGAGGGCTACCTGAGAAAATGTCCTCCTCTTGAATTCATTAGGCTTTTCAATGAAGCTTTGATCCAGTACAACCTTGGCAACTGCATCGTTTTGATGAAAGGCATTCTGATCACGGAAGCCATAAGCGATGAGAAGAACGAGTAAATTGAATACAAGATAAGTCCCTAAATCGAGCAAGATAACGTGCATGGCGCGCTCTTTTGCAGCCCTTTCCCGGGCCCTCCGGAGAGTGTCCTCTGATGGCACTTTTACGGGAGGGACAACTGTATGCTCCTCTTCCAGTTTTTCCTGCAGCCATTGGTCATCCGATCTGTGAAATGATGAAGTTGAAAACGTGACATTGTTTGGCTTCTTGAAAAGGTATGCGAAAAAGATCGCAAGGGCGACCACCTTCAGTGGTTGACTCACAAAGATGTCTTGAGTGACTGAAAAGAACATGGATAACAGCCACTGTGCAGATTTTGTTAGTCCAAACTCGATACCGTACAGAAGCGTAACAGACGCAGCCGTCAGCGATGTTATGGTCACCAACGCCCAACCAACATATACAAACCACCAAGGTAGTCTCCGTCCATTTGAAAACTGTTTATCCTGCATGGTATTTGATCTCTCAGGGGCCTCTACGGGTGAACATTTCCCCGAGTCGTTTTCCCGTAAAAGTATGGATGTAACATCACTGGTTGAATCATTCATGGGGCTGGCTCCTAAAGAGACGGAAATTGAGCGCATGGCAGACGTCTGGTTGAATTTCTGCTTTCCAGAAAGTGATTCTATAGATTCACTGGGAGACACAATATTCAATTTTAGGTGAACACCAGCTGGGCAGTAGTGACCACGTATAGAACTTTGCCTGGATCCAAATTTAACCATACTTATCTCGGTGGCGGTGGACGATTTGTGTTCTCTTTGTTTGCGACAGTTTTTTTGCAGTGGTCGCGGACTACAGTGTCTGAAAATTTGCACGAGAATAAGATTAATGGGAAAAACAATCAGACTGCTGCAAATACCAATGGAGATTTGCTCCCAAGAAAATTCTAACGTTCCTACTTTAACTGCTGTATAACGGCCTTTGTCAGCTTCATACCACATGGCGTTAGCCATCATGGTGCACAAAAGAAGAGAGAAACAGCAGGACACGCGCTGCACCCTGGTAAAGGGAGACTGTGGAGGCCTGCAGACCACCGAGAACCAAAGATGGGAGTCCGTTAAGTCCTTGTATGCTTTCGTCACAAACATGCGTCGAAATTCTTTCATCTCCTCGTCACTTGCCACTGGAAATATCCTGTCTATTAAGCCATCGCCTTCGTCAACAGCAAGCCAGTGTTCGCATAAGAAGTGCCAGACTCTATCGCTAGAAATCTCACGAATAGATATCTGTTTCACGTACCAAGATGGGTCACCTCCGAAGTTATCGTGCCACACTCGGATGTACGAGAGCTCGCCGAGACTTTCCGAAGTTCTGACGAGAAAGGAATTGACGCTGCTCCGAGCAAGAGTCATGCATTTCCTGTTTTTGAGGAGAAACGAGTGACTTTCACCGCGTTCTCCTGTCATTAGCATAGAAACATTAGCAGATGTTCCAGCATGTCTGCGCATACCAGTACTGATGATAACCTCATAAGCGTGCGTATCTTCTGGTCGGTTACTTGGACTCATGGTCGTTCCTATCTGAATAGGGAAAAAGAAAAAATACATATTGCAAACGTCGCCTTGGCGGCAGTCCTTCACTGAACAAATACGTGGTCAATTCTATAGATAATAAAATGCTAATTGAGTGATTTTTGTTGCAGGTATTGGAAAGACACTGGTATAAACCTAAAGTTGAGCATCATTCAATTTTCCACCCGAGATTTCGTACCGCCCATCTTTTTTGAGATTGTCTCTAATATTTAAGAGCAAGGTTATCTCGAGGTGACGGATGGCGCCGTTTTGTCAAGAAGACTGCACGCGTTAAGCGATCCGGGAGATTAACTTTGTAACATAAGGTTTTGCATTTACAGTTTGGGATGTAATCCTTTTTTTTTTCAATGGTAAATCTAAATGGTATTACTGCTGTATCTATTACATATTCAAGCATGGTGTACCTCGAGCTACAATTAAATTAACTATATTTATCATTCAGTACCATACGAGCAGTCCATTGTTTTCAAAGTAGACTGAAAATGCTCAAATGGCCTTTCTTGCTAACACACTCGTCCCCAAGTTTCTCGGGACAATAACAGTTTTCCCTTTCACTCCCACAGTCAATTTTCCCTATGGGTACTAAAATGCTTTGTCTATCTACACAATTCACAGAGCCATGAAAACAAGTACTGCTGCACTCTATGGGTGGTGGTGGTGGTCGGGAAAGGGGAAAAGGAGCATGAGAATGACACACAGGAGCTGAAGGAAAAATGCTAATGGAGGTCTGGAGGCACTAAACTCCTGCCCCTCCCCCCATCGATTAGATATCCTCACGAATTACCTTTTGCACGTCTTTTCGATCCTGACGTCGAGCCCATACAAGGGCAATTACGTACAGGCCACATGTAGTACAGAGGACTGCCAGGACTAAGGCGTAATTTGACGGGTCTTTTATCTTGACAGCTATGATTTCCGGGTGCAATTCATTCGGAGGCACAAAGAAGCGACTGCCAAACCAGGTCAAGTGGTTACACTGACACTGAATGCGCTTTAATGTGGTCGATGGACCAACCTGGTCATGTAAAAATAGTCATGAAACCGGTTCATTCAGGTACCTCGTTGCAAAATACAATATATGCCCGCTAAGATGTTATTTCTCTTGCAGCTTTTTTACGTTAAGCCTGCGAATACAGCCGCTACTCATCGCACTAGGCAAGAGGTTTACTGCTCCCCGTTGATGGAAGTTGATGTTTCGCGACGGAGAGATTCGCGAAAAGTGCCACAGCATCGGGGAGCGATCAACCTCGTCCGCAGGGCGATGAGAGGCGGCTGCAGTTGCAGGCTAAGAAAATTTGGGGGTCCGTTTGCTTAAAAGTTTCATGTATGCATAAGTTATGATAGATCATGCTAATCCCGCCTCAAAACAGATCAACTCTCGTTCCCGTTTATTGAGGTTCACCAACATCTCTCCAAAATCTCGAGAAACTTTTAGGATCCATTGTAACTAATCGATGGTGCAAAGCTAAATTCATTCAAAACTCATCATGGTAGGCTAAACAGTCCCAGACTTCTCAGCGCCAAAAGCTGGCCCCTAATCAGCTCCCCCTACGTTGAGTCACTTATCATGTTACAGGTATGTCTTCCTTACCTTGCAACCGTTTGTTGTCCATGCTTGCATCGATTCATTCCAGTAATAACAACCAACAGACCTCACTGATATGTTGAACTCTATTTTACTTGTCATCTCTGTGCCATTAGTTACGTTACCTGCATCCGATAATTTCACACCGAGATAAAATTCTCCTGAAGTATTCAAATAACTGCCAGATAAACGTTTCTCTACAGTTGTGTTACATGAATGGATAGTCCACAGCACATCAAAATTTTTGTTGCTTGGCGTTACGTTTTTCTTTCCCATTACTATCATCTCTTCCCCAGCATCCATCATCCCAGAGCACCGTATTTGTAGATAGAGCAAGAACTCTTTTTCAAGTGTAATTTTGAAGAACGTAATATTCTCATTGGGACGAACAATCCCTCTAATGTTATCCGGATTCCAATTTTCTGATTCGTTCAGTGATAGAAATATCGAGACTGGTTCATCAAGGTTCCCGATTTTTATTTCCTTCCCAGAAACGTCCAAAAGCTCGAGCGTTGAGACCGGTGATGTCACGGGTATCACGTCGTTTGCTACAAACGGAGACTGGGACATAGTTACAACCTAGAATTAAGAGAAAGTTAGGTTATTTTCAAGATTCTTCAGACATTCCAAAGCTTGAGTGGGAGATAAAGAAGGCCAAGGGTATATAATCCTAGACTTGCTTAGCCTGAAAAATGAGAAAACAGCCAACATTTGGCGACGCCGCCACTGTTTTCCCCCGCGAAGTGACGTCTGAGAAACGAGCGCACAAATTCCCTGCTGATGACGTGTAACTGTCCAGATCTGGCTAGTGTTTCTGTCGTGTCGCGAGGAAAATTCGCTTCAACCAATCAGAAGCACTACTCAGCTCTGGGTAGTGGCTAAGGCTTGAAGGCTTGACTAAATTTGTCCCCTTTGGTTATGACAAGTCTTTGCTCACGTTCCTAACTGTAACGTCCAGTTATATAAAAATAATAAATAGTCAACCGCTGTTTTTCGCGTGTATGTGCAAGGCTTGTCAATACTGGTGTCTCCTGTGGTGCGTGGGTAACATTTTTCAAGTCTGTTGCCGCCAACTGCACACGTGTGTGCGTCATTAAATAATAGTATTATCATGATTAAAACTTACTGAATATATTCAAACCAACCTTTGTATTAACCGCATCTAACCGATCAAGTTTATTTTTTGTCACTTCTGTTGGTAATTGAAAGGTAACCTCTCCTCCATCTAAGGCCGCAGCGTTAATGTTACTGGGGGACTGGCTTGTAACTGTTAACTTCATCAGGCCTGATTTCACGTGACGTGTAGGGTCTCCTTTTCGCTGATAACCCAAGAGTTTTTGAGCAGAATAGTTAATGCCTTCCAAGGATTTGTTCGTTGCTCTTTCGCACTAAATATAAATGAAGATCAAGACACAAAGGTTGTTTGCCATTTACAAAAGTTTCCGGAAAATCCGGTTGAAAACTAAATGGAACAGAGCTTTTCGTATCGTTGCAGTGTAAAATTTCCAGGAGCAAGGGAACATCTGAAACGGTAGTCTTGTATTACTGGACGGAATATTCCCAAAGAAATTCGCGTTTTATTTGATGAAACTAGTGATACTAGTTTCAGACTTTCGAAGCCATTTTGTGGTAAAAGAAACTGATTTGTGCAAATGGTAAAATCGATTCCGCCATGAATTCACTAGCTTGCAAATGTAAATGGTAAACAACCAGAGCGTCCATCTCTCCAATCTGACAAGGTATTTACCATTTACACGGGAAACCAGAGATTGCGGTTGGAAAATCAACTGCGTCCGTGTTGGCGGTGGTGTGCAAACGGATGCGACAATTTCCAACAATGTTGGGACCAGCAGTGCATCGTAGAGAGGATACAACACATAAGACTTTGCAGACCATGTAAAATTCGTGTGCGTGGCCCCAACAATGTTGGAAGAACTGTGCAAACGGATCCACCGTTGTTACGCTACGCTTTCGTGATCGCGGAACAAAAGAAATGTTGGGAGTTTTTGGCTCAAAAGTTATACCGGTTTCACACTTTGCGCAACAACATGCAACAAGGTGTGCAAACGGACGCAACATGTCACATCCAAGAATGCTGGGAGTTGTTGGCAACAATAAGGCGTCCGTTTGCACGGGGCTTTAGTGAATTACAAGGAAAATGTCTCAAGAAATAGTTGTTGCATTAAGGTTGCCATTAAACATGTAGTGTATTCGTGGCAACATCCAGGACTTTGTTAGCGCGCGAGCTTGTGCTTCATGTCGTCGAGAGAGCAGGATCGCTTGTGTGTATGTATGATCATGTATTAGCAGCGACTTTTAGAATTGCTAGTATATCAGACCATAGTGGCCTCTTAGAAATGCTCCAAATGGTCACCTTTTCCTGATGGTCTTTGTTTCTCGCCTCGTTACTGTCATCGATCCAGTCCCTGATTTCACTTGAACCTTGTTCGCGTTTAATGTCACTGCTTGTAGCTATTGCAGCATCCAGTACAGAGTTGAGCCCAGTCAGAATGTCCTTAGTGACATTGTCTGCCCGAACGCTTTTAAACGTTGTAGCCAGAGCTTTTGCCATGTTCGTGAGGGCGTTTGCTCCGTCTACCTGTGGACAAAATAAGTCATATGAAGTGAATCCTCTTTGAGAAGGAATGGTATCTCGTATTTGACCTCCGCACCGCAGTTATAAAGACGGAATATGAGACAACCTTTTATGATGTCTAGTTCAGTTCTTCCAGCTGGAACCTCTCCTTTTCTCGGTACGTATCTGAACAGGACCGAAGCGGAGGCAGTAAATGAAAGACAAAATTGTTCTCGTATGAACTGCGTACATGCATATCGATGTATGGCTACACGCATGCCTAAGGTATTATGCATGGATACATATCTGTTATTGACCAAGCCTGAGGTAGAGATGGCTGGGTATTGGTCAAGTTCGTTAGCATTGACCGAGACGAAGTTGAGATCAATAAAAACGCAAAAAAGAACAAGGTCGATATCCAGCCATCTTGACCCAACAGGCTAAGTCAGTAAGGGATCGATTATATGGCCAAAAGAGAGAACTTTTTCTTGCGGGATTAACGCGAGAAATGCCGCCATATAATAAAAAGGGGGTCAGTGAAGTCCTTTCTTTAAGGTGAAATTAGGTGTTCCAATGCGCAGAATCCAATCAAAGTTTAAATTTATATGATTGTGTTCAATGGGCTGTACATAATTTTGCTCATGGGCTGCGATAGTCTACAGAGATATGGCTCACGAGACTCTCTCGTGCAAAATTGAGACCCATGAGCCCTCGAAGGTCACAAGTTACTTACCATCGCGTCGGGTGAGAGTTCCTTGGATACACTGATGGCCGGCAAAAGTCCTCCTAAAGCTTGCCTAATACCATGGGGGCTGCTAGAACTCATGCCAGATAGCCCCTGGATCACTCTGCTTCGGACCTACAATGTAACGTAACTAGTATAAGACGCATGCTTAGGGACCAGGAGGAAAGAAACAAATGAATTTTTGGAGGAAACGAAAGAGGAGGACATTGGTGAGGGGACAAATTAGAAAATTCCCTTGTGGCTACTAATGACGGAGTATGTTTCACTGCTGAGAATCAATGAACCCGAATCATGAACAATAAATGCGGCAAACATAAAACTTGCATAGTAAGGTATTTTAAAATTCAATGATATTTAGTGGCATACGTTTTATTCGGAAGCGTTTTAAGTCATCGAAGGTTAAATATATTCATGCCTTCGTTCATAACACTCCTACCTAAATAGGGGTCCCAAAACATGCACCCTACTAACATAACAGAATATGCAACAGACAAATGAATTAAGAATTCTTCATTCGCTCTAGGATTGAAGGGGTAAAAGGTCCAATAAAAAAATGATCATGCGAAGGCATGGGCATGGAAATTTCATGGTTTCAAAAAGACGCTATGGAAAAATCTCTTTTATTCATAAAGATCCATATAGTTACGATCGTGTAGAGTGAGTTCCCATTGGCTGCGTGACCTTTCTGGATCAGAATGACGCCGTGTGAAATTTTGGTCAATAGAGAAGAGTCATTACGTCAAGTTGCCTTGGTAGCAAAATTTTCGAAACTCAACAAACCGTGGTCCTGCAAATATTGCAGAAAAAAAGAAAAAATCGACATGTATGACTTTCCTGTGCATGATTGCATTCAGGAAGAAAACGGTAGCCCGTACTTTTCTTCCATCGTTCGTCAACGCAAATAGCCGTCTCTGTCAAGAACGTTTGTTGAGATCCCGAGAGTTTGCAACCATGGTAACGTGACGTCACACTTCTCTTCTATATAGTACAAACCTCCAGACGATTTTCGGTATCCAGGGAGTCAGTGGCATGAATAGACTCTCGATTTAGCATAGTTATAACTGTCGACATTAATTGGGTTGCTTGACGAAATTTTCTCGCGGCTAGAAGTTTTTCTAGCTTGGAATGAGGACCGCTGACTATTTTTCTCAAATTGGAACTAACGGACCCTGCATCAGAGTTAAAACTTCTGACCTGCAACAAAGCAGTGAAAATAACAAATTACAAATAGACTCAGAGATACTCGCTTTCTTCAGCTGTCGTCATTAAGGTAATTTCCTTGAAGAGGATGTACTACCCAGATTTTCCTAAAGTTTAGCACAGTTGATAGCCAAGTATAGGACGTTGAAAACTGGATTAAAAAGAAGGGTTCACCATTATTCGGAGTGATTTTTTACTGAGTTTGTACAATAAATGTTCGAAACTTGAACAATTGCCAGAAATTGTTACTGCATATCAAAAACTACAAATATTACTGAAACCTAGAGCCTATTTGTTTGTAATCGTGATTGTACTCAGATCAAAAGGTTCGTAATGCCGGAACCTGGCCTTTAACTGGCCTTTAACCTGGTCTTTAACAGTTTTCTGATCTGACTCTATGTGAATGATATAAAACACAAATTGTGATGTCGAAATTGTGCTGTGTAGACACCTAGAGACTACAGAACAAGGCGATACAATCTAGTTACCTTAGCTTGAAGGGGAAATATCGCATGCGATCCTAAAACATCCGTTATTTTCACGAATAACTCCAAGTTAAAGTTGTGTTTCTCCAATCCAGGTGGAAGAAATAAGTCAGTTGGGAAGGGCATCCAACCATAGAAAAGCAGCATGGATCTGTTTGTGGGATGCTTAAAAAAATATTCGTACCATAGAGGGCTGTCTTCGTCTGTCCATCCATGGCAGCTAATTCGGAACTGCGTTTTAATTGCGACGCCTTCTGAAGGTGATACGCTGCACGATCCACCGCTCGGAGGCGCGTCGGTAGTTAACGAGTACTGGGCCGAAAATCTGCTCTTCAGATTCTTGAAAAAGATCGTGTATGTTTGGTTTGGATTCAAGTCACTTGGATCCAACTTAAACTGGTCTGAATACGAAACACTGATCACTTCTGAGTCCACGGACCGTCTGGTGATTCCTTTCGATGATGGTCGAGGTCCATGCAGTTCCCATTTGCATTTTTTTGTGTCCTGGGTTTTGTTGTCATAACAACCTTCACTGGTAAGAACCAATTCTTCAGAAGTTCTCAACTTGTAGGCGCAATTTTCCTTGCACCTGTGTTAGAGGCAGGTTATTAAAAGAGTTTCTTTTTTTATTTGATATTCTTTTCAGTTTAACTAGTGGCCTAAACAATGATTTTAAAAAGTTTTTTAATGCAGGGATGGCGGAGCCGGGGGGTAGCTGAGAGCCCACTTCTACCGAAACTAAAGAGACTTACTAAGAGGGGAGTCTCCTCAGCCTAAGAACTTCAGGTCACTAGTCAGCCCACCAACTGGAAAAATGTTCACCCGTCCCTGTAATGGCACTAACCTGACACAAAGAGATGGAAAGCTTCCAGCCAAAAACTTAATAGTCTGCATTGTCGTAGCTCGTCTTGATCCTTTTGTTACTGTTAAAACGAAGTGATAAGTTGTATTGAAATCAAGGCTCTTTGGAGGAAAAGTCAACACAGGCTTCTTGTTATCAATTAGTCCATTAAAACAAGAAATGTTTCCACTTGCATAACAAAACCATTCAAAGATGAGAGATGAGTTAGCTTTGCTGTCGTCGTTTTCGTTTGGATCATTTGATGCAGACCCGTTGAGAACAACGTCTTTATCCCAAGACATTACTCTCTCGTTCCCACAGTCTATTCTGACCAGCAGCTTTGGCAAACGCACTCGCAGAAATCCAGTTGCAGTTTTTGATATCCCAAGAGGCATTGCCGTGACCATGAGAGTGAATTTATACAGACCTCCTCTCATGGATTTTGCGGGGAGAAACAGAACATCGGAGGAAAGAGGTTGGTTGTGGAATGGAACAGAAACATTAGTGGAGTCATTTAGCAGTTGCTCGACCTTCCATTCATATTTAATGTTTTCAACACCACTACAGTTTATTTGCAGCGAGGAGTAAATTGAGTACTCGTACTCTTGTGGTATTTCAGGACAGTCGCTGCTGTTTTCTCCAACTGCGAGCATGCGCAGCTCGTTTACGACGCAAGGAGTGTTCATAATGTTAACGGTCCTGGAAGGCACAAAGGTATTGGGACTGACCATACTTTTGGCTGAAATGGTCAAAGTGTATGTACCGGGCTCGCCGTACTGATGCCTCACTCTTATCACTCCGGGTAGCGACGACAAAAATCCCTCTTCTACAGCTGAAAGAAATTGAAATGCACTTTATTTGAGTATTGATGCATTTAGCACGAAAGTACCAATTGGGACACTATTTTTTACGTGTCCTACTTGAGACCGGACCGCCATTTTATGTGGTCATCCGAGCCACGCGAAGAAGTAGTCGCTTGCAGGGCAAATGAAGTGCCTTCATTTCTCAGTATTTTTAAGATCCTTAGTATTGGTCCGCCCCCGAGAATCGAACCCGGGACCTCCCTCTCTGCAGTCAAGCGCTCTACCGACTGAGCTAATACTGGGATGTTATTAAGATCGACGACACTTGGATGGCAAGAGGCCTAAATGATTGCGTAATTATTCCTTGATTACATTTAGTCAACAAAAAATTGAGCCCAATTCAATAGAATTATCAGTTTGTTTTTTTTTTTTGTGCACACCGTGCCACAAGAAGAGAAGGCGAAACGAAACGCGCGAGAATAGACAATGGCAAAGCGAGACTGTTGGGGCAAAAGAGAGAGATTTATATTTTCTACCCGGGCTACTACCCTTGCTTCTTGTGTCTCGCGGCTTCTCCGCTCGCATTTCTGTTTGGTATGTTTTCTTACTGACTTACCGAAAAAGATGCTCAAACGGTCTGAGCCATCAAAAGGAAAAGAAATTTTAAAATTTGTCTCAAAATTAGTGAAGCGACCGCAACTATAACAGGCATTTGTTTGTCATTCTTTACTTACCAGAATTGTCACCATAATCCACCGAATAAGTCACATTTGTCCCTTGCAAAATTTCGAACTCCAGGAATAATGTCTTTTCCGAGCCAACAGCTATGTTTCTGATCTGTAAGCCTTTGATAGGATGCTGAACGGTCACGTGACCGCACAATTCCACACGATCAATTCCAGAAGAGATGTTCACACACACAAAATATTGACCCGGTGTAGTAAAACTGTGCGTCATGACTGTACTTCCTTCCTCCGTCGACGATTCATCGTCCCAGTTCCATGAAAAGCGCAACAAGTGTGATATCTCCACGTTGCTAACAGAAAAAATGATCGCTTGTCCAACAAGTCCGCTGGAGGCATGATGCATTTTCACATTTTGCAAGGATGGGATGGAAAATGAAGTGCTAGCTGTTGTAGCTGGTAACGGATACCTGGACAAACGTGTTTGGCTAGTAAAACTGATCTGACCGGTGAATCTGGATGACTGGATTGGTGTTACCACAACTGAACTTGGAAATGCGTTCGAAGGCGTAATAGAGGTGAGTGGCTGAGGTGTTCCCACGGATGATACATAAGGGGAGGGTGAATAAACGACAAATAAAATAGCTTTTGAGTTTAACGATACAGTATTGTGAACATTAACAGTAACGTTTGCACCACCTACGCTTCTAAACTGATGGTTTATTGTTCGACCGCTGTAGTTATAGACACGAGTGTCTCCTTCAAAAACAGTCCAACCGTATTTTGGCGAGTCCCCGCGAGAAATTTGAGCTTCAAAATGGCATCTGGTACCTATCTCTATGCTTGAGGTGCATGAAGAACTAACGTTGATTCCTTTAATAGAATGGATTGCCTTTATCTGGTGAAACGTGTTTAAATCCGGATAATTTTTGGCAATACACCATACTTCGTGTGTTTTTTTCATCCTGAAGCGTTTGTATACAACCACATAGCCTACACTCGTGTTTTTGACTGAATATACCTGCAGGGTCAAATTTGGGGCTGCCACTATGTCAGTTCCCCTCTTTCCCGTCAAACCGTGCTTTGCAAAAAACGAGGCAGGCGACGATTCAAGCCATTTTATTTGACAAGTAATTTTAACCAGTGCGTCAGTTGCAACAATTAGGGGAGCTTCGATAGACAGTGGATTTTCGACAACCTTGACCATAACATTGACAGCTTCTTCAGAATTTAGTTGCGGGACTTTATTGTAGCAATACAGTGTAAAGCTTCTGTTTCCAACTGGAGTTAGTCCATGAAAGATTCTCTTCCCAATGTCCTTGACAATTGATTTTGTAGGAAAAACCCACGAACATCCTACTTTGGTACCAGTTTTCACGCTTGAGTTGTAGCACGTGAACGCGTTGTCAAAAGCAAACGAGCTGTAGCACATCTCAACCTTAAGTCCTCGGATAATCTCGCGCACGAGTACGTGAAGGATTCTTTTTTCATTCGAGACAAGGTTAAACGCTCTCAGGGTAACAGGAAAGTAGCCAACATGTGAAAAATGAAACTGAAAGTGGCAAAATGCACCCTCCGTTGTGTTATCTTCTGCTAAATGACAAGATTGCTGTTCCAAGGAACTTGCATTAGGAATGTTCCATTCGCAAGTAACATTTGTGCCAGACAAAACATTCGCTGTCATATTTCTAGTTGTGTTCACCACAACGTACTCTGAGTATTTGGTTGGTATTTTGGTAATTGCGTTCTGCACTGCAATGGTGGATTGGAAGGCGATTGCTTTGGTGTTGTTTCCCATGGGAATAGCGCTCACAAATGTCACTAATAGAGGATATATGCCAACCGCTGAGAAACAGGAAACAATAAGATTGACGTGAACTCTAAGAGAGCCTCGCAACTTCATTCTAAAAGAGATGTTAAGATGCACCATACTTTCAAGATGTGCACCTACGCCAGAAGCATTGTGAACTGATGAATAGTATGCTCCCGAAGTCTGTTCAGCGGTAGTTCTTTGAAGCGCAGCACCCGATGTGTTTCGCCTGAATCCCGCAACGTCCCCTGCTCGCGCAATAAATCTTTCTTCTTCCGGTAAAACTATTAAGTTATACCCCACGGTAAGGTTGACATCCATTGAATAAACTTTGATATAGTTTCCGGTTTTGTGTGCGCATGAGCTGATAGGTACCGGCCGCTGGCAATACTCAACGTGGATGCATACCCGACCACAGTGACCAATGGATGGAACCCAGTCTCCGCAGGTCGGTTGCTGGTGACAGGTCAATGTGCAGTTTGTTGTGGCCCAATCCGCCCTGTAAACCTGCAAAACATAGATAAAAAAGGCCTTCGTTCCTTAAAACATATAGCTATTGACAGATCGGTTCTTCATGCTGTAGACTGAAAATTATTTCTGATAGGAATAAATTTCATCTTCCATATGCTACCCTTTGATTATTCAAGTAAAATAAGACTTTTTAGGTGTCTGATGTTTGTCAGGATCAGCCGGGGTTTTGGACAATAAGGTACACGTCTTTTTGGTTAGAATTGGGAATACGATATCTTTCACTTAAATACTCTCAAGTAGAGATAGACCATTTGTTTAAGTCTTTAGTTCTACCAAATTTTACATATTGCCTTTCTGTATATGGAGCGTCAGAATCAGATTTGAATATGATACAGCCTTTTTTGGATCGCTGCCACAAGCACCGCTTTGTTTCTTCTCCCGTTTCTATTAAGGACATTTTATATAGACAGGACTGCAAGATTTTAAAGGCTATTACCTCTGTAGATAACCATCCGCTAGGTTCGTATTTACCACCAACAAAGGAAAATGAATATAATTTGCATAAAAAACAGTGTGCCCTCCCCAAGGTTAATACCGAACGATTTATGACATCTTATGTAAATAGACTGATTTTTAAATACAAGATAATGTAGTTTCTACGCATTTGTAGTTTAACTAGTTTAATATTAGGGTAGAATTCTATTGAGTGTTTAGGCGACTAGAATGTAACAAAAGATATGTACTTTTATCTTTTGGCAAGAAAGACTACTACTACTACTACTTCACTTAAAAACAAGACTCGGGCATAAGGTATATTAAGTTTCCTTCAGGCTTGGATACATTGGAAAATATAGGGGCACGCTTCGGTATATTGGCTAAATTATTTTGGATACAAAGGCATTCTCGTTCCCAGAGCAACTCGGCCTAATTTGTAATTAACGTTTGACCACGTGACCAAAAGAAACGACTTGCTGTGGGGACGCAAATGGTACAATGGTGTATTGCCACCCCTCCTGGCTGACCCTGGTTTGTAGAGCGCACCAGAAAGCGCCTGAAAAATGGACGAAATCAATACCTTACCTGTAGCTCAATGGGGCCAGGATACTCGGCGTGTAATTCCCATGCTTCGAGTGACGTTTCTGTTGAGAACTCCAGCGATGCCAGAATAAATGTTCCAGGCAAAGTACCATTAAAATCGGTTTTGTTCGTAATTGGACGTCCCTCCTCAGTTTCCAAAGTAATTCTTGGCACATCTATACATATTAAGAAATTTGGGGTTATTTATTTCCTTTATTTTTACTTTAATTTAATCTAGGGCTCACTTTTTGCCCTAATCGTAAGGTGGCTAAAACAAAAGACGTTTGGTCAGGCTTTCTATAAAAGTAGTAACGAATGGTGACGAAAATGGTCAGGATCATAGCCTTCCTTCTGCCATCCCACCAGACGTTTCGAATTGAGTAAGGCGCACGTCACTGCCAGCTATTTTACATGGCCGGGGCTTACATCCTCGTTTTAGCGACTTCAAGCAACTATACTGAGGAGTATATCACAATCCCCCAGACGGCCGATCGCCAGCTACAACTAATAAATTCGATCTGGTGGTGGAAGAAACTATAACGCCCTGACCGTAGGATCAAGGCCTACGCCTCGGCCTCTGAGCTGAAGTCATACAAGTTACCGAGAGAGAATGACGAGAAGGGGGGACACACCTAATCTAGCTTCTGGGACAGATGAATTTCTCTCAAGTTATTTTTAGGGGAGGAAGTCTGCCTCCCGCGATTTGTTGACTAAGCAATGACTGTCCCATTATCCTCTGTAGGTGTTAGCCATAAGATGAGATAGCACTTTTTCGCAAGATAGAGTGCGGATAGTAATATTCCTGGTCTCTACGTAATGCATGCAAGGACTGGTCTATGCTTACAACGTTTTAGACTCCCTAAGAGATAGATTAGTGTTCTTCCCAGTAACTATAGCGTTCCAATAAAAGTGAAACCAGCGTATGCGTGGAGATTCAGTTTTCAGCTTTCAGAGTAACAAACAAATAGGAAAGCGACAACATACCTGAAATAGTTATGTTTTGGCTTGTATTGCCTTTCAATGTCACTTGTGCTAAGACGTCACTACCACGGAAGCCAACCAGAGTGCACTCACTTTGTCTCGAAGGTGTTACAGCGTGGGGACATTTCATACCAGTTAGCCGAAGAGGAGATATTACTCGGATCATTCGGGTTAAATTAAAGATCGTCCGGTTATATCGGGACGCAGTTAAAGTGAGGTTGAATACACCGGTTGTGGCATACCGATGAGTAAACATAAAGCCACCCTGCAGGGAACGGTTAGTTGTTCCATCACCAAAATCCACTGAATATAGGATGGGATCTCGCGGTGTCATTCTCAATGGTGTAGAAGGCGTGACGGAAGATATACTGGAGAATAGTGATGGTGTTATCTTTGAAGAAAACCCTGTAAATTTCTCTGAATATTGGATGGGATCTGACAAATTTAACGTCGTGACGCTTGATGGTATGGAAAGCGTGACGGAAGATGTACTTGAGAATTGTGATGGCGTTATCTTTGAAGAAAACCCTGTAAATTTCTCTGAATCTTGGATAGAATCTGACAAATTTAAAGTCGTGACGCTTGATGGTATGGAAAGCGTGACGGAAGATATACTTGAGAATAGTGATGGCGTTATCTTTGAAGAAAACCCTGTAAATTTCTCTGAATCTTGGATAGAATCCGACAAATTTAAAGTCGTGACGCTTGATGGTATGGAGAGCGTAACGGAAGATATACTTGAGAATAGTGATGGCGTTATCTTTGAAGAAAACCGTGTCAATTTCTCTGTATCTTGGATAGAATCTGATAAATTTAACGTCGTGACGCTTGATGGTATGGAAAGCGTGACGGAAGATATACTTGAGAATAGTGATGGCGTTATCTTTGAAGAAAACCCTGTAAATTTCTCTGAATCTTGGATAGAATCTGACAAATTTAAAGTCGTGACGCTTGATGGTATGGAAAGCGTAACGGAAGATATACTTGAGAATAGTGATGGCGTTATCTTTGAATAAAACCGTGTAAATTTCTCTGCATCTTGGATAGAATCTGACAAATTGAACGTCGTGACGCTTGATGGTATGGAAAGCGTGACGGAAGATGTACTTGAGGATAGTAATGGTGTTATCTTTGAAGGAAACTGTGCAAATATCAGTTCTTGATACAGCTCTACAAGCTCTATCATAAAACAACTGGTGTTGTACATCTGGAAAATTTTTCCTTCTTCAGATGAGTTGCAAGAATCATTTTTAATCAGGAGAGTCACGCTCTCATCTGCGCAATGACAGTTTGTGTCGTTGAACACTGCAGCCAGCGGAAACTTCTCATATCCGCAGGCTTCAATGCACCAATACAGAGACGATTTATTTTGGCCTGGCTGGTAGAAACTTGACTTGTTCTTTTGTTCTTCGTAACAACCCAAATGCAATTCATCTGAAAGGAAAAAACACATCCATCTAAATAGTGTTTTTGTAACCCTAACAAATCACGGTGATGTGGCGTAAATCTCCGGCGGGAATCAATAACGAATCATGGATACAACAAAATCAGTAGCATGATTCAAATGGATAACTAGCTGTCGTTTCAAAATCTTATGAGTTGGGGTTGATTTGCTTAATCCACGTGCTTCTAAGTATGATTTTTTTACTTTGCCATTTCAAAACTTTGTTTACAGTCGGACAAAAACATTAGTAACAACACCAATACACAATAAAACGGGGGAAGTGACATACAAGATTTAAGCAACTGGTCTTGCATTCCAAACTACACAAGCTACACAAGTCTGATCTTCCTGACTCTTGAGGCTGAATTCTAAGCCCTACCCTGAAGTTTCAGTTTGCATAGTTTTATAGGGTATAAAGGTCCTTACACGTGACTAAATCTGCGAAGTCAATTGGACAACATGTCTACTGAATATTAATGAGCTTTTGCCAGTGAAAAAATGATAAATAGAACATTACATGGCCACTTGGGGAAATGAAATTTCTCTTCGGTTGAAACTGATATTATGTTCGTGCGGCCATTTATTATTCTCTTTTAAATCCTTTAAAGGCCATCTTTTTACATAGAAGTTTTCATGTTATTTTTAACGTTAGCATATTGTAATTCGGTTATTCGTGAGAATTCTACCAAATAAATCATAAATACTAACTCACGCAATGTTTTGTAGAGTTTTTATATTTTAAATTGGAAGAAGGAGAATTCTGATTCTAGAGAGTTCAGAAGAAATTCAGAGCCCCAGGTGAGAATCGAACTCACGACCTCAGATGTTCTAACCACTGAACCACTGGAGACTCTATGGCGTGCATGGTCGGAATTTTATTTACAACTGCACCAGTCATACAAGACTATCGCGCGATTCGGGACTTGCTCGAAATCGGCCGTCCACCAGCGTACAAGACCAAGACTGTACAATATAATTTGGAAGAAGGACAATTCTGATTCCAGAAAGATCAGAAAAAATTCCGAACTTCAGGAGAGAATCGAACTCACGACCCTCCGAGTTCTATTTTATAATAGTCATATTTTACGTTTGCATTTCATAGTTCGTTTTCTATTTTTTTTTAGTTAATTTTTTAATGTAAAAAACATTAGATCATTTCCACAGTATAATTTTGCGCAATATATAAAGTAAAATTAATTAAAACAATAATTAAAATTATTATTAACTGAAGTCATTTCATTGCGTCACCACTGCACGCCATAGGTGTTGTGAGTGACTGTTCGTATTGATCACTCGATAGTTTACATACCGGCTGATTCTGGGGGTAAATAAATTGTCTTGGTTGAAGAAAATGCCAGCGTCTAAAGCAAAGAAAAAGAAAAAGATCGCTATCAAAAATAAATAATGATGATAAAATAAAAATACTGAGGCAAGGTGATAATTCACGCAGACGTTTTCGTGCGAAGAAAGAAAACAAAACAGAAAAAAAAAAACAAGAGGAGAGTGACAAGAAGAATGATCATTAAGCGATTCTTAGAAAGATAAAAATCGGAAAATCCGGAGACAAAACCAGTTTTTACAAACAAATAAGTCTTGCAAAATGCTTTGAGAAGGCAGATGGCCATCACATGCCTGTCAAAGCTTTTCAGGTCGGTATAATGAGATCAAAAAGTGGAAAAGAAATAAAGAAAAAAAACCTTGCAAATCATTAGAGCTTAAAATATCTATATTAGTTCGTATCTTAGCTTAATCTTCAATGTAAACAATATTACACTGTACGAACAAAGTTCAGAAAGTTACGTGCGTGTGGAAACAATGGCTGTTTTCCTTTCCTAACCATTTATCTATCTGTTTCAAAAGCCAAATTATTTGAGTAAAATTGGATTATTTTTCATCTATTCTAGCTTCCTGGACAAACATAAAAGCAGCAAATATGATTACAACTATCCTTATTCTTTAGAAATTGAATTGACACCTTGCAAAAACAGAACACCTTTCTGACACAATGTTACAAAGCTGAAAATCAAAGGGAACCCTTTTGAAAGACCTAAAGAAAGTTAAGGTTTTGATTAACTTGATGCACTGAGAACTAAAGTACAACATAAACCTGGCCTGAACTGACGTACAACATTTGAAAAAGCTGGCACTATCACATATTGTTGCAATCCTCACAACTGTTTAAATTTCTCGGATACTCTATAAACTCTTAAATCATAGAGCCTAAAAATCGTCTTTTGCCGGTTTTTTTTTACCCGATTTGGCATTTTATGGCCAGATTGGTTGTTTTGTACTCAAACGTGGATACTCAAAAAAATTGTTACTTTTGCTAAAACATTGAGAATCACTAGAAAAAGCTCCATGCGAAAATAATCTCGAAAAGATTTCATTTGAATGATCACGTCGGAGAATTTAGCCAGTTACAGACTGAACAGCTATAGTTATGTTTTCATAGTTTTACAACTGAAATAAAGTGTGTTTACTGGAGGAAGCAGGTTACGTCCTACGACATCTCCTCACTCAGTCTCAGATTAAACTTGTACGTTCACAAGATCTGGGACTCCTTATTCAACTCTCTCTTCTTCCAGCCTTTATTGTACGGCAGAACGATACACCGACAGTAGCAAACATCTCAGTTCTACCCATTTTATGATTTTTCTTTGATGAAAGGATACATTATTTTAATCTTTAGATCAAGAACTTATAGACTCTTGAACAAGGGAAGGCACAGTGAAACGCTATTCGTTTAAGTATCAAAATAGCCTACAAAAAAACTGACTTGATGAGATTAACCTCGAAATTTGCTTTTAGTTTTTGATTCCGATTCGCTGTCAGCCAGCACAAAATCTCAGCTTGAGAAACTGAATGTGTAGTGTGTCTTATCCAAAGCGCTGATAATCGTATTTCGCATTTCTTAACCCGAAAAATCACCCTTAAGTTTCTAAAATTTTCGAGTGAATACCAAAAACAATTAGGCTTTATTGATAAAAAAAAAAAAAGCCGGATTATGCAGTGGAGAATTGTTACTGAAAATTTTTCTCACGTAGCAAATGACTATCTAGCCTTTTGTTATACGCACGATTTTGGATAAAGCACACAGAAATAGAGCCAGGCACAATAAAAGAAAATAACGTTTGATGAACTGAACTGAAAAGAGGATAGATTCAAATTTGTGATCATTTGAAATATTCTAATTAACGACTGCTAATTTAGTAAGAAATTTGTAATATTCTGGTTTAAAAAAGCAGCTATATTGCATCAACATATAAAACAACAGTTTTGATATAAAATCTAAAAAAAACTGAAATTTAAGCCATATCTTATCATCATGAAAATAGTTTTTTTGCAGTTTCCAATATAAAAACTCGAGTAGCTGGGTTTTGGAAAACTCGGGGCTATCTAGCAGGTACATTTCAAGAAATGATAAATCGTCGAAATGCAAAGGATAGAAAGTGTTCACTGATTAAGAATACAGCTTACCTCAAGCAAAACTTGACACACTGTCAGTAAGTGAATCAAGTAAAACTTCATGGTGTCCTCTGTCCCGTCTTCTGATGAAAACGATGTTATCTAGCAAATGCAAAGTGAAACGCTAAGTAAGGCACCAAGCGAGAAAGGTCACATAACGCGGCAATCTGCGCTAACGGAGCAAACCGCAATTTTGTCGCCACTCAATTATCTGCAATTGTAAAAGGGAGAAACGAATTGGCGACTTATTACTTGATAAATGAAACTACAAAACATCATGGACGGAAACTCATTGATCAAGACAAAATTTAATACGCGAATATGTCAAAGGGGACATCTACTCAGTAAATCTTGTCGCCAGCGGACCAATGGAATTAAAGCGTCAATGGGATTGAAATGTGGTTTTAATTAGCAATTTATGACTAAATATTAAACGAAATGGGTGAAATTGATTTATCGGAATAATAGGGTTCTTTTTGTAACCAATGTTGTTTTTCCTGTTTAACTTGTTTATTTTCCCCACCGGTTGTTTTTTGTAACTTAATTGGCTGAGAAAAAAGCAATTGTGTAATATTATTTTGCTTGATAGAGGAAATCAAATAAAATCCCTTTCACATGAAATATTTAAATCTGCTTTGAACTCGATTCCCCAAAGTCTTATGTTTTATTTTTTTTAATTTAAATAATTCATGAAAAGCTTACAAGAGCGTGATAAAAATGTTCATACTTGACGATGTCTTACGACCCGAAGACAAAGCTTTCGTGTGACTGTGTGTCCCTTTTTTTCTAGGGGGAAGGAAAACATGCAACGAAATCGGGATGTTCAACATTTTCCAGGGCGTCGTGTCAGTAAACCTTATGTCTTTTTCTTTTGTCGTCGAATTTAACTTTATATTAAGTTGAAAAACTTTGTCTTTTAGCTTTCGCATGTCTTTACTTACGGCAACATCAACCCAAAACTAATTAATCCTTTGGATCCGACTGTCTGGCTCTAATTGAAATTCTCTTAACCTACTGTATAAAGCTAGGAAACTGCGCAAACAACTTTTTGGGGATATAAACAAACTGACAATTCTCTCTTGAGGGGATATAAGTAGGTGTTTATCGGTAAGCAACACTTTCTTAGATAGCCAGCGAAAACAGCTGACGTTTCGTGACGTTACCGACGTGGTCTAGAGAACGAGTTGTCACTACCCAGCTACCC
>JBBMOI010000009.1:23575000-23580000 GCA_038088405.1 Porites divaricata | reverse complement strand
GTACATGTCACGTACCCCCGTTTGCTGTAAACATTATTCTAAATTTCTATCTGTTGTCTATTGATTCTCAATCTTAGCGTCCATATAGTGATCTTTCTCTGTAAATATTATAATCTGATTTAAAATATCAATAATTCTTAGAGTTTAGGTTTCAGTTTACTTATTACTAATTGATCAGCTTAAATTTTAGATTACTTATTAATATACACGTACACCGCGTTTTAAAGGGAAATTACGTGTTCCTGGGTGCTATGTGTTTAACATTAAAAATTTTATTAACTCGTTTGATTAACAAACGAGAAGATTTAAAGCTAGCTAAATCTTCTTATTACTTTCTCTTTCGGGGACTTTTTTTTCATCTGCTCGCATTTATACGACAACAGAATTGTAAAAATTTCGTAGAATGAAGACCAATAGCCCACGTTAGGGGTGGCGAATGGTAAAATCCGAGACTCGCCGAGACGCCGAGATCCTGGATAGAAATTCGAGCCCGAGACTCTTTGGTAAAAACTTTCGAGACTCAAAAAAAGTAAATACAAACCATGCAAAAACGAGACTTCGAGACTTATCAAAAACGCTTCCGAGATTTCGAGATCCTGCCAAAATTTTCCAAGACCCACGTTTTTCGAGGTACCATTCGCCACCCCTCACGTTCGATATTTTAAAATTCAAACATGACTCTGAGGCTTTAGGGACAAAATTGCAAAATTTTCATGAATTGACCACTAAAGAAAATACCATAACATACAATAATACTCTTTGCTAGTCACTCCAAAATTTTGCATTAGCTTTGTCTTCAGCTTCTCTTGGGAGTTAATAAAATGGCCCGAAGAGAAACTAGAAACAATGCTTATCCAAAATTTTGGAGTGTCAAACAAAGAGTGTTATGGCATGTTATGGAACATTCTGTAGTGGTAAATATAGAAAAGTGACCAGAAAGCCTTGGAGTCATGTTAGAATTTTAAAATATCAAACGTAGGCTATTCACATATTTCTTTCATTTCAACCCTGAGGTTTGCGAAGGCTGAGCAAATCAGCTGACGTCATCAGCAAGTTTTTGGACGACCAAACCACAAGCAATTTTTTTGGAAACATTTTTAAAGATCAAAAAGATTTCGTGTCATACACACTTTAAGACATTAAAGCATTAATACGACGTCATCGTGAGTATTTTTTTCAGTTTCTTGCAGAGGAGGTGTATGCAGAATGTCACGTTTGCCCCACAGTCGGATAATTTTGCGTCTTCGAAGTACGCTGTTTTAAACTAATCTGTCTATCTCTCTACCACCATGGCTTCTCTTACTCTTAATAGACTCTTGACAAGGAATTTTCAATGGCTTATTCCAGCAATACACAATTTTCAGATTCAACTTCAAAACAGATTCAAAAATGTGTTTCTTCCGCGGTTGGTCGGTATGATTTAAATTCACATTATATGAAAGGCAGGATATGTCACATATAATGTAAGTAACAGAATTGTCGAATGTGAATCTTGAAACTTACTTTGTGCTTGCCATTGTGGCGTCCATTGTTCGTATAATTTCCTTTAACCTTTGAGGGTAATTTTGGCTTGCAAAATCTAGAAGATACGCCAGACAAATGAATTGTTACCTTTACCTATCTCAGTTCACTTTTCTACTTCGCCGTCTCTGCTCTATCAATCTCGCGTTATTAAACGTTCCAACTTAAACCAACTGCTCTTGGCCGCTTGTCTGTAGCTTTTGGCCAATAGGTCCGGATATGTTGTGTTCCGAGGCGTTGATGAATTAAACAGACGATTTAATGCCTGAAGCTTTATCGTGCGCCGTGCTTGTACGTTTCCATGGAATTAAAAAGGGAATGACAGGAACTAAGAGTTGCATTAAACTTTGTCAAATTGTATAGGGAAGTTAATCATTTATTTTCATGGCAATCGACAGCATTAGCATCACTGAACCCGTTTACTCTTACCGCTAATGGTGAACAAGCTTTTCTTTCAATTTACTAACTTAATCCATTTACGAAACCATACTGGGTTTGCTCAATAAGTTTCAAATAGCATTTCCGCATATTTTCAATAATTTATGAGTATTAATGTGAAATTTGTCATGTTAGCGTTATTTGATACTAATGAAAATTGAATGTCTGTAGAGATGAATTATGAATATTGTCCATTTATTATATATATATATAAAAACTTCTCCTTCCTTTTTTACTTGCCAATTACAATGCATTTTCATCTCAATTTGGTTACGGTATAACCACGGTGCATGCCGCGGAAAAGACAGCTGAAAACAATTAAAAAAACAACCTCTTCTTACTAAAAGGCTTGCTGCTGTTGGAACTAGTTTTTTAGAATTGTTATTTCCTGTGCGGCACTAGTTCTAGCTAACAAATTTCTTTCTACGATCCAGTCTCGAATAGTACGCCGGAGAGATTTTTTTGTTGTTTTGGTGTGTTAATTGCTTGTTTTACAGTATTCTCTGCGTAAACTTTTAGGCAATTTAAAAAAATTACTAATCACTGTTTTAGAAAGCAATTAATATCCACAGGGTTTAATGACTTACATTTATAGCTGAAACGGATAGTGAGGTGGTTAAAACAATCAATTCAGAAAGTGTTTAGCAACTGAAATAAAAAGTTTCAATTTTGTGCGTAAAAAATCAGTTGGTGTCTCGCCCAATGCTAGTGAAATTATTGATATATTTCCACTTTTTCCTATGTCATCTTTTAACTTTTAAGTTAAAAATCACTATTTGCCAGACCCTAAAATAGTTTTCCAAGCTCTAACGTTTGTCTGTTATTTATTTTGTACTATCTATTACCAGGTGATCTGTGACGTCATTGCGGGGGCCTGGGGAAAGAAATTTTAATGCCGTATCCCATAAACCAACGCGCGCACCAATTCAATTCAATTCAATCTGTTCCCGTCAGCTTTGGTTTATGGGATACGGCATTAAAATTTCTTTCCCCAGGCCCCCGCAATGACGTCACAGATCACCTGGTATTGAATGAAATGAAAAAAAAAATGGTGCACTTAGCCTCGTTTTTAAAGGGAGACTCTTTGGACTTGGACGGTTTCCAGAAAGAGAGAGAGAGTTGGGACAGAATGTATTGACGGCCAGGCACCTCGGCACTTCATTCTCGGCTAGTATGGCGGAAGGTGGCGTCTTCGCAGAGGACATTGTTAAGAATGCGCAGGGAAATGTAGGGGTTGTTTTAGAAGATGCTGAAGAAACTACTGACGAATCAGACAGTGACGAAGAAGCTCTGAAAAAGGGACAAATAGTGGTTTGTTGGTATCCTTCTGGCAACGAGGAGACCATCTCGATTTCAAAGGTGGTAGTAGTACTTTATTTGCATTTGCGCAATGTTTACCGGCATTTTGATTTTGATCCACGGAACTTAACTGCTTAATTTTTTTTTCATTTTAACTTCAGTTTCTTTTCTCTTAAGACTGAAATTTATCTCATTTACTCTATTGTATCAATTAAACGTGTCAATTTTCCCTTCGCCCGATTGAAAAAAACAACATTAATATTGTACATGTACATGCATGTTTTTAAACGTGGGAGATCAACTATAATCGGGAAACTTTTTCAAAATTTCCTTTTGTGATTTCCATTTGCATTTCCTGTAGGTTATTTTCGGTCTCATGCTTGATATTGTATGGTATGTGCAATACTAGCTACTGCCTAAGTTGTTTAGGTCTTCTGAAAGATGTGTACTTGATGCCTACGCAAGTACCTCAAGAGGCACTTCGATTTTGATATTTGTCTCCATGAAAGTAGGGAAAAGGAGGTAAAAATGAAATGGCTTTAGAACCATGACAAAGACAGTCTTAAGACTTTTTTTTACTCAGCAACTTTTTTTTCATGAGCTAGGGAGTACTAGGGAGTCAGCCTACATATGTATAAGGTTTGGAATTAATTTGTTGGTCATGGAAAGTCATGGAAAATTGAATTTACTTTTGGCAGATTAGTTACTGCAGATGTCAAAGCAAGGATAGAATAAGATAAAGACAAGTATAATTGAATAGCACAAATGGTACACATTTTGATCGAAACTATAATGTAGAGTTTGGGTCTGTTGAAGATGTCTAAGCTAGTACTGGTGAGGTAAAAAAAAATGACCAAACAATGCAACAATAGTTTGAAAATTTTGGAAATCGAAGGCTATACTTTCTAATTAAGGTTATGGAAAACTGGAAAAGTTCATGGAAAAAGTCATGGAAAGTTAAAAGAGCATGAAACCTGATGTATTACTTTTGTACCTGATAGTTAAGTTTCACAGTTGATGAACTGAGGCTAATGACAAGAATAAAGTTGTCCTTTGTTAAAAGGACTATTATGTAGTACTATTTATAGTATGCATGAGAGCACTTCTAGAAGTGGAAGGGGAAATAATCCAACATTTTATGTTAAAGATCGTTTGGTGCTATATTTGTAGTAGCAAGTTTACCACTCTCTAGAACTGGTTGACCATGAAAAGATTTTTTAGGCCAAGTAAAAAAATAAATGTTTCTTGTTCAGATTTCTAGAAAAAAGAGAGTGGGCAACTGCATTATATATGTTGTGGTTCAATTTTATCCTTGGTTCACTTTTATTTTTCTTTGTTTCAAATTCATTATCATATATTACCATACCCCAAAACAAAAGAAAATAAAATTTAAACCAAAATTGAACCACAACATATATTTGTAATACATAATATTTTCAACTTTTCTATTGTTGCCTTTGAGTTAAATACTTTCTTTACAAATGATTACCCTCCCACAGTGATAAATTGGAGTTCTTCGGTCAAAACAAATATTAATAAATAAAATGCCCGATATTGATTAAACACAAATTTGGTTTGTTTTAATGCATGTTTTTAACAACATGATGCATCGTATTATATATCTCAATAGTTAGGGTTCATTAAAAACCACAATTTATGACTCATTATTTAATGAAATTTGCTGAAAAATAGTTTTTAATGAAAAGTAATGCCTGTTACAGGAAAATAAAATATTAATGTTG
>JBBMOI010000009.1:23530000-23570000 GCA_038088405.1 Porites divaricata | reverse complement strand
TTTTCTGGGGAATAATTACAAAAAATCTTACAAAATTAAAGAAATATTCGGGAAAGTGTTATAGCCGA
Organism: Porites divaricata; assembly: GCA_038088405.1. Lineage (NCBI taxonomy): Eukaryota > Metazoa > Cnidaria > Anthozoa > Scleractinia > Poritidae > Porites > Porites divaricata. The sequence continues at coordinate 23,569,932 of JBBMOI010000009.1, read as the reverse complement.
TTAGCCGATGAAACGCGAAGGACGCGAGTGAAAGGTAAGCTTGCAGTTTCTCGATTATTAGCGGAGGACTTGGAGCTATTTTCCATCTGATTTACTGATCCTTGCCTATTAAGGGATTTTTTAATACCCAAGCTCCAAGTGTAACATCTTGAAGCAATAACTTTTGATGTCTTAGAATTGACTTTTGTTTGACTATAAAATGTTCGGTCAGATCGATCATACGGCAGAAATTGCAACATGCGCATACTTCTTCGGTTTTCAAAGAACTGACAAGATAGATGGAAATTATTTTTCGTCTGTTGAAAAACGATGCATTTTTTCTACAAGAAATAAGTAGAACCTCCCAGACTTCCAGGAGACAAAACCACTCCACGTGTCCTGCATGTTGCGCATTTCTTTCGCGTTGCGCGCGACTAACTTTGCATGTGCAGAAAATGTGTGCAGTAACAATAGTGGGCACCGTCCTTAATAGTTGTACACAGTAGAGAAACATCTGTAAAATGATTTTATTTTCAAGTGCCAACTTTTAAAAGGTTGAGGCAAATGTTTGGAAGGCATGAATGACAAGTTTTAAATTTTTCCCATGGTTTGTGAATTTTACTAGAGTCTGGAAATGTCATGTTGGCATTGACACAAAGAATTTTTGGTATTCCAGGTGCTATGCTTGTCTTAGAGGCGTCAATTTCTTACAACAAAGTTTTAGAGGAACTACCACCTAGAAAAAAAAATAATTCTTCCCTAAACTTATCTCATAAAACTACTGATGAGACCGTGACTGGTCAACATTGGAACCAAAGATTGAGTGCTGGCTGCCAGATTTTCAGAGTCCTTTACTCCTTGTGGTATTCTAATTTACATAAAAAATTGTCTCAAGTGACCTTTAAAGTGCCATGGTTACAGGCACCTTATTGTTTTATATACCCCTGCATTTGCATAGATAAGGTAACGCCTTTATTTAAAGAGGGTAAACACGCGACAGTTATGAAAAAAAACTGATAAACTTGTACCCTGGCCCCAGATGTCCATTCTTGAAATGTGTGGGATGTTATAAACCCTGCTCACAGTTTAATAAAGTTTCCAAGACAGGATAAGGTAAGGAAAAAGCCCTCTCTCTAGCATCCATGGTACTTTTGATTGACCTGCAGGCATCCATGCCAAACCTCTTATTTCATTGGTCCCTATAATGTGCGCTACCTATTGTTTTTAGGGATAGGGGCATTGTTACGTTACCATCCCTTTTGTTTTCCAAGCTTATCACAAACCTTGTTTGGAATAGGTGCAGGTCAGCCCATAGTACTATGTGTGTAAATAACAACAGGAAAATATGGAGAATTTTAAAGAAAAGAAACAACCCAAATTATGACCTGGCAAACAAAAAGTTTGCTTTAAAAAGTTGATGTTAATTTGAAACCCTGCCTTTGGGTATTTTTATGCTACTCTCTATGTGTTTTGCAGCATTTTATAATTGGAGCTCATGTTAGTTTGGGTCCATGGCTTGGAACAGTCACTGAGGTGTACAGACGAGTTGTAATTATGCTAAAGAATGGCTCAAGGTATAGAAATTTGATCATGCAGACACAGGTCTTATTTGAATGCCCAGCATGGGTGGGTTTAATTTAACAACACTCCTGCAAGATCATGGCTCCCTGGAATATCCTGGGGCTTCAACTGAAGACCAGTAGGCCTCTACAATGGGTACAAACTGTTGCAAGATGCAATCATAAGCAGCTTTCTAGCTCTCTTTATCTCTTCATATCCAGAATTCAGGGAAAAATACCAACTGATACAGCGATTTTCGTATGACCTTAAAATGAAAGCGCCCGAACAAAACAGAAACGACAAACGAACGGAAATAGAGCAATTTGATTGGCTTATCGAACAGACAGACAAACACGCCTGGCTTTTCATTGGTTAAGCAAACGCCCAGGTGAAAAAACTTCATGCCCGAGAACTTTCTAGAAATCAACCGATACTTCGCTTTGACGTCATACTACAACACGATTGGCCAATCAAACAATGCCTTCTCCATATTAGGGTTTCTTTGGCGGGAAAACGAAGAGGCCATGTTTTGATCTTTGCATCCATTGCCTCATGAAACAAAGAACGAACACTTACCGAAACCTTTTTTCAAGGTCATACAAAAATCGCTCTATATTTCAAAATACTTACAAACATATACATGTAGTTCTTTGCAAATTTACGTGATCTTAAAAGGTTTCATTTGGATGGTCGTTTGGTGGGTTTTGTCCAGAGTAAGTACAGGTCCTGAAAATACTGGAAAGGCCAGGAATTTATATAGAGGATATTACACGGTGGCGCGAAGATATGAATTTTATTTTCGAGTGGCAAAACAATATTTTACCAACGAGCGCAGCGAGTGAGTAAAATATTGTTTTTGCCACGAGAAAATAAAATTCATATCTTCAAGCCGCCGTGTAATGTTCTTTTTATTATATAGACAAAAAGACATCGATAAAGTAATAGAGGGAAATGACCGAAATTACGTCATCGATAAACTCACTAGTGAGATTATGGAAAATAAACCACTCGGGTCCCGGATGTAGCGTTTATGAATTTTACGAGTGGTATATTTCCCAGTAAAACACTCGTGTCTTTATAATAAATCAACATTAATTAAGTTTCCCAGAGGTTATAAATAATATTATTGGCAATTTTTAGTGCTGTAAAGTCATTAGTCCTGTAAAAGTAAGTTTAAGTAATAGCTAACTTTGCACTTACTTCTAATCGTTATTTGGAATAATAATGATATTATTATTACTATGTAACTGATTTATCAGTTGGCAGCTGGTTTTATTATTTCTCTAATAATATGAGTTCTGTAGGTACTATTATTGGTTATCACTATATTTAACTTGATTTATCCTTTTTTATGCATGTTTATGTTGTGGTTCAGTTTTATCCCTTGTTTTAATTTTATTTTCCTTTGTTTCAAGCCCATTATCATACATTACCGCATCCCAAAACAAAGGAAAATAAAATTTAAACCAAGGATAATATTGAACCACATCATACAGTGTATACATTCATGTATCTTTTTTTTTAAAAAAAAAAGTTGGTGTGACATATTTTTATATATCTACAGTGCGAAATATAAACACTTGAAATATCTCAGAAATTGTTATTGTGTTATGTCCAATCACAGCAAAGATCAGAACATGCGAACAAGCCACAAAACCACAAACTAATAAATATTCTTGCTTGCAAGTCAGTTTTCTCACACCCGGTTGGGCTTTTTTTTTTTGCAAAGCGATAACATTCAGGAATATGGTATTCTGGTGTTCACAGTTTGACTGTCACTATGTTGTTTGTACTCTATAACCATTAATGTAGATGTAAATATTAAGTGTTTCATTTATATTTAATTAGTTAATTTTAATAATATTTTCACAAATTACTTTTCAGGTGTGCTATAGAAGGGCCTGCAGGAGAACAGTCATCAATGCTGTTTGATATGAGTGATCAGCGAGATGAGGTAATCTACTTCCTGAAAAGAAGCTACCTTATGGACTTGCTCTGAGCAGCTGTTTTGTCAAAAATTCAGGCTAAATAAGAACTGTCATCTCTTGCTCTGTTTTTTTGCAGCGCAAACATTTTGTCATGTGCATGTTTCTTGTTGACTTGATTTTGTCTTCTAGTTGGGTTTACTATTTTGGGGGAAAAAGGGGGTCCAGTGGTGAGAGCACTTGCCTCTCACCAATATTTGGCCCAGGTACACATCCCGGCGTTGATGCCATGTGTAAGCTGAGTTTGTTTGTTGATTCTCTACCTTGCTCCCAGAGGTTTTCTCTGGATACTCTGAATACTTCAGTTTTCCTCTCTCCTCAAAAACCAACACTTCTAAATTCCAACTTGATTATCAACACATCGACATATTTAAAACAAGTTCTTAGGAGCTCCTAATTGCTTCATGGTTAAACAAATAACAATTTATTGCTTTTGTTTTATAATGATATTCCAACCAAAATTCAACAGCTCCTGTCTGAATGCTTTCTTTTAATTTCGTATTGTAGGATTGCCCTTTCTATTCTCCACTGTTTTACCCTGGCCAGAGATTAACAGGTTCTGCAAGAGCATTCAAAGAAGCCAAATGGTTATCAGGTGTAAAACCCATCTTAAACAACCAGTCACACATTAAAGGAACTGTAGAGGAGGTTAGTACCTAGTACAAAATTAAAATCCATCATGTAATACTGCAGCTTGAATAATAGCCTGCGCGCAGTTAAAATTAAACTCTGGTTAACTCCGTCTGTGAAATCCTTGTTCACCGAAATCCTTGTTCTGGACTTCCTGCTGTGTACCCAGATTTGAGTACGCGCCACGATTGGCCAGTCAAAAAAGACTTTTGTTTTGTTTGTCGTGATCGCCAGTCAGGTTGAAGGGAAATTCGAAACGCACTTTCAGTAATTTGTTGAGTTTGTTGGGGGTCCAGATCAAGGATCTCTGCGCTTCTTTGCAGACGGTACTAATCAGAGTTTAGTTATCATCTGCACGCAGGCTACTTGAATAAAAGTCCCTTTTTAAAACACTATTCAATTAGATCCAAAATTCTTGTCCCACATCATTGTCCCACATTCGTCTCTTTCTTCCCTTTCTTCATTCTTTCTCTCAGTGGCTTGTTATATTTAAAGTGTTTGATTACATTTGTCAGGTCAGTGTAATAGCTTGTGAAGTAGATTGGCAAGTCTGTGGTGCATGGCAACAAGGTTGCAATGGAGATGAATGTCTCAAACCACCAGATCTTACTGTGACTCAGGAACAGCTTCCTAGGTAAATTGGCTTGTTTAGTATACTCCTTCAGTTTATTGGTTACAGTGAGTATGTCAGCCAATCAGAATGTCGGAAGAGACCAATTCCGATACATTTAAATTTATTCTTAACTTGGCTATGAGGCTTGGGGGACTAAAACATAAGAAATGTATTATTCCTTGCTGAGCCTCAAGATGGCGTCTTTTGTTTTATTCCCCTTAAGCCTCAGAGCCAAGTATGAATTTTAATTTATCATAATTGATCTATTGTAGAATTTTACTGAGCCATGAGTCATCTTGAGTTAGCAGTGTAATTTACAAGGGCTTGGAAAGAAGACTTTAAATTGAATTTGGCACCAAATAACCTATTTTACTCATATGTGATAAAGACAATGTGTTCCTTTGTTTCCTAACAGATTGTTAGTTGTGAACCATTTCCGACATGCAAACCTTCAAGTCGGAGACAAAGCATTCTATACAGTGAAGGCACATGATCTCAGATATATTTCTAATGGTGAGAGCTTATTAAAGGAACAGCCTGATGATAATGATAATACTGAACATGCCTACACCAGTCCAACATCTGACAGTCAGGTAGAAGGGTGTGGCATACATGAAGTACAGCCTGTAAAAACTTGTCAAGGAGTAACGTTGCCTGAAAGAGAAGATTTTGAAGGCAGCTGTTTAAGATCTGAAGAAAGTACAGACAGCTTTCTGCCCGAAAGTGATTCAAAAACCTGTAGTGGGTGGACGTCAACAAACTCTCTCTGTCGTGATGCAAATCCAACGGTAAATACGACCTTTGAACTTGCATCTACAGAGAAAAGACAATCAATGACAAATTTGACTGAAAGCGGTGATGGGACCAATCAGATTGACTTAAATGACGGCCATCATACCGCTGGATCAGATTCTGCTGATGCAGACGAAGATTCAGATGGAGGCGAAACTGTAACGCCAAAGGCAAAGGCGTCTGGGTCATTTAAACATGAATCTGGTTCATCTCATGCTGTTCGTTACCCCACTAAACGAAGGAAGAAACGGTTGAGAAGGAAGCGAAAAGCAGCGCCTCCCCTGAAGGTCAATATTGGGGACAGGGTGTGTGTAGAGGTGACAAACACTTGTACTACAGTTGATGTTATATGGCAAGATGGTTCTAAACAGGATAAGATCTTATCCACGGATGTGACTCCGGTGTTTCACTTGGATGAGCTGGAGTTTTTTCCGGGGGATTTTATTTCTGATAAAAGAGGTGAGCTACTCTTATACAGTTACAGCACTTCAATAAACGAAGGACTTCAATTTCTCTTCCACGAATCTAACCAGGCTTAGTTTATACTACGAAAATCCCTACTATTTCAAAACATTAAGGTTGTCTTAGACATGAATACAAAAACAGCATCAAACGAAACTACTATACATACATTGTAGCAGCCTCTATTTGACCTCTTACGATTTGAATTTCATCCGTACACTTGAAGGTTAAGAAAAACTATGTGAACAATGGTTTGACGTTAGATTCTCAAACTTATTAAAAATTCAATATCCAAAGAAAATCATGTACCGTGACTTGCTTGGATATCTCTTGAAAAACTCCTTGTTTTGTCGTCACCATTTACTTCAGTTTGAGACGTTATATTAAACACTGGAAACAGTGTTTTATCACAGTATCAAGCACCTCGAAGTTCGCCAAAAAATATGTTCAGCTTTTTTGTCCGTGTTTGATTTTTGATGAATTAACGTTTCTTTTGTGTAAAGTGCTTTAGTACATAGTGTTTTACTCTGGTTTATCTGAGCAAAATAATTCAATGTCCCTTCAAATTAGTTATATAGGAAACTTACCTGCTGTAAATGTACTCCAAATAGAAAATGCCGACCCATCTATCTATGGGGTGGTTCTCACCGCTGACCACAAGTCGCGCATGTGTCATGTCAAGTGGTTTTCGCGAGAAGGCCAGGAGCTGCGTGATGAACGTGACGTGAGCGTGTATGACATCACGGAACACACGGACTTCGTGTTCAGTGCTGGTGATGTAGTGGTTCGTGTAGCAAAAGGCGACAGTGACAGTACAGCTGCTGAAGGCGGAGACAGGCCTACTCCCTGTGTAGGGCAGGTTGGTTGAACCAAATTATAACATAAACGTTATTTTCTATAGGCAAATGACTGTAGCTTATTATTTTGGGTTACTGATTAGTTTTCTTGGGTAAAAGTTGTAGCAGTTGGGGCAACATGCAAACAAAGGTGACGGATCTCGGTTGATTTAATCATCTGAGCAATTTTAGGATTTGTATGTACATGTATGCCTTTACCATCACAGAAACAAGGGGCAAAAACACTGCCCCCAATGCAAAAAGTCCACTTCTGGTTGATGTGAGTTGATCAAAAACGTCCTCGCTCCAGCTCCCTATTTACTCACGTTTGATACCACTGCTCACGACGTAACGCTCGTTTACTCACGTTTAATACCACGGCTCACGACGTAACGCTCATTTACTCACGTTTAATACCACGGCTCACGACGTAACGCTCACACTCCTAACCGCCGCAGTCATGGCACTAAGGCGAAGCATCAATGCGCATGCTTGTTGTTCTTGGCATTTCCTTGTCTTTCGTCTTTATTATTGTTTCAGCAAAAATACATGCTAAACTACTAAAATTACATTTCGCAAAGCCAAAAACAATTTAAAAAATTAAACTAAGTAAAAAGTCATGAACATTAAATACAATATTTGCATTAAATTGTCACTTTATGTTTTTGAAATAGAGCCTGTTGATAAAGCTATTCTTAAAACGCTGGGTAGTAACCCTAGGCAGCTGACTGCATGGAACCCTAAGGCGCGCAGAACTTTCTTTAGTTTTAGGGAGAGAAGGATTCAAAGGGTGGCCGGGCATGCTGGAGATCTTATTGAATAGCGCACGATCTGCCTTTTCTAAGACATCATATATATTAATTTGATAAGATATATATTTACGCTTATAGCAGCGCTGTAGAAAATTCTGGACCACTTAAGATTAAGTCACTGTAGTGCTGTATAAAATGCATTTGATCAAACAGATAGAAAGGGTACAGTGCGTATAAGAAATCTTTTCTTTCTTTTACTTTCGTTTCTGTTTATTTCAGGTTACCCTTGTAGATGAAGAAGGCTCTGTCTTCATAAAATGGGTGGACAAGAGTCTTTCCAAAGTTAAACCTCAAGAACTGTATAAAATTGATACCGAGGTGAGGCGTCGGTCAACTGTTGATTTCTTAAATTAGGCTGTTGAGTTGTGTCACTGACTGCCGAAACATCACCTTTCTCAGATATTCTCCATGCTTAAAAATTCACCATCGTATTTTATATAACTGATCGCGTAATATTTTCGACTCTTTATTCAAAACCGTCCTATTGCCGACAGGATGATGGTCACCTATCGACAGACGGTTCTACAGTTGAATCAGAAGATGAATGGGAGACAGCCAGTGGAGAAAGTGAGGATGATGAAGATTTAGCAGTTGACATTATGGATCTTGCTGCAGCAGCAGGAGAGGGTGGCGACATTACAGCTGATCAGGCAGGGCACACCACTGATGAAGGAGCAGAAAATGTGGATAGAGAGGCTCTACAGGAGGCTAGAAACAAGATGAATGAAATTCTCTCCCATTCTAATCCACGTGAGCTGGTTAAATGTGATTACTACACAGTAACCTTGTTTTATATCTCAGGTGACTCGCCTGAGAAAACAGCCGACATTTTGCGACGCTACCACTGGTTTTCCCGCCAAATGATGTCTGAAAAACGAGCGTAGAAATTCCATACTGATGACGCGTCACTTCCCAGATCTGAGTAGTGCTTCTGATTGGTTAAAAATTTGCTTCAACCAATCACAAGTACTACCTAGATCTTGGTAGTGATTAGCCTGAGAAAACAGCCGACATTTCGCGACGCCACCGACGGTTTTCCCGCCAAATGACGTCTGAGAAACGAGCGCAGAAATTCCATACTGATGACGCGTCACTTCCCAGATCTGAGTAGTGCTTCTGATTGGTTAAAAATTTGCTTCAACCAATCACAAGTACTACCTTGATCTGGGTAGTGATTAGCTTGAGAAAACAGCCGACATTTCGCGACGTCACCATTATCGGAGACGGGTTTCCCTGCGTCTTAGGAATGTCTGCAGAAATTTTATTCTGATGACGTGCCACTACCCAGATCTGAGTGGTGCTTCTGATTGGTCGTGTCGCGTGGGAAATTTCCTTCAACCAATCAGAAGCACTACCCAGATCTTGGTAGTGATACGTCATCAGTATGGAATTTCTGCGCTCGTTCCTCTGACGTCATTTCGTGGGGAAACCAGTAGTGGCTGTTTTCATAGGGTATCATGGGTCAATTAAATAAAACTTTTACAAGTGTACTTTGCAAGTGTAGTTTTTGACCCTAAGACAGTGGCTGTGTTGTGGTTCAGTATTGTCCCTGGTTTAGATTTTATTTTCTTTTGTTTTGGGGTATGGTAATATGTGATAATGAGTTTGAAACAAAGAAAAAAAAAAATTTGAACCAAGGATAAAATTGAACCACAACAGCTACATTTGTAAAGGTTTCATTAATTTGTCCCCAGGTGACGAGGGCAGCCAACTGCGTGTGTTTTAGATGTTTAAAAACCACCCACACACATGCCTATTTTACCCTTTAATTTTTACAATAATCAGATTTGCTCAAGTTTTCGTTGTTGTTCTTTTAAACATCTTAATTGCTTTTTGGCAGCATTTAGTAATATCACAAGAAAGTTAGAGAAGTGAGGTTAAATAACTGAAGTACAATGCTTTTACCTCTTTCGCCGGCCCAGCTTCAACGTTGAAGACGTGACTTGAAGTTCTACTCTTTATGTTAAACAAACTCGTTTGGCCGCATGATCATTTAGTTAAACCTGTTTAGCAGGTCTTTCACATGGTATCTTTTAGTACTTGATAAACAAGATGAAATTTGAGATATTCACTGAATTTTTCTTTTGGCATATCTCCCAACATTTTAGAACCTCTTGGCTCAAGTAGTTATCGATCACATTTATTTATTTATTTATTTATTTATCAGCTTTCATGACGTTTGACGCCGTTCCGGAAAGTCACACTTACAAGTACTCCACGTTCCAGGCTCAGAACCCAGGCCGCTTTCTGTCTTGTATGAGAAAAGAAATGGCACTCTTGACTTTCTCACTGCCAGCGGGAATAATTGTCAGGGGATATGAAGATCGAGTGGTAATTCTTTTCTTGTTTTCCAAATTTTTTTATCTTTATCTCAGTCAGAGGAGCGCCATATTTTTCGCACTTGGAGCTGCAGCGATGGAGACCAAAATTGTGTGGAACGCGAGAGCGGTTTTCAATCATTGAAATCCCTACACACAAATGTCGATTTGTTTGGTTCAACACAAGGCCACTGGTTGGCCAAAAAGTATCGTGTCACTTTCTCAGCCAATCAGAACATGTTAGGTTGTTACGCGCGTTTTACTTACTTGGCTGTGTATTCGCCACTTTAGAAAATACCATAATAATCTTTTTGTCTCTCCGCCAACAAAAAAACTTAAGTAACCATTGTTTTCAGTTTCTCTTGGGACTTAGAATCGTCCCAAGAGAAACTGAAAACAATGGTTATGCAAAATTATAGTATTTTCTAAAGTGGTGAATCCAAGATGTAGCCTCGAGATTCGATTGGTTCATTCGCTTGTCTGCGTCTGTTGAACTTACTATCCGCTCTGTTCTCTTGAGGTCAATCAAAATCAAGTTAAGATCAATGTTCATAGCAGGCGATATTTTGCCGAGCGCGAAAGGAAAACAAGGTCAACTAAACAACGCCTTGTTTGCAGGCCAAGTTGATATTTTCGTTTCAACTCTATCAAATCTGACTACTTCAGGACAGTGCGTTTTTGTAATCTTCCCTGCTTATTTGAGAGTCAGAATTCAATCTTGACTTTTCGTAGCCATCAGATCAGATTATGTGATGTTTAGACCAGATGATAGAGCGCGAAAGTACAGAAATCAGCGTACCCTCATCAAATATTATTTTTTGTTTATTTTGTTAGGACATATTACGAGTGATGATCACAGGGCCTGTGGATACTCCGTACGAACATGGGCTGTTTGTATTTGACGTCAGACTGCCGTCTGATTATCCAGCCTCCCCTCCCTTGTTCCATTATTTGTCCCAATGTTCGGGTCGTTTGAACCCAAACCTTTACGAGGACGGCAAGGTCTGCGTCAGCCTCTTGGGGACATGGGCCGGGCGCGGAAGCGAGGTGTGGACATCAAAGTCGAACGTACTGCAAGTTTTGGTTTCAATACAGGGTAATTTTTGTAGTTAACAAATACCAAGAATTTTTACAATAGCTCTTTTCATGCACAAAATATTTTTCCGTGTGACCTTTGCTTTATACCAATAAAAAATTACCTCCTTAAAAATCGCCAGCAACAGTTCCGCTCGGTGAACAACACTAGCTTCCGTCTGCCCTTCATTTTTAGGTTTGATCCTCAACATCATCCTTGTCAGGATAAGATTACATCAGCCTAAACCCCTTAGTTCCCTTATGAAGTTTACACAACGTAGTATTCTTTATTACTTCCACACTACACTTAGATGAAATTTCTAGGTCAGCATTAGATCCCATCGGCCTATCATCTTGAGTATGAGGAGTGGAGGGAGAGCCACTCCAGGAATTTTCGCCACTTTGACCCTGGAACACTTGGCTGGCCTATACAACTGTTATTTTGCTCGTACCAAATTCTACACTAGGCACCAAACACCCCTAGCTTTTCAAAGGACTAATTGTGATGGATTAACTCCTCTTCTGCGTTCGCTAATTAAATTTATCCTTTAAGAAAGATAAACTTGTCCAAGGTCCTGAAATTGTAGGTCTGGTTCGTTCGTATCTTTACTGTTTATCAAAGTAGGATAATAAGCGCACAAATTTTGAAGAATTATCGTACGTAAAGTTTTACTCATTGCTCCTGTTTAAGTATGGAAAGGAGAGGAAATCGTCCACTGATTTCCGGGGTCTTAAAAGTTAATATTTCATTTATTTAGGATTAATACTGTGTAGCGAACCTTATTACAACGAGGCTGGCTATGAAAAGCAAAGAGGTACGGTGGAGGGACGAGAAAACAGCCGCTTGTACAATGAAATGGTTTTACTAAAACTGGTTCAATCTATGGAAAGACTCCTGAAAAATCCTCCTGCTGGTCTGGAGAACGAAATACTAAAACATTTTGCACTTCACGGGGCCAGGTAAGACTTGATGAAACTTTTTTGAAGTGTCAGATTAAAAGGTATCTCAATCGTACTTCCCCATTAACAATTAAGCTGAAAATGAATTTTTCAAAAATAGCTTTGTTAAAACAGGTTAACTTAATGTAGGTACTTGGATCAGAGTAGTGGCCCTAAATATCATAGGGAGTGACTCCCATAACTTATTAATTAGTTTTATGAACTATCAACTTATTTACCGCTCAGTTATAATTTACCTTCCTGAGCAAAAAAAGGCCTTTTACATGTTCCATGCAAAGCTGGTTCTTGAATTTTTCTTGAGGTAACTGTCGTGCCCTTCTATCTTCAGATTTGTTGTTTAGGTAAGCTAAATCGTCGTTGTGTGTTGTTAACTTGGCAGAATGGTACGAAAATTCAAGCGGTGGATTGCTTTGTTCCACGAACAAGCAACAGCTGTGCCAGGCTGTGATGGCGAAAAAACTATTAACGATGAGGTGAAGGTTAATGAGCTGGAGGAAAAAAGACCGAGAAGTGAGAATGAAAACGCTTGCATAAATGACACTAGTAATGTTGACACGATGCAAGCTAAAGTTGCATCAAGCTGCATCAGGGAAGAGTTTGCTCAAACACATGCGATGTCTGGGGAACTGTTAACGAACGATGAAGTACATCACACTGAACCTTGTAGCAATGGTGTCAGTAAAGATGATTCCGACCAATCGGCTGTCTTGCGTGAAGGAAAACCTTCAAATGTCGAACCCCAAGGAGCATGTCAAGGAGCTATGACATCAGAGAAAACTGTTCCAGATTATCCCTTGTTCCCACTCTCCCGGGGTTTTTGCTTGAGTCTCGTGAGAGCGTTGGATAGTTTTGAAGCCGCCTTGGAAAAGGCTCATCTGCCAGACTGCTCTGAGTAGATTTCAACGTTCTGCGATTGGGTCTTGTATCGCTTTATATGTCATAAAATCTAATACACAAATAAGGTGGAAATATTTTATATGTATTTATTTATTTTTCAGGTAATCTGAATATAAAGAGATTGAAATCATTGTAAAATCATGCTGTTATCCCGCCTAGTTTGGTCTTTTTTTATTGTTATTTACTGGAATGTATATTGAAAGGGTAAAGTTTGTTTTTTGTTGCATGGCACTGCAAGTAGTGTAGTAAGTGTCTATGAATGTGAATACTTCACCTTGCTTTCCTTACTTCTTCCCATGAGCCTCTCCCTGTTTACACCTGCAATGCTTTACCTGTTTACTTTTCTCCTTTTAGGTTAATTTTGCATCGAGATCTTTGTCCTTGAATCAGTTGTAGACGTTGTCGTCCCTAGCCCTTGTTATCCTGCCCGGCTTATATTTGCTTTCGGATCACGTGGTCCGAGTGACTTTTCTGATACGTCACCGAAAATCGATTAACCTTACAGTAAACAAGAACGCTCTTAGTAGCGCTGAGTGTCGCTTGCTTGGAGATACGTTTTGTTGTCGAAGGCGCCGGTTCTGTTATACTACTTTTTCGTTTGGAATACAAAGCGAGTGTTATATGTCATAATGTAAATACTCAAAACATAAAAATTGCAAGGAGAGACAGGCCGCACATCTTAGCTTCACACCGGTGTGAAACCTTTGAAAACCTTTACATACTGATATTTCTTCAATGAGGAGAAATTTTTTTAGTTCAGGGATTTTACGCTCAAAAAATTGAACGATGATTTTTATCAGTATCAGGAGCCCAGGACTTTGTGTCAGTATAGATATATACAGCTTCTTTGTATATGTTCAGCACAGGAAAAATGTGTAAGTTTAGCAGAACCTTATACAACAGTCAATTGAGTTCGCGCGTATTCCTGCTGAATTTGCTGTCCGTTTTATAAGATATCAAAATCGCGTGAAAGTAATTACATTGTCCATAGCTACGTAGTATCTGCTTTTAACATCTCCGTACAGTCTCAAAGTAGAATGTTTAGAGCCGTGCACAGCATGTATTTTATCTCAGTATCACTGGGATAAAGCGTTTCATTTTCTAGGAAAATTTCACTTTCTCATCAAAACAATCACTGACTGAGTCAGACTCGGATTAGTTTACTTAAATTTAGTGTTCAGTACAGCAAACGGGGTTATGTTCTGTGAAATTTATTTGCAGTCTCCAGTCTACAGCCCACATCACCACGATCCACGATTTTTTTATTTATTTTATTTTCAAGTTTCTTTTAAGACGATCCTCGATCCCCGATTCTCCATCACCAATCCTCGATACTCGATTTTGATTTTCCAGTAAACCTAGAAGTTTTGCTCATTAAGATTGTTTTTTTTTCGACCAAAGTAATAAACGCTTTCAAGCAATAGAATTCGTGGACCGACCCGTTCCGGAAAAGTTCGATATGGGATTTCTATTTTATGGACATGAAGTGCTGTAAGTAGAGTGCGTGATAGTCAAGTACAAAGCTACCCGTTTAAACACATCTGTGATACGTATATGTATTGAACGCACGTAAATTTAAATCACGTAAATAAATTAAAGTAGAGGCAAGATATGAAGTGTTGAGATCAAACGTGAAGTTGAGCGAGTTTCTACATCTACGCTTGCGTGCGACCTTTCATACATTGTCTCTTTTATTTTATTTGCGAACGTAAATTTGACGCACGTCCGCACGTACAAATTACGCGACAGCGGAAATCAACCCTTAGACAGGTAGTTGAAGTTGCTTCCAGTAGTAAATACTTGATATCTCAAGTATTTATAAAGTGAAACACGACTTCACATCTTAACAACTGCAAAAATCTATCAGTTAAATACATACAACAAAAAGTTCCAGTAATTGCGACAATATTCTGAGAAACGTAACGCCTTAACACACCACAATAAAGGATTTCCCTGCTATAATATTGTCTCATCCTACTTGGGAATATTTACTTTTATTATATAGATACTGATGAAATACCAGGATTTTTCCTTTTACTAAAAATCATATCTTCATCGCGCGCAGTGAATATACTATTATATTTGGAAGTAAATTTACCGTTTTTGCTTTGTTTTACTTTGTATTTGAGGGAAATTTTCCAAGTACAAGCCCCCGGGGGGCTTATATTTGGAGGTGCGATTTAACGGAGGGATTTTTGCGTTACCGGTTTGGGGGGCTTATTTTCGGAATTTTACGGTATTAATAGAAGGCAGAAACTTGTTTCCGTGTACGTTATTCGATATGGCAGTTGTTACGTAAACAGCTTTAAACGATTTTCTTGGAATGAGTTGTTTTCACTGATTTAATTCTCGGAAATTCTCCGCGGAAAATTCATGCACAAACAGACATAAGGACGGAAAAAATGTTTCCGAGAAACATGCTTCGAGTTTCCTGGAACTGGCAATCCACGAGATGCTGTTTTAATTGTAATATGTCTCACATTTAAATAAAATGTAAATTTGATTTATAAAAATCTCTGCTTGATTACGGTTTAGTGTTGTTCTCTTTCGTCATATTGAAAAAATGTATTTCCAAAAATAATATGGAAATGAAATAAACAGAACAACGGCATGACCAAACACCTTTTATTAGCTCTGAGATTAGGCGTTATTGGCTACCTGTGGTTATCAAACAAAAATAGAGGACAGATAATGCATAATATTAAACACGGTCGTCAATATACATCATTTTTTTAAATAGCACCTGTCCAACGTGTCCATTCACGTGCCGTGAAGATGAGAAAAGTTCCGATCGTGATTGGCTGGCCACTGAGCTTTTTCCTAGAAAACGATAACTTGTTCATTGATAAGTCGTCAGTGCTGCTGTGGTGGTAGTCAATTTGCTGTTATAAGAGTTAAAACGAATATTGCGCCGACCCGAAATTTTTGGGAATCG
Source organism: Porites divaricata (assembly GCA_038088405.1). Classification (NCBI taxonomy): domain Eukaryota; kingdom Metazoa; phylum Cnidaria; class Anthozoa; order Scleractinia; family Poritidae; genus Porites; species Porites divaricata. Next base: position 23,554,079 of record JBBMOI010000009.1, on the reverse strand, counting down.
ACTGCAGCTATGGCAAGTTCATCTTCATTTTCATCGTCGTCGTGCGACTCTGGCTCGGAATCTGTATACGACACCTCGGAAGGAAAGACGAACGGCACTAGATTGGTACGATTACAGGATTGCAAATCTGAGGAGTCTATTAACCATGAAACCTGCAAAAGGGTGGAGGACGACGTCCAGCAGTGGCGAAAATCCCAAGAGCTAGAGGAACTTAAGCCAATTTCTCAACATGACTACTGCTATTTTCCGGATATTCCACCACAAGAGCCTATATTTGGTCGTTCAAAAGAGTTACAGAAGGTCGTAGATTACATCGAACGCGGAACGATTTCTGTAGTGCTGATAACCGGGGGTCCAGGATCTGGTAAAACCACTTTGGCCAAAGCAGTTGCTCATGAGCTTGCAAAAGCCGCGAATATGAGAAAAGTATTGTTTTGCCGTTTACTTTCAAAGAAAACGTTCAACGAAGTGGCCATTGAGATGATCCACTCCTGTGGAAAGAGCTATGCACAGCCTCCCGAATATCCAGACCAGTGGCTTAAGGACTGGAGCAGACAGATTCCAGTGGAAGTCACTTTCGTTCTCGATAATGCAGATGATATCCTAGAATCAGAACAACGTTCTCCCTTCTTAGCCATCTTGAGGAAGATGACACAGTTATCGGAGAAAAAGTTAACTTTTGTGATCACTTCTAGAAGACTATTCAAACCAAGAGATCTTCCGTCGGAGGTCGTCGTGTTATCCTCGTTACTGCCCGAACAGGCGAAGAAAGTCTTAATCTCTCGCGTGAGCGATGAAGAAATTGGCAAAAATCTTTCCAGAACAGAGGAAATAGTAAAGCTGTGTGGCTATGTTCCTTTGGCTCTTTGTATTGTCGGGTCACTTCTTTCAGACTGCCCCGAGGAGATGCTTGTCAAAGACCTCGAGAAGGAACCCATGAAGCTGCTGGATGATGGGAATACGTCAATTGAAAGTGTCATCAAAACGTCTTTTGATCTTTTATCGAAAGATAAACAAGATGCCTTAGTTCTGATGTCAGTCTTCCCGGGATCATTTGATAGCGATGCTGCTGTGGCTGTGATACCAAGAGCTTGCTCAGAATTTGAGAACCCGCCAGTGTCCGTCCTGCTTTCCTTAAAGAGAAGCTCTCTTGTTGAACAACCAAGTCCCCGAAGATATCAGCTGCATCCCCTAATTGGCGCCTTTGGAAAGAAGATTGGCCAAGCCAATGATCCACAAGTTTTAGTCGGGGCAGAGAAACTGGCCTGTGCTCACTTCATTTCTCTCCTTGCTCAGAACGCAAAGATATTCTGGAGCAAGAACCAATGCAAAAAAGCTATTGACCTGTTCAGTAAGGACAGACACAACTTTGAGCACTTCCTCCAATTGTACGCCAAAGCAGCGGAAATCCGCGATGAAGAGACCCTTGACAACTGCAAAGAGTTCTTACAACAAGATTTTCTCCAGAATTGCATGTATTTGGAGAGGTGTGTTTCACCGTCATCTTATACTGACTTTTTGGAAGCTTTATTGTCCTACACTGACACAAAAATTGAACCAGTGCGTGCTGCAGAACTCTTATGTCTTCGAGGACATGAGAAAAGAAAAGTTGGAGACAAGGAAAATGACCACCAGGTGGACATGAAAGACGCGTATAAACTGTACTCTGAGAACAGTGGTAAATTCGAGACAAACACAATGTCGGCAGTCTTCTTGCTTAATAGTTTTGCAGACTCTATTTCCAAAAGAGGAGACCCTGCTAACAATGCAAGAGTGGAAGAGATCAATGGAAATGCTCTGAAGCTCAGCGAATCTCTGGAGAGGGGTCACCCAGAAAGGGCAGAAGCTCTTTTACTTGCTGGTCGATTTGCAAAGCGAAGACGTGAGCGGCCTGAGGCAGAAATGAGGTTACAAGAGGCAAATGAACTATTTCAGGAGTTCCTCGGTACACATTTGAGTACAGTTCACGCCTTGAAGGAAATGGCGGACTTTTATTTCTCTGGCCTGACTGATGCAGACATTGAAAAAGCTCTCGCTCATTACAAAAAGGCGCTGGACATGATGAAACAGCTAGGAATGGAGAACAACAAAGCAAACATAATGATAATGAAGAACTATGGAACTTGTTCTAAACGGAAAGGAAACTTTCAGGAAGGAACAAAATACCTCGAACGAGCGTATTTAGTCGCCGACAGAGAGTTGCAACCTGATCACATGTGGAAAGTACAGATCAAGACTAACCTAGCCTTACTGCATGAGCAGAACGGAAAGGAAGAAGATGCCATAGCATCAATGCAAGGAGCACTTGAGATGTGTTACAGACTTAAAAAGCCAATTAAGTACCTGGGAATTAAGCATAGCAATGACGTCATTTCCTTTATAAAACGTCATAAAAAAGATTTTCCTAAAAGCAAATTCCCGTTCTAAAGTTTACCTTGGTTATATTTACAGTCAACTCTCTCTAAAACGGACACCTTGGCGATCGGCAGTATTGTGTCCGTCTTATAGGGAGGGAGACAAGTAAAGGGAGACAACTCTAGGTGTCCGTGTTACAGAGGTTTCTGTCTTACATAGCTGTCCGTTAACAGAAAGCCGACTGTTAACTTTTTTTGGACTGTTTACAGTCTCTTATTTCCGTGAAGGATCATCGAGATGGAGATCTTGCTAAACTGAACTATTCAGTGCCGTAACTAATTGTACTGACTGGGATAAGAGGCCCTTCGATCTTCCTAGATCTTCCCTGCCTTTCCGGTAGCATCGAAGGGCCTCTGCTCGCACTGTCCACTCCTGGTAACCTGTGTAAAAAACGCTTTGGGGGACAGTAAGTCCTTCTGCAATGATATGCCCTCACTCTGTTTAGTTCAGATTTATTGACTTCTCTCTCTCGGATGACAACGCTACAAGCACAAGACTAGCTAAATCTCCTAAAAATGCTCGTGGATGATCTTTAATTCTAACTGGAGGCTTAAGGACTGTCAATCTTACTCATTTTAAATGTAGTTTACATCAGTAAAATTCCTATTGGTTACAAGAATAATCAGTAACTATTTGAGGGAAGATCATCGCATGCAGTTATATACGCACCTTATGCAATATATATGCAACTTATTGCATAAGTTGCGTATATAACTGCAATGATCTTCCTTCAAATAATTCTTCACTCGGCAGTTCACATATATGATTTTCATATATTCATAATTTTAAATAATCAGTAACATTCAATTCCTTCGAGGTTGTGGCGTTATAAGAAAATCGACTTTTTCTCTAAAAATCGCATAGGCTTAGTATGTCCAGTCAAAATCAAATAATCAGAAAGATATAACATTATAAGGAATTTTCGTATGAATGTAAATCAACTATGTCAGTACACTGAATACCTTAGAAGTACCTAGAAGTACGGTTTGTCATTTTGGGGGCAGCAACAAAGTTGACGTGTAAGCTACTTGTTGGAATAATTAGCCCCCCTTTTCCAAACATTAACTCAGAAGTTGTTTAAGAGCCAGTTTGCTAGGAGCATAATGGCATGGACTGTTGACTGAAGAGATGTTTATTTGCAACTAATATCAATCAATCATAGTTGAATTACGCCTTTTAATGAAATACAGCTAAATAAGTTGATTAACAGACCCCGATGTACAGGGTTTCAGCCTCCAAAACACAGGTTAGCCAAAAAAACAAATAGATTGGCAAAAACAGTATTTCCCTGGTGGAACTTAAATCATCTGGACAGGACTCGTCTGGTGAAAAAAACTAAGTTACTTAACAGACGCAGACCAAAGGTTTCCTTTTTTTGGACCATGAAACGAACTGTTTAAATAATTCACGTAGTTTAAAATTGAATTTACCAAATCACCCTACGGCAAGTGCGTGTTCGAAGACTGCACATCCAAAAGGAGTTTCTCAACTAGACCAATTGATGTGAACGACTGTTACATGTAATAAACCTTATACAATGGCGTCATACGTCTCTAAAATATCAAATCAAGACGATAACTGTTAAATATTTCAAGTCACAATGTTCGGTGTTTATCTAAATAAAAACACGTAGTTAATGACAACGGTTAATGAAATTTTTGAATTTATTATAATCATGTTGCAATTAACTTTTTTAACTGGGGAAAAATTAGGTTTTAAACCTGTAAAACTGTGATCTTCCCGCTGTTTTAGCTGGACTCAGTGTTAGCCTTAAGGATTTCAAATAATCCCACCAGAAAAAAAAACACTATTACCGATTAATTTTCGCATGCTTAATTGGTTACAGTATTGTATTACTAACAGTTCGTTTTGCAGTTAAACGTTTTACTTCAAGACGACTACTGTATTTTTATTATTTTGTAGCCTTGTTCTAGTTCGCAGCGTGTATACTGTTACGCTTCTAAATCACTAAGCCTTGATGGAACGTTTGCTTGTAATAAACATTTGATTGCACACGAGAATATGATTCCACTTTTTTTGTGTTTTTCCAGATTTAACTCTTTTGCACAAGTAAAACAGATGTGCATTCATTGTGAATAGTGTTAGCTTTATTTTCATATAATCTCTGGTTTCACATTACCTTCACTCTCTATATTAAAGCCGGACGAACACTTCTCTAAGACAAACAGCCAAGGCAGGTCCAGGGGGTGTCCTTCTTGAAGAGAGTGGAGTGTATTTTTTGTTGTTGTTGTTGTTGTAAAAGAAGCACCCGTTTTGTGTGATCTACTCCACACGAAGATATTTTCTGTTGCGGGATATAGCAAGTAGAGATAGGTGTTTGTCCTCTTTATTGATCCATCAACATTGGACAATAAGAGCGAAAATTGTAAGAAATTCCACTCATTGCTCCTGATTAAGTGTGGAAAGCAGAGGAAATTGTCAACTGCTTTGTAGGGTCTTAAGGGTTAATATTTCATCTATTTAGGATTAATACTGTGTAGTGAACCTTATTACAACGAGGCTGGCTACGAAAAGCAAAGGGGCACAGTGGGGGGACAAGAAAACAGCCGCCTGTACAATGAAATGGTTTTACTAAGAGCCTGTTTACATGGAGGTGGGGACCCCACTAATTTTAAGGCGATGCGAGCTAAAGTTGCATCAAGCTCCTCTAGGGAACAGTGTGTTCACGCATATGTAGTGTCTGGAGAACTGGCACCGAACGACGAGGTACATGACAATGAACCTTACAGCAATGGTGTCAGCAAAGATGATTCCGACCAATCAGCTGTCTTGCCTGACGGAAAACCTTCAAATGTCGAACCCCATGGCGCATGTCAAGGAGCCATGACATTTAGAGAAGAATGTTCCAGCTTATCCCTTGTTCCCACTCTCCCGCGGTTTTTGCTTGAGTCTCGCGAGAGAGCCACCCTAGAAAAGGCTCAACTGCTAGACTGCTCTGAGTAGATTTCAACGTTCTGCGATTGGGTCTTGTATCGCTAACGTCATAAAATCTAGTACACAAATAAGGTAGAAATGTTTTATATGTATCTATTTATTTTTTAGGTTGCCTGAATATTAACTGTTAGAATTCATTGTAAAATGCTTTTATCCGCCCAGTTTGGTCTGTTTTGTTACTTACTCAATATATAAAAGGTCAAGTTTGTCTCCGTTGCATGATGGCAGTGCAAATAGTGTTTGGTTTGTGAATGTTAATACTTCACCCTATCTTTACTAACCTGCTTTCCGGCTTACTTCTTCCCAGCTCCTCCCTATTTACACCTTCACAGCTTTATTTTTCACTTTAGGTTAATTTTGCATTGAGATCTTTGCCATTGGTGTTGTCCCCAGGCCTTATGATCCTGCGCGGCTTATAGTCGCTTCCGGGTCACGTGGTCCGAGCAAACTTCTCCGCCAGTGTGAGTTATTCGATATGGCAGTTCTTTCGTAAACAGCTTTTATTGATTTTCTTGGAAGGGGTTGTTTCCGGTGATTTAATTCTCGGAAATCGCCCCTTGAAAGTCATGCTTAAAAAACGTATGGACGAAAAAAACGTTTCTGAGAAATATGCTTCGAGTTTCCTGGAACTGGCCATCCACGGGATGTAATTTTAATTATAACACACCTCAGGGGTAAATTAAACATAGATTACTGTTATAAAGATCTCTGTTTGATTAGGTTTTGGAATAATAATTTCATCCAGAGACCGTTGTTCTCTGTCGGTATATGGATAAAGTGCATCTACATAAATATATAGAAATGAAATAAACAGAACAACAGCCCGACTAAACGCCCTTTATTAGCTTTGAGACATTGGCTACCTGTGGTTATCAAACAAAAATAAAGGACAGGTAATTCATCTTTATTTAAAATAGCACCTGTCTATTCACGTGACGTGAAGATAAGAAAAGTTGTGATTGGCTGGCCACTAAGATCTTAGAAGAACGATAATTATAACTTGTTCTGTTCTGTTCTATTCGAGGCTGAATAGCCTTCTGACGGATTGATAAGGCGTCAGTGCTGCTTTAGTAGTAGTCAATTGGCTATTTATAAGCGAGTGATTTGGAAAGAATTTTGCGCCGACCCGAAACTTGTGAATCGACTCCAACTATGGCAACTTCATCTTCGATTCCATTGTCGTCGAGCGACTCTGGCCCAGGATCTGTATTCGGCACCTCGGAAGAAAAGACAAACGGAACTAGATTGTCAAGATTACTCATCGATGGAGGAACTCACCTTTTAAGAAAGCTTTTAGATTCTGTTTATCCTGAGCCGAAATTACTTGCTAAAGAGTTGAAGAAGAACTCTGTAAAGTTTCAAAATCTCAAGTCAAAACGCGTGATATTTGACCATCAGTGGGAAAAGTTATTCCCGCCTTCAGGTCTACCAGACTCAAAGGAATTTGATATATCACTTTTGCAGTTGTTGATTAGAGAAGTCTGTTATCTACCTGTGCCACTAACAGGCTGGCATAAAATGCCTGCTGATGATGACCAAAGCTTGGAGGCAAACATCGCCAGAATCAAATGCTTCCGAAATGAGCTATGTCATAGTGTTTCAACCAGCATCCCTAATGAGGAGTTCGAGGACAAATGGAATGCAATAACTTCGTCTTTAGAGGCAATTAAAATTGACGTCTACCGAAAGAAAATTCAGACTCTCAAGAATGATTCGATTGACCATAAAACCCACAAAAGGGTGGAGGAAGAAGTCGAGAAATGGCTAAAGTTCCAAGAGCTAGAAGATGTTAAGCCAATTACTCAACTTGAGAGCTGTTTTCCGGATATTAAAGAGACTATGTTTGGACGTTCAGAAGAGTTACAGAAGGTCGTAGAATCCATTGAAAGCGGGACAATTTCTGTAGTGCTGATAACCGGGGGTCCAGGATTTGGTAAAACTACTTTGGCCAAAGCAGTTGCTCATAAGCTTGCAAAATCCGAGAATATGAGAAAAGTATTATTTTGCCGTTTACTTTCAAAGAAAACGTTCAACGAAGTGGCCATTGAGATGATTCATGTATGTGGAAAGAGCTATGCACAGCCCCCTGAATATCCGGACCAGTGGCTTAAGAACTGGAGCACACAGATTCCAGTGCAAGTCACTTTTGTTCTGGATAATGCAGATGATATCCTGGAATCAGAACAGAGATCTTCCTTCTTAGACGTCTTGCGAGAGATAACGCAATTATCGGAGAAAAAGGTTACTTTTGTGATCACTTCCAGAAGACAATTCAAAGCTCCAGATCTACCGTCGGATGACGTCGTATTATCCTCGTTATCGCCCGAACAGGCGAAGGAAGTACTAATCTCTCGCGTGAGCGACGTAGAAATCCGCAAGAATCTTTCAAAAACAGAGGAAATAGTTAAGCTGTGTGGCCATGTACCTTTGGCTATTTGCATTGTCGGATCACTTCTTTCTGACTTCACCGAGGAAGGGGTTGTTAATCACCTTAAAAAGGAACCTATGAAGCTACTGGATGATGGAGATGAGTCAGTGGAAACTGCCATCAAAACATCTTTCGATTTTTTATCCAAATATAAGCAAGATGCCTTGGTCCTAATGTCCATCTTCCCGGGATCATTTGATCGCGAGGCTGCTGTAGCTGTGATATCAAAAGTTTGCTCAGAGTCTGGGGCCCTGCCAGGTTACGTCCTGCGCTGCTTAAAGAGAAGCTCTCTTGTTGAGCAACCAAGTCCGCGAAAATATCAGCTGCATCCTCTAATTCGCGCCTTTGGAAAGAAGATTGGCCAAGCCAATGATCCACGGCGAGTTTTATTTGGAGCAGAGAAACTGGCCTGTGCTCACTTCATTTCTCTCCTTGCTCAGATCGCAAAGATATTCTGGAGCAAGGACCAATGCAAAAAAGCTATCGGCTTATTCAGTAAGGACAGACACAACTTTGAGCACTTCCTCCAATTGTACGCCAAAGCAGCGGAAATCCGCGATGAAGAGACCCTTGACAACTGCAAAGAGTTCTTACAACAAGATTTTCTCCAGAATTGCATGTATTTGGAGAAGTGTCTTTCACCGTCATCTTATACTGACTTTTTGGAAGCGTTATTGTCCTACACTGACCCAAAAATTGAACCAGTACTTGCTGCAGAACTCTTATGTCTTCGAGGACATGAGAAAAGAAAAGTTGGAGACAAGGAAAATGACTACCAGGTGAACATGGAAGAAGCATATAATCTGTACTCTAAGAACAGTGATAAATTTGAGACCAACACAATGTCGGCAGTCTTCTTGATTAATAGTTATGCAGACTGTATCTCCAAAAGAGGAGACCCTGCTAACAATACCAAAGTAGAAGAGATCAATGAAATTGCTCTGAAGCTCAGCGAATCTCTGGAGAGGGGTCATCCAGAAAGGGCAGAAGCTCTTTTACTTGCTAGTCGATTTGCAAAGCGATCAGGTAAGCGGTCGGAGGCAGAAATGAGGTTACAAGAGGCAAATGAGCTATTTCAGGAGTTCCTCGGTACACATTTGAGTACAGTTCACGCCTTGAAGGAAATGGCGGACTTTTATTTCTCTGACCCGACTGAGAATGAGTTGGAAAGAGCTCTCACGTATTACAAGAGGGCGCTTGAGATGATGAAACAGCTAGGAATGGAGAACAACAAAGCAAACATAATGATAATGAAGAACTATGGAATTTGTTTTAGAAAGAAAGGAAACTTTCACGAAGGAACAAAATACCTCGAACGAGCGTGTTTTGTGGCTGACAGAGAGTTGCTGCCTGATCACAATTGGAAAGTAATGATCAAGACTCACCTGGCCTTATTATACGACAAGAACGGAAAAGAAGAAGAAGCCATAGCATCAATGCAAGAAGGACTTGAAATGTGTAACAGACTTAAAAAGCCAGTTAAGAGATTGGGAGCTAATCATAGCAGTGACGTAATTTCCTTTTTAAACCGTCATGAAGAATATTTTCCCCAAAGCAAATTCCCACGCTAAAGTTTACCGTGGTTATATTTAATAAACTTTTTTTAAAAAACTGTCCTTTGTACAGGTTGTACAGAAAGGCAGGGATCAACTTCAGGCGTCCGTTTTACAGAGGTGTCCCTTGACAGAGAGCCGTCGACTGTAAAGCTTTTTTTTCTGGACTAGACTGTTTACAGTCCCCTATATTTCCGTGAAGGATCATTGAGATGGAGAGCAGAGGCCCTTCGATCTTCCTAGATTTTCCCTGCTTTTCTGTTAAGATTGAAGGGCCTCTGCTCGCACGGTAACTCCACGTGGAGAGAAACAAAACAGTGCCCACTCCTGGTAACCTGTGTAAAAAAAGCTTTTGGGGACAGTAAGTCCTTCTACAATGATATGTTGTCACTCTGATCAAATTTATTGACTTCTCTCTCTGATGACAACTTAACGTTACCAGCGCAAGACTAGCTAAATCTCGAAAAAGCACTCGTGGCAGCTCTTTAATCCTAACTGGAGGCTTAAGGGCTGTCAATCTTACTCATTGTAAATTTAGTCTTACATCAGTTAAGTCTTACATCAGTAAATTTACTCTTACAAGAATAATTAGCAACATATTCCCTTCCTTCGAGGTTATGGTGTTACAAGAAAATCGACTTTCTCTCGAAAATCGCATAGGGTTAGTAAATGTCCACTCAAACTCAAATCCTCAGAGAGATATATAATAAAAATTTTAAGAATTTTTTGTATGAATGAAAATCAACGGTGCAATACCGTTACTTCGAGAAGTACAATTTGTCATTTGGCGGGCAGTAACAAAGTTGATGCTTGAGTGTAACCTACTTGTTGGAATAATTAGCCCCCCTTTTCCATACATTTACCCAGAAGTTGTAACAGTTTAAGAGTCCGAGTTTGAATTACGCCTTTTAGTGAAATACAGCTAAACAAGTTGATTGACAGACTCCGATGTACAGGGTTTCAGTCTCCAAACCACAGGTCAGCCAAAAAACCAAATAGATTGGCAAGAACAGTATTTCCCGGGCGGAACTTAAATCATCTGGACAGGACTCGTCTGGTGAAGAAAAACTAAGTTACTTAACTGACGCAAACCAAAGTTTTCCTTTTTTGGGCAATGAAACGAACTGAGTAAATAATTCACGTAGTTTAAAATTGAATTTACCAAGTCACCTTACGGCAAGTGCGTGTTCGATGACTGCAAATCCAAAAGGTGTTTCTCAACCAGACCAAGTGATCTGAACGACTGTTACATGTAATAAACGTTATACATTGGCGTCATACGTCTCTATCAAACATTGCTTAGAATATCATAAATCAAGACGATAACTGTTAAATATCTCAAGTCACAATATCAGGGGCACCCAACTTATATAGCGATATAGCGGATATATGTGGGGAGATATGTGTCTGTCCTCTTTATGGTATCTATCAACATTGGACAATAAGCGCGAAAATTCTAACAAATTTCACTCGTTGCTCATGATCAAGTGTGGAAAGCAGAGGAAATCGTCAACTATTTTGTAGCGTCTTTTAAAAAAGAGTTAATATTTCATTTACTTAGGATCAATACTGTGTAGCGAACCTTGATACAACGAGGTTGGCCTTGAAAAACAAAGAGGCACGGTGGAGGGACGAGAAAACAGCCGCTTGTACAATGAAATGGTTTTCCTAAGGGCTTGTTTACATGGAGGTGGGGGCCCCCACTAATGCTGACACGATGCGAGGTAAAGTTGCATCAAGCTCCATCAGGGAAGAGTGTGTTCAAGCCGATGCGGTGTCTGGAGAAATGGTTTCGAACGACGAGGTACATCCCAATGAACCTTGTAGCAATGGTGTCAGCAAAGATGATTCCGACCAATCAGCTGTCTTGCCTGACGGAAAACCTTTAAATGTCCAACCCCAACGCGCATGTCAAGAAGCCATGACATCAGAGAAGAATGTTCCAGATTATCCCTTGTTCCCACTCTCCCGCGGTTTTTGCTTGAATCTCGTGAGAGCGTTGGACAGTTTTAAAGCCGCGCCCTAGAAAAGACTCATCTGCCAGACTGCTCTGAGTAGATTTTAACGTCCTCGATTGGGTCTTGTATCGCTTTAAACGTCATTAAATCTCATACACAAATAAGGTGGAAATATTTTACTGATATGTATTTATGTATTTTTCAGGTTGTCTGAATATAAAGAGATTGAATTCATTGTAAAATCCTGTTATCCGCGTAGTTTGGTCTGTTTTGTTATTTACTCAACTTCGTATAGAAAAGGTAAAGTTTGTTTCCGTTGCATGATGGCAGAGCAAGTAAGTGTTTGTGAATGCGAATACTTCACCCTACCTTTACTTCCTTGCTTACTTCTTGCCATCCCCTCCCTATTTACACCTTCACGGCTGTAATTTTTTACTTTAGGTAAATTTTTGCCATTGGATCATTTGTCGTCCCAGGCCTTATTATCCTGGACGGCTTATATTAGCTTCCGGGTCACGTGGTCCGAGCAAATCCCTGATACGTCAACTCAAAGAACCTTAATCGAGGAAATGTGGTCTACATGGGGATGCCATGTTCCACCACGCAAGTCAGTGATACGTGTTCAATTTTTTAAGCAAGGACCACCTTACAAAAAAGAAGGACCGGATCCTAATAAAAGATCTAATCAGCAATAAGTGAAAATGTAAACAAAAGAAGCAAGGCTGATTTTACAGTCGGGAATATATATATATGTCTTCAGGGTCTTACATATAATGAGACGTTGCAATTTTGATACGCGGATCACTCGCTAACCGTAGCAAACTTTAATGATATATTTTTAGAATGCAGTAATCCGTTACAGGGTGCGTTATTCGATATGGCAGTTCTTTCGTAAACAGCTTTTAATGACTTTCTTGGAATGAGTTGTTTCCCGTGATTTAATTCTCGGAAATCGTTCCTTGAAAATCATGCACACAAAAAACATATAGCCGGGAAAAAATGTTTCGAGTTTCCTGGAACTGGCGATCCAGGCCACGGGGTGTAATTTTAATTGTAACATGCCTCAGGGCTAATTAAAACATAAATTAGATTTATGAAAATCCCTGTTTGATTACGTTTTAGTATAATAATTTCAACAAGGTCGTACCGTTGTTCTCTATCGGTATATGGATAAAATGCATCTACATAAATTAGAAATGAACTAGACAGAACAAAAGACGGCTACAGACCCTTTATTAGCTTTGAGACTAAACTTTTGTTACCTGTGGTTATCAAACAAAAACAGTGGACAGGTAATAGATATTAACATAAACACACCGTCATCAATTCATCATTATTTTAAAGGGACAGGTTCACGGTTCAGCGCATGCTCATTAGTTAAATTACTTTTTTTCAATTTATTATTAATTCTATCGGTTAATAATCCCAATCACATGTATCTCAGCGATCTCGGAGTGTACTTCAACGTAGAAGTATATTTCAGAGTAACCTGAATTGAGATGGAGGAGTACTAAAATCGCAGAAAAATTAGTGGATTATGCCACCACTACCAACGTTGAAGTTATTGTTGACCCGAAGGTTTTATTCCATGGTTGATTATTTTACAGCTATTTGCACCTAAGTTGATCAAGTGGCTGCCAGGAGAGTGTGCAGACTGGTTCTTTGACAACATTATGACGTGATCATATTGCTTTCATAGACGATACAACATGTCCCGACCAAAAAACAGCATTTTTATTAACAAGCATGTGCTGAACCGTGAAACCTGTCCATTCACGTGACGTGAAGATAGGAAAAGTCGCGATCGTGATTGGCTATCCACAAAGCTTTTAGAAAAACGATAACTATAAGGCGTCAGTGCTGATAAGTAGTTGTCAGTTGGCTATTTACAAGCGAGTGATTTGAAACGAATTTTGCGCCGACCCAAAACTTCTAACTCGACTCCAAATGGCAACTTCATCTTCGATTTCATTGTCGTCGAGCGACTCTGGCTCAGGATCTGTATTCGACACCTCGGAAGAAAAGACAAACGGAACTAGATTGGCAAGATTACTCATCGATGGAGGAACTCACCTTTTAAGAAAGCTTTTAGATTCTTTTTATCCTGAGCCGAAATTACTTGCTAAAGAGTTGAAGAAGAACTCTGTAAAGTTTCAAAATCTCAAGTCAAAACGCGTGATATTTGACCATCAGTGGGAAAAGTTATTCCCGCCTTCAGGTCCACCAGACTCAAAGGAATTTGATATATCACTTTTGCATTTGTTGATTAGAGAAGTCTGTTATCTACCTGTGCCACTAACAGGCTGGCATAAAATGCCTGCTGATGATGACCAAAGCTTGGAGGCAAACATCGCCAGAATCAAATGCTTCCGAAATGAGCTATGTCATAGTGTTTCAACCAGCATCCCTAATGAGGAGTTCGAGGACAAATGGAATGCAATAACTTCGTCTTTAGAGGCGATTGAAATTGGCATCTACCGAAAAAGAATTCAGGCTCTCAAGAATGATTCGATTGACGATAAAACCCACAAAAGGGTGGAGGAAGAAGTCGAGAAATGGCTAAAGTTCCAAGAGCTAGAAGATGTTAAGCCAATTACTCAACTTGAGATCGGGAGCTATTTTCCGGATATTCAAGAGCCTATGTTTGGTCGTTCAGAAGAGTTACAGAAGGTCGTAGAATCCATTGAAAGCGGGTCAATTTCTGTAGTGCTGATAACCGGGGGTCCAGGATTTGGTAAAACTACTTTGGCCAAAGCAGTTGCTCATGAACTTGCAAAATCCGATGACATGAGAAAAATATTGTTTTGCCGTTTACTTTCAAAGAAAACGTTTAATGAAGTGGCCATTGAGATGATTCACTCATGTGGAAAGAGCTATGCACAGCCCCCCGAATATCCGGACCAATGGCTTAAGGACTGGAGCAGACAGATCCAAATACAAGTCACTTTTGTTCTCGATAATGCAGATGATATCCTGGAATCAGAACAAAGATCTTCCTTCTTAGACGTCTTGCGAGAGATGACGCAATTATCGAAGAAAAAGCTGACATTTGTGATCACTTCAAGAGAACAGTTCAAAGTACGAGATCTGCTGTTGAAGGAGGTCGTGTTATCCTCGTTATCGACGGATCAGGCGAAGGAAGTCCTAATCTCTCGCGTGAGCGATGAAGAAATTGGCAAAAATCTTTCCAGAAGCGAGGAAATAGTAAAGCTGTGTGGCCGTGTTCCTTTGGCTCTTTGCATTGTTGGATCACTTCTTTCAGACTACACTGAGGAGAGGCTTGTTAATGACCTCGAGAAGGAACCCATGAAGCTGCTGGATGATGGAAATGAGTCGATTGAAAGAGTCATCAAAACGTCTTTTGATCTTTTGTCCAAAGATAAACAAGATGCCTTGGTTCTAATGTCCATCTTCCCGGAATCATTTGATAGCGAGGCTGCCGTGGCTGTAATATCAGAAACTTGCTCAAAATCTGGGACCCTCCCAGTTTCCGTTCTGCGCTGTTTAAAGAACAGCTCTCTTGTTGAGCAACCCAGTTCCCGAAGATATCAGCTGCATCCTCTTATTCGCGCCTTTGGCCAAGCCAATGATGCAAGACAAGGTTTAGTCGGGGGAGAAAAACTGGCCTGTTCTCACTTTATTCCTCTCCTTGTTCAGAACGCAAAGAAATTCTGGAGCAAGGACCAATGCAAAGCAGCTATCGACTCGTTCAGTGAAGACAGACACAACTTCGAGTATTTCCTTCAAGTTTACGCCAAAGCAGCCGAGACCCTTGAGCGTTGCAAGGAGTTCCAACACGATTTTCTCCAGAACTGTATGTATTTGGAAAAGTGTGTTTCACCGTCATTTTATACTGATTTTTTGGAAGAGTTGGTGTCGTTCACTAAACCAAAAACTCAACCAGTGTGTAGAGCAGAACTTTTGTGTCTTCGGGGACATGAGAAAAGAAAAGTTGGAGACAGGAAGAAATACCGAGTGGACATGGAAGAGGCATATAAACTTTACTCCGGGAATAGCGCTAAATTCAATACAAACGCAGTGTCGGCAGTCTACTTGCTTAATAGTTATGCAGACTCTATTTCCAAAATAGGGCACTCTTCAAACAATGAAAAAATAGAAGAGATCAATCGAAATGCTCTGAAGCTCAGCGAATCTCTGGAGAGGGGTCACCCAGAAAGGGCAGAAGCTCTTTTACTTGCTGGTCGATTTGCAAAACGAGCGGGCAAGCGATCTGAAGCAGAAATGAAGTTACAAGAGGCATTAGAGCTATTTCAGGAGTTCCTTGGTACACATTTGAATACTGTTTATGCCTTAAAGGAAATTGCGGATTTTTATTTCTCTGGTGAGGACTTGAAAAAAGCTTTTACGCTTTACAAAAAGGCGCTAGACATGATGAAACAGCTAGGAATGGAAAACAACAAAGCGAACATCATGATAATGAAGAATTATGGAATTTGTGCGAGGAAGAGAGGAAACTTTGACGAAGGAACGAAATACTTAGAACAAGCGCTTTTAGTCGCGGAAAGAGAGTTGCGACCAGATCACTGGTGGAAAGTATTGATCAAGACCAGCCTAGCCTTGTTACAAGAGGAGAACGAAAAGATAGAAGATGCCAAAGTATTGATGCTAGAAGGTCTTGAGATATGTTACAGACTTGAAGAGACAATTAAGAGCCTAGGAAAAAGTCATAGGAATGACATAATTTCCTTTTTAAATCGTCATGGAGAAGACTTTCCAAAAACAAAATTCCCACGCTAAAGTTTATTGTAGTTATGTCAGGGGCGCCCAAAGACGATTTCTTCCTCAATACTTTGAAAACACTTTTAGAGACCTTTTAGGCTATCCAGAGTACATTATGATCTCTAGAAATGCATTTTAAACTGCGCTATGAAATTAATTGGAAATGTTCGGTCATTCTTTATAAAATAGCTAAGATAGTACGCGCGCTCTGATTGGCCGAGAGGCGTGTTTGCATGAGAGTATGTAAACATGGTTGGACGTCAAGATATTTTGCTTTTCGCGGACTAAAAAAGTTTTTGAGTTCAAAACTCGACAAGGTTACTTTATTTACCCATTCCTTCGTCGGCTGAAAACAGGCTGTGTCAATTTTTTTTCGCTTAAGCTGACATTTTAAGCGACAAAAATCTGTATTTTGGAAAGCATCTTTTTGCAAAACAAGGACCCGTTTTGGGATGTTACTAAACAGAGTAACGCAGTAACGAGTAACGAGTAACGGAGTAACGAGAAAAAACGAGTAACGGGAAAAAAATTTCACAGGTTAAAAAAATAAAAAAATAAATCCTAATGAAAGAAAAAAAAAATAAAAATGGTTGTAATATCCTAATAATGACCTAGGAGCAACAATGGAGGAAGGTGAGGTACAGATTTTCTTTCTTGTTGCAACAATCATTCATTTCTTAGAAGAAATAGCTCTGCCATGTATTACTAAATGAAAATAATAGAACCTTGTTGGGCCTTATTACGGTTATCAACTAACCAATTGCATGAACTCGATTGCCAAGGCTTCGAAACAGTTTGCTCGCTTATTACTCCTGAGGTTATTACCTTTTTTGCTCAACTTTCAATGTCTTTTACTCTTCCTCTCGGTAATAAGGGATTCGACTTAATCATGGCTACCTTTCAAAAGTTAATTATAGTGAACGTTTCTATCTTAAGGTATTCCTGGAGGCTAAAGTGACTATATCCGATCCCCGTCATTTTTTCTCAGTTCAAAGACGATGGCAATAGGGATTTGCATGCAAAATTTGAGGTCGAGATAACAAAAATTAGACGAGATGTGAGCGAGAGAATTTTCGTTTCCAAGGCTGTTTTCGCGCGAAAAAGAAGACACCATACTGCGTCCAAAACATGTTTATCTGGCGATGTAACTCCCCAAGGACGGACCTGTTGACAGCTTGTTGATGTATTCAAAGTCGTGTTATCTGATACGTTTATTTCTGTCTGGCATGCATGGCAATGGCGGCGGATCGTGCAGTTCAGGAGCTGAATGAAGCGTTCAAACAGAGCGGGTTAGTCAATTTCCTCAATACAGTTTCGTTAGTTTCGGAGATTTTAAGGATTTTAAGGATTTTTTATAAATCATGTTTAAAAATAACCTCCCGATGCAAAGACTCTGAAGTTTGAATATTGGCGACAAAATAGAATAGCAGAGCGAGACTAGTTTTTAGATCGATTTTCAATTAAAGTAAAGTAAAGTAAAGAAACGTTGATTCAAATGCATGGGTTAGCTTGAAGTTGCGTTTTACATCCGGTCAGTATAAAACATGGACTGCGGACTGCGGACCACGGACTGCGGACTGGGTATAAAACATGGACTAGGTATAATATGCGGACTGCGGACTGAGTATAAAACACGGACTAGGTATAATATGCGGACTGCGGACTGAGTATAAAACACGGACTAGGTATAAAATGCGGACTACGGACTGAGTATAAAACATGGACTACGAACTATGTAAAAAGGTAAAACTGAGAGAAACGGAAAGCAGCTTGCATAAAACAGTAGTTCCAGCTCCTTGCGTCACACAAAAACATTCCGTAAGCCGGTCACGCGCAGCTGTCTATATTCTCCTCATGTGGAGAAGGAAAGGAACCTGCATAGACAAGGAATGTTACGCCGCTACTCAAGGCAACTGAAATTAAACCTGAATTTTATTAAAAGAAGGAGTTAGAAGAGAACCGATCGATCAAAGAAGCACCGAATAAAAAGAATCAATAGTATTGGTGTTAGCCGAGTCAGAGTAAAATTCTTAAAGATGCCTCTATTCCGTTTCAAATAAATCCTTCGGAATATGAGGAAATGAAAAACTCAGACGAGAAGGTCAATATAGGGGCATTCCGCGAGGTAAAAAGCAGTATTTAGGCGGGAGGGATTACTCACCTATACGTGAATAATAACCGAAATGAATCATCCAACCCAACGTTATATTCTACGCGATGATTATAATGACATGATTTACACCCTGCTCCTGAACCCCGGAAGGGGTACTGCTAGGAATTTTTTGGTGGGGTTACGCCCCCTGTTTCTCTGTACCCTGTTTCAGAATAAAATATGTCATTTTCCACACCCGTTTTCAGACCTGATCTCTAAAATCCATACCCATTTTCAGACCTGGCCTAATTTAGCCTGTTCCAGGCTCTCAAATAAAGAGGAAACTACCCAGTTTACTCTCGTTGTATTTTCGCACTTTCTCAATTTAGCGGACCCAACTATCTCGGAGCCTGAAACAGGCTAGGCCTAATTAGGCAGACATCATGTCATCGTTATAAGTTTATAGATTAGAGCGCAACAGTAGATCATTCTCTCTAGAGCGCAAACAAAAAATTCTTAAAAATGCATTTCAAATTCGCATATTCCTATTTCGTTTTTATTCATCTAGAAATACATTCGTACATGTACGCTCCCGTAGTTTTCTCGAAAACCATACCCGATTCCAAATCAAAATAGGCAAAGTGTTTTCAGACCACCAAAACGGCCCATATTTCCTACCCTTTAGGGCGGCAAATACGTATATGGCTTATATAAGAGAGTACCCCCCAAGTCCTGACCCCTTTCATAGTTGTTAGAGACCGAGACCATGTCTAAAATGGGTGAAGAAGATAGTGTTTTTGTCAGGCTCTTGATTCAAGGAACCTCCACCAAGAATTTCTATTTTATACCCTAGTCCGTGTTTTATACCCAGCCCGTATTTTCCAGTCCGCGTTTTATACCTAGTCCGTGTTTTATACCCAGTCCGTATTTTCCAGTCCGCGTTTTATACCTAGTCCGTATTTTATACCCAGTCCGCAGTCCGTAGTCCGCAGTCCGCAGTCCGCAGTCCGCAGTCTGTGTTTTATATTTACCGGTTTTACATCAATCAATGCAGAATACACGCGAAGCATAGTTACTGCCAGGGCATGAAATTAACTCTTTTTTTGTAGGATTCACTTGGCTACTTGATATTTCAAAGTCAATTCCCGAAGTCGAATAAGTCTGGAGCGTCACCGAGAAAAAAAAATGTAAACGAAACCAAACAAGAAAAACCAGAACAAACAAGGAGTAAACGGAAACAAGGTGTAAACGGCCGGTTTTTATACAAGATGTTATTTTGGAGTTGAGATTCAAAAGTTTTGAAACCAAATGATTCTAGCAGGTCATCAAAAGTAAGCAAAGAGGACCCCTACATATCTGCTAGGAAAACCAAAATGGCATTCGCCAACGACAGAGTTCCCTCGTGAAATATGTCATTTTGCGTAATCGTCACAGACATTGGTACCTGTATTAGTTGCAATTTCACTCCCTGATAACTTGCAATTCATGAACTCATTTTGGACCACATTTTAATTTGCTAAACCCGGGCTTACAGTCAAACCAAGTCAAGCGTACCCTCCAAGAATCCATTAATGAATTTATTATTCAAAAGTTGAATCCGTTGCTAGTTGTAGATTTCAGATTGATCTCTCCATTCTTGCATGTGTAATGAGCCGTGACTTCACACGCGAGGCAGTTATGAAATTTCTACCAGCTCCGTTTTCCTGAATTTGATGTAAATGTCTTCTAAGAATCTTAATCCATTCAAAGATTTTCAATCTGACCAAATACAGAGAAGTTCTCGTAAAATATTGACTGTTCATTACGCATGCAGAAATGCCGCTTTGAATTTGACACCAGTTACGGGAACGACTAACGAGTTCATTTTTCAAATAATCAATTCATTAATTGCTGGTTTTCAGTGTCACGCCATTCAAAATAGATCAAAATAACAATCAAAACCGTCCAATAGATAAAGTCCAGAATCTGGGAAATGAAAGGAGGTACATACACAAAGACCCTCGCCAAGATTCAGGTCAGAGAAATATTTCGTATACGAGAAATCCGAAGAAATGTTTTACCCAGATTTATAGAGATTTGTATGGAGACGCCATGCTGGTGCTCACCTAAGTGAGCTCTAACATGGCGGACGGAAACCAACAGAAACATCTGTTACCGAGTTTTGCTACAAAAGCGTGAATTTATTCCTCGAGAAACTCAGAAAACATTAAAGTAATACTTTTTCTAATACATGAACTGTTTAAATAGCAAAATCTCCTGAAATAAGTCATTTTTTTAACATACATGACAGCTCTCTTGGCCGTCATGTAAATGCCGCGTCACGCAAACACTTAGAAATTCAAGCGTTCTCTATCACAAAACCAGGAACCCTTTTGAAGCGAAAATTTGTATGAAAATTAGTTTTCAGCTGCTCTAATGCATCGTGAAAGTAAAATCTCGGTAGGATCGATAGTTTTTTAGTTTGAATCTTAGTGACGTCATGTGAAAACCAACAATAGAATCTTGGGGGGTACGCTTGACCTGTTTTGACTGTAATGGCTTGTAAAGGTAGCTACTATACGCCCCTGTCTAGACTGTTCTCAGTCCTCTATTTTTCCGTAAGATCATCGAGATCGAGCGCTTTGCGTTACGGGCTGCCATCTTGCATGAGTGTCAAAACTACTTAGGGGACGGGGGCGGTTTGGGAGGAAGCGAGAAAAATAGAGGGACTGTAATAACATCACTGCAGTTCGCGTTCACGGATCGCGTTGTACCAGCAACGCAGGCGTTTGATTGGTCATTAGACAATAGATATTAATTAATATTAAGAGCTAGTCTCTGTAAGATCCTCATATCGAGTTTTGCTCACAAAATAGATTTCGCTCGTAATTTTTCTGTGGACTTCTTTTAATAAGTATATAACAAATATGAAAGTAGATTGGAGAAATTCGCTTCTGTAAAATTTTTGTAACGAATTTTCTTTCGGCACCACATGAGGGCCAGAGATGCTTGTGAAATATGCGAATTTTGTCAAAATTCAACCGATTGTTCCGGATAAAGGAGTGCGACCCAAAGCTTCCAATTTGCTGGTTATTTTAATTGAGCCTTTATCTTTAAAATTATACAGTTCAGAATCATCGACACCTTTTCGTTTAGAAAATCTGAGGAAACACACTTAGCCCCTTTGACCCATTTATCGAAACATGCGATTTTAGCCAAATTCGGTGGATTAAATCTCAAAAGTGGCTCACACTTACTGGCTCTCCTGTATATCACTGTGTAGTTCAATCCTTCAGCTACTGAATCGTGTTAAAAGTTTTGGCGGCCATTCAGTTTCGGTCGAGGGGTGAGTGACGAAACTTGCCTTACTTGGTCATTTCGCCGACGTTTCTTCATCGCGAAGTCCAGAAGGATTGTCAAAATAGAAAGCGAGAAATCGGGTAACTGCCACTCGAAAATTGTCCATTCCTAAAGACTGCATACTTTAAATCACTGTTTTCCATGCGGCTATGGTTCTAACCCAACGAAGAAGGGGTAGAAGACGGTAGAACGTGAACTCACTGTCCGCCATGTTTTTGTAGGGTATGTGGAACGTTACGAATCTGGAACGGCAGCACTAAAACACGGAATCCGGAATCCGGAAACGAAATCACGGAAACGGAAACGAAATACGGAATTCGTGAAAGAAGGTTCCAAGCGATCGATTTGAAAAAAAAAAATGTTAGCAATGACAATAAAATAACTAAACAGGTAAAAAAATACATAAATGAATAAATAAGCTGAGTAGAGGAGACTGCTGTATCACTAGAGGAGTCGATTCCGGTGAAAAGACTCTTGATACCACTTCCGGCAATGAATGCAAATTCTCATGGGACAGCAAAGCGAGGAGAAAAAAGGCAATGGCAAAAACTAGTTCCTTAAGAAAAAGGTAAGTTATATGGAGACAGACTTCGTTTAAATTGATAGAGTCGTCGTTTATATAACTGAAAGGCGTCGCCGTCAAGTTTTTCCTGAATGTCTTTTCTGGGTTGTCTTCAACAGCGTTCAGCTTTATTTATCAAGACAACTTAGTCAAGAGAACCATGGCATTGTGGAGTCAAAAGAGAAGAGAGAATTGTGCATGCATTTGCTTCATTCCGCAACTGATTACATCAAAATAATGCACCATGTTTAATAAGCCTCTTCAACAAAAATACGGACGTCAACGTAAACTCAATTACTGGTACACCAGAATGCCATCAGTATTCAGCTTGGCGAAAAAGTTTAACTTATTTATAAAACACCGGAACTGTGGTCATGTCACGGGTCGGTCATGTGTTGAGCATCCAGTTGGGGACAATCACGTGGTGTGGTCTGAGGCCAACTACTACTATTCTTGACATTTAGCTACAAAGGCAATATTTAACTGTATTATCAAACCCATAGACTCGTGAATAAAAATTAATCGCAAAATTACTTTCATCGGCCTTGCAGTGCAATAACCCACACTACGGCAAACCTTATCAAGGCACATTAACAACAATATATATACTAAAACAAATTCTCTTTGGATTGTACTAAATTATGCAATGTGAAATTCTTTAATTTTCTATCGTTGATATTTGATTCCGTTCCCGTTTCCGTGATTCCGCTTCCGTTTCCGGATTCCGGATTCCTTGTTTTAGTGCTGCCGAATCTGGAATCAGGAATCCGGAATGCGGAATTAGTAACCCTTTTAAATGTCACCTGTTGGAGCAGTATTGTACAGTTTGATAGCTTTTTTTCGTTAGCCGAAGCTCAATTCGCATTACAATAATTATTTCATCTTTTCATCTTTTTTCTTCAGGATATTGAGCATAATATCTCAGAAACCATGGCTGATCAAGGCATTAAGGAACCCCTATCGAGCTTAGCTTTTTGCTGCCATTCAAACGTGTTCTCAGCTGCTACAAAGAATAATAGTTATAGAGAATAAGTTGTCAAAACAGCAAACAACTATGTATAGTTCAATTCTTCAGCTACTGAATCATTCTCAGACATTTAGCGGTCATCCAGTTTCGACAGTTTCGTCTGAAACCGAGGGTTGAAAGTTGCGATACTTAGCACGTCACAGCTGCCCCACTTAGAGTACAAACTTAGACTTAATCTTCTTTAAAGCGGTCCATAGCCCACTGACCACCTAAATCGCAGTTTACGCTACTGGCAAACAACCAAAATGGCACATGCACCTGCGAAGTGTTCCTTTGCCGGAATGGCAAATATTGCTTGTGCTTCCTCGCGCGGTTAAGACAATTTTTTTCCTCTAAATAAGTGCGTTGTCCAAGTAAAGAACCCTCTAAGAAGCTGTAATCTTTCACCTACGAAGGTCACCGAATATGACCTAATTTTGGCAAGGGCGGGAAAGCTTAATCGTTGGCATGAATAAGTAGAAAAGATGGTGGTTTGCCTTGTCTATAAGCGCAGTCTCGGTATAGTTATACTGGCGGCCAGGTAAAACTGTCCGTATCCTTATCCTGGCCATGAAGGAAGAAAGATTGCCTCTCACTGTAAAAAAACAATTAACTGGCAAATAGCGCATTCAAGAAATCCGCGAGATTTTTGTTACCCTTGTTCATGTGAAGTCACTTAAGTATCTTCAATTGTTCTGTTTTTACCCCTGTCCTATTTTTTTATTAAAGAAGTCGTTGGGCATAAATAAATGGGAAAAAGGGTAAATTAAGTGTAAGGAAGATTCTGAAGAAGATTTTGCTTCGTTTTCTACGTAAAGTAGCCAGAGTAGTCGCGTGTCAGCCGATGTTTACTACAAAGTGACTATTCCACAGGCTTTAAAACAATTTACCTGACATTCCTAAAATAAATATATACAAATAAAAGAAACCAAGTGAAGAAAGTGTACAGAATGAAAAAAAAAAAACAGACTGTTTCTAAGAACATAGAATTATTTCATAAATGGAACTGGTTGATGTAAAAGCTTATTTGC
>JBBMOI010000009.1:23517500-23522500 GCA_038088405.1 Porites divaricata | reverse complement strand
ATAATAACTAATACTTAATTAGACATCTCGCCCTTTGCTTGTAACCTTCCTGAGTGAAGGTTACAAGCAAAGGTTGAGAGCGTCACTGTTTTGCCATTTTTTTTCCGTTAACACTGTACCTTACCGGTAACACTAGAGATGTAAAATAAACAACTAAATATTGCCTTTTTCTTCGTATTTATTTACTGAAAATATTCTGCGGAAAATGCAGGAAAAGGACTGATCAATTCCCCAGCGAAATTCCTCCTGAAAAAACTCCTTGGACCAAATATTTAAACGAAGTCTAACTTAACCCGTGGTTTAACTAATCTTTGAACCTCTAGATCTCTTCTTTGGTGGGTTGTTTTAAGGAGATAAAATTGTTCACAACAAATGGTGTTTAGATAAATTCGCTGGGCAAATTGAAAATGGCTTAGAACGCGGTTTTGTTAAACTACGTTTAAATATTTGACCCCTTGAGTTCCTTGTGGCTACTGTTTAAAAGCCTTTTGTACGGGAAAATGTGAAGCAAAAAAAGTTAAGGCAACAATTTAGCTGAACTTTCTATGCGCGTGAATTGAACCAAAATCCAGAATTGTTGCATATGTTCTGACAAAAATCTTAAAACCGTTTGCGATGTGCGAACGTTCGACTTTATCGGCTCAGTCTGTGTCTGAGCATAGTTATCAGAGGAGACTGGAACTATGGTCTGAGGAAGGGAGATGATATATCTCGAGATGGAGAAACGTATAGAGAAGACCATAACCGAGGAATTGTAGGGGTCTGTACGTAGGGAATACATTTAATGCACGTTTTGAAAATTTACATATGAACTTTAAAATCTTCCGAAGACAGCCT
Source organism: Porites divaricata (assembly GCA_038088405.1). NCBI lineage: Eukaryota > Metazoa > Cnidaria > Anthozoa > Scleractinia > Poritidae > Porites > Porites divaricata. Next base: position 23,521,663 of record JBBMOI010000009.1, on the reverse strand, counting down.
AGAATCAGCCTAGAACCTGCAGGTTTAGCGCTGCGGCTCACATTTTTATGTTCTCTTTCAGTATCAAGAATCCATTCTTTGAAAAAAGAAAAAGGTTTAAACCATTTTTACTAACTTTAAACATGTGACTTTATTCATTTGAATATTTTTAATAACATATTAACAGCACGATCGAGCATTTCCGATAAGCTTCCTATTCGTTACTATTAAAAGTACAGTAATGCAACCCTTTTTGTACAAAATTGCACAATAGCCAAATTTTAGTAATATATTTCTTTAAAAAGACAGCCGAGTTTAAGAATAAAAATGTTTGAAACTTAAGAGAAATTCGGAGCAGAGTTTTTGAGTTTTTAATTAACGACGCAACAATGCAACTGGCTGACGCGACGCCATCAAAAGACGCTTTTGCTTTAAAAAAATTTGAATGAGTGAAGCTCAATCACGCAAGGCGATTTTCAAAAGTTTTAAGATATCGTTTTTATTCAGAATTTATTGACAGTACAAGAATTAGTTATTCTGTCAATACTTATGCCAAAATTAACTCGATAAAGCCATGTACCTCAATCGAAGGTGGTTCCAACCGCACATCCATAATTTGAATATGTAAAAATTCAATCTATTTCGGGTAAACAAATTGGCTCTTGTGTTTCTACCCCTGTCTAAAATTTGAAATATCTCGTTCCCTTTACACAGATGATTCATAACCCTATATCATATTTTCTTCACGAAATAACAAACTATCGTCGAGAAGAAAATCGGAGGCACACGTTTTTTGTTGAACATGAAAAAATCCTTATTTTTGATAGATGCAGGTGAAGTTTCAGTACGGTAGTGATAGATTTTGTCTCAATATTTTCTTTGCGTAGGTTAATAAGCGAGCCTTATTTCACCAGACTGTTCTTTTTAAACTTTCATTTTGATACATGGACAAATTCAGGGATATCTAGTGGTAAAGAGTCGATTTTAAAGAAAAATAAAATATGAAACAAGCACAGAACAGAAGTCACTCGTAGATATAGCCCAAGCTTTGTAATTGTTTCCTCAGAGGTCCGCTCATTGTCTTGAAAAGTAACGTCATCGCCGATGTTGTCACTTGTCAAACCCTCAGTTCTTCCCTGAAACAGTAGGTTTTGTTGAGATTATCGTGAAAAAAAAATAACCATGTCTGCTGCTAAAACTGCCACGCACCCTAAATACATTGATATGATCGTAAGTGCGATAAAAGCACTGGGCGATAAAAGCGGCTCATCTCGACAGGCCATCAACAAGTACATTGTAAAGGAGTACAAACTCACGGAGAACAATCACCATAGTGCTATGCTAAAGCAGGCGCTCAAGCGGGGATCTGGACCGAACGGTCCGCTCGTTCATAACAAGGGGAAAGGTGCAGCCGGTTCTTTCAAGGTTAAACCAGCTCCAGCGAAGCCTACTAAACCGGCTGCCAAGAAAGCGCCGGCGAAGAAAAGCGCGTCCAAGAAAGGACCTGCCAAGAAGAAGGCCCCTGCTGCTAAAGGAAAAGCAAAGCCCGCGAAACCTGCTGCCCCGGCTGCACCGCCTGCACCGCCTAAGGAAACAAAAGCTCCAGTGGAAACACCTGCGGCTAAGAAACCCGCCAAACCAAGTAAAGCTAAAGTCACCAAGAAGAGTGGAAAGAAGTCCAAAGCTGCCTCCCCGAAAAAGCCCAAAGTCATGAAAGCGAAGAAATCGGCAAAGAAAGCCACTTCGAAAAAGTAAAGTAAACTCAGGTCAATCACGTCAGAAGAGTGTTGATGTTTCAAACTGTTATGAGACTGTTCAAATCTTTGTGATTTTACACTGTATATTGATGTTTTTAGCAAGGTTTCAGGTTTGCCCTTCTGTTGTAATACTAGCCTGCGAGCAAATTCTCTAGGGGGGCTATCAGGCCCTTTTTTCTCTCCCCCCCCCCCCCCGCCCGCCCAAACCCCAGAGCAACCTAAAGAGCTTGCTCGAGGATATTGACTGAAATGCCAATTTATGTAAAAGCCGGCGAATATGAGGAAGGTACTAATCACGAAAGCAGCTGTTCTTAATTTTACTCAACAGGTACCGTTCCAACCTTTTACTGTTTAGAGAATTAGATGGATAGTCAAATAGTCTGTAAAATAGAAAGAACCAGCCTGAGAGTGTCATTCACAAAATCTGAAAAGTAGTTGTAAGAAAATGACGTGTATAGAATGTACATAAACTTGTAGCTTTTCAATATTGTTTCACAAAGAACAATAAAAACTTAACGGAGTTCAAACACAAAACCAGAACGATTTTATCATAATTCAAAAAGTACGAGAGAATTCGTCATCACAGCAGGCGTCGCGGTATATAATCGATGAAATCGATAGTCATTCGATTAAAATCGGTGCCAATTTAATAATCGAATGATATCGGAAATCGGTAAACGAAGATTCTGACATTCACATATGGTCGACTTTCATCGAATCGGACTGCCAACTGATATTTGTATCGGCTGTTTTCGAATCGATTCATACGGGTTCACACTGTGACTATCATCAGCGATCCACAAGTACGCTGTAAGATCATTATGAAAATAGATACATTCGTAGAATAAAAGGTTTAGTATCTAAAGTCAAACTGTTGTGTTGTGTTGGATGGGGAGTGAAGCTCAAAGCGAGTAGATTGACCACCGTAAGGAGATTGGGAAACAGTTGACCAGCCTAGTATCAGGATTTGGAGAAGTAAGGAGCGAAAAGGGGAAACAGCGAAGGTCCCCTGCCTTCCCATCTCCTCTTCCCTAATCCCTAACGAAGGCCTGATACGCAGCTGGCTATCAGTTGACAAAACCAAATTTTTGAGTCCTCAGAGGCTCCCGCTGAAAGGAAAGTTAATGAACTTGCCATTTGCACATCTCCCATTACATATACACCTTGTTTGCCCTCCAAACGTTTGCATAACCGTTTGCAAAACCACTGGGTATTTCAGTCGTCACAAGAGAAATTGAAGATAAAGCTTATGCAAAATTTTGGGGACCAAACCCGGGGGGCAAACAAGGTGTATTATGGGAGATGTTCAATTGGCGAATAAAAATTAAAAACCAATGAAAATTCAGACTAGAAAGAAAGCTCGCTGGGGACGATAGGAAAAGGTCGAGGCCCTTTTTCCGTTTCTGTTTTTTCCTCACCCCAGGCTCCCCTCCACTACGACACAAAGAGGCGAGTAGAAATCGTTCCACCCTGGGTGCCAAAGACTTTTCCTCTGCGATTTCGGTCACTTTTACGTCCTTCACCCCTAAACCTCTGGTACCAAGAGTATCGGATGGCCAATGCCAACTGATATCAGTTACAGTATTTCCTTGAATAATAGCCGTCCCTCGATTAATCGCCCCCGGTAGAAGGAAATATTTAACATAATCGCCTTCCCTCAAATAATCACCCCCCTTAGAAGGAAATATTTAACATAATCGCCTCCCTTGAATAATCGCCCCCCCCCCCCCCTTATAAGGAAATATTTAACATAACCGCCTCCCTCGGATAATCCCCCCCTTAGAAGGAAATATTTAAAATAATCGCCTCCCTCAAATGATCTCCTTCCTTCAAATAATCGCCTCCTTTTTGCGCGAAAAAAAAAATAATAATCGCCTTCAGCTATCATTTGAGGAAATACGGTAACTAACACCCCAGGTAGTTAACCCACGTCATATGTGCAATTTTAATTCTCTACAACTGAGCAATAATGGGAGGTCATAACAGGGTCTGGCTCAACAATATTTTATGGGCTCCAAATTAAAAAAAAAAAGATAAATGTTTTTTCTTTTTAATTTGGTATTTCGCTTGGTTTATAAAGTTAGCTACTTTCGGAGAAAAACAGGTCTGGGTAATAATAACGAGAGGATTTTATTGGCCCCGAAGAGCCGCATTTCAGATATTTGCAAAAATAAATATACATACAAAACGATTTCATATTCAAATCCTTCAAAATAATAGATAACAACTGATTTTTTAGTAACGAGATGGCATTCTGAAGGTTGGACTTCGATTTTTTTGAGGCCGGATTAGGAATGACACTACAGAATGCGCGAAATGTATTTTAGATTTTCTGAAACGCGTATACATTAAACCCTCCACTTAGGGTTCTCCACTAGGTGCCTCCGCCAAATGTGCTCGAACCCTCGTCAAGTGGTGCATGATAAT
>JBBMOI010000009.1:23430000-23515000 GCA_038088405.1 Porites divaricata | reverse complement strand
GTTCTATTTGTAGCGTCTGTAAGTTTTTTAGATTTATCGGCGGCGAGGGCGTTTTTTAGATACTAAGCACTTTGTTTGCATTCACCTTCATGCTGTTGTATTTTTCCTGCATCTTTCGCTCAGATTCCTCCAGCTCCTTCAGTTCGGATTCGTACTTATCCCTCACGCGCCTGACAAGAAATACCAATCAAATGGGTCGATTAGTCCTACTAAGATGGCCATGCAGGGGTTACAAAAAATACTACTTCCAACTTCCGTACAAAGTAGGTCATCTAGTCTCTCAGAAGTTCAAGAGAGTTAACTGTCACTAGAGCGATTTTCGTATGACCTTGAAATGAAAGCGCACGAACAAAACAGAAACAACAAACTAACGGAAATAGAGCGATTTGATTGGTTTATCGAACGGACAGACAAACGCGTCTGGCTTTTCATTGGTTAAGCGAACGGTCAGGTAAAAAAACTTCATGCCCGAGAACTTTCTAGAAATCAACCGATACTTCGCTTTGACGTCATACTACTACACGATTGGCCAATCGAACAATGCCTTCTCCATATTAGGGTTTCTTTGGCGGGAAAACAAAGAGTCCATGTTTTGATCTTTTCATCCATTGGCTGATGAAACAAAGAACGAACTCTTACCGAAACCTTTTTTCAAGGTAATACGAAAATCGCTCTAACAGGCAGCAGCAAACCGAACAGTTAATTTGTTGCTTGACGCTATTTGTATTCAATTCAAAGTAGACAGACTGCAAATTATAGTAGTTGCTAAAAATATATATCTACGTGTCCCATGTGACTGGTCAAGACCAAATCAATATTTCCCAAAATGTATATTTCGGGTTAAGCAGCTTGACAGCGAAAGAGAACGACACGACTTACTTGATTCTGTTCTCTGCAGCTCGTTCGCATTCCTCCCTCGACAGCGACGTTTCCTCCTCAAGTCTCGTTATAACCATTTCAATTTCCTGCGTGAGAATCAATGCTCTCCATTGTAAAATGACTTTTTATATAAACCAACAAAAAAAGAACCGTAGCAATCTTATACAACAGAGGCTTGGTATCTGTCTCTACATATTCTGCCACCTTTCGCTGTATTCTCAAGGAAGAGTGTTCTACAAAAAGTTGAAGTTGCTCGAAACCGATGAAAGTTTGGACCTATAGTGTGTGAGTTTAAAGAAAAACGATTCCTTAGTCGCCCAAAGCAAAAATAAGTCGCCAAGGGCCATCCAATTTTGCAAGAGTTTAGCCTTACGTCTTCGTCCGTCTCTGCCTGATGGTTACATGTTTTAGCTCATGGGAAAAAGAAAGAAAATGAAAAAACAAAAAGCAAAACAAAACAAATAACTCGCAAAAAACCCTCCTGACTCACCCTATCACGACCTTCTCTCACCGCCTCTTTCAACTCGCGCTCTTTAGCCATAAGTACGGCGTCCTGAAAAGATATGGAAATAATTATGAATGAAAAACTTGAAAAGAAACTGGATTGGTTACTTATGGTCAAGCTTCGCACCTGCTTTTTCATGTAGTTCTCGATCCAGCCCTGTTTTTCGATGTCCAGTCTCTCCTTCAGCTCGTTTACCTCCAACTAAAATCCAAGCAAATCGTGCATTGTCATTAAAACTGGTGCAACTAGTTTGTTACACACGCACGTTAAGTAAATTGTTTGTTTTCAAGAGTGTTTTTATACTGAAAAGGAGCAAGGCGTTCATATGTTATGTGAGCTGAATATTGACTTGGCTTCCCCCCGAAGAACTAAACCTATCTGAAGTGAGTCAAAGTCATCTCCAGGCCCCTTTTCCCTTCAAAGCGCCCTAAAGAGAAGCTCAGAAATTGGTAATATATATAAATAATACATCCTGATACCTCGTGTTTTCTTTCCAGATTAGAAACTTCTCTTTGATGGTTTGTTTGCATCTCCAAAATTGACTTTTTATGAGATTCCTGCAAAGAAAAAGAGGATAAATAAGCCAAGGAAAGGGTTATGACACCAAATTTCGCGAACAAATTAATAATTTCTGAGAAGAAAACAAACAAATTCACTGGTGTTAAGGTAGAAGGTTTAGATTACCTCTAAAGCCTCGCGCGCCTCGTCTAGTTCCTGGCGCTGTTTCTGAGCCTGCAGTGCTACTCTTTCCTTCTCCTCCTGTACTTCTGCGTACAGACGTCGCCGCTGTTGTTGGTATGCCTGTTCCTCTTGCTCGAGTTGCTTTTCATATCTATACAAACGAGTGACGTGGAAGTAACAAACACAATCTTTCAGAGCTGGCCTGGGATAAAATCGATCAAGATTTTGAGTATGATGATAAAATTCAATAACGAGACCGTTCGAATAAAAATGACAGGTTATAGTTTGATTCACCGACACATTTAAAACCCTTAAAAGTTTAACCCCCTCTCTTTTATAGATCGGATTACTTAAAATTTATCTTTTCAAAAGAAAAATCAAGAGAAAATAAAAGCTGCCAAGATATATCATTGCTATTGTTTCTCGTAACTATATCCGGCACCAGCGTCGTTGTATATAGAGACTTGCATTGCTACAAAGCTGTAATACGGTCGCCTGTAAACAGGCTCTACGTTTGGGGAAAGGGGGCTAAGTATCGAAAGTGATGGGAAGAGGAAAAGTCCCCCCTCCCCCTTCCCCTTATACCTAGCGAGCTTTTCCCCTTTTTTTCCCACCAAGGAGCCTGGTCCAAGGCTATAAAAGGGAGTAGGAGTCGGTTAGTGCGCGGTTTTTTGTACGGGAGCTTCCGTGTCGATTTCCAGGTGTGACCTCAATTCCTTGTTTCGTCTGCGTCTTTCCTTTACCGTAGCTTTAAGTAGCTTTAAATAGCAGTAATACAGAGCACTAATGGTATGAGAAAGGGGGGAGGGAAAGGAATAAAAACAGCGCACCGTGGGCCTCTGGTTTGTCAGTCAAATGATGACTGTTACGAGTTACCGACGTAACATAACAACCTTTACCTTCTACTGACGTCCTAGTGTGGCCTGTAGACGGAGTACGGATTAGGAAACAAATACCTTTGTTGGGAGAGTTCCCTCTCCCGGGAACAAGCAGATTCCTTTTCTCTTTCCAACTGATCTCTAAGTTCCTCTATCTGTTGGATGTACCTCCTGCCAGCACGCTCATCTGCTTCAAGTAACTCCGCCTGTAAACCAATCACACTCACTCAACTATCATTTAGGAATTAGCCAATCATAATTCACCTCTTAAAGGAACATAAACAAAAGGAAACGAGTAATGATGACAAGCGCGGCCGGGTACATCTGCAACCAATCAAAACGCGAGAAAATATGTTACCGATGCAAAGCAATGATTACTGTACAAACGACAACACTGAGACCCGAAAAAACACGCAACCAATGTTAGTTAGAGGAAAAATTACATATCTAACCCGAAAATAAAACGTACGATTCATTTTTGGTAAATAAACGGTACGTTTACTCTATCTAACTGGCAAAACGGCAGCATGCGTTTGATAACGCGCAGGGTTCAACAGTAGACAGACGACCCAACACATGTCACGTGGTAATGACACATGCACTGATCACGTGATGACGTTACCTGGTGGGTGGATTTGAGCTTTTTTACTTCCGCTTTATGCTTTGCAATGAGCTTCTGGATATCTGGTTCCAGTCCTTTGACAGTAACCTCCTGTTGATTTACGGGAAAAAAGGGTTTGTATTATTTTTGTATTAAGGTCGGTGGTGTGAGCCCTTGGGTGCTTCCAGTAAGCAAAGATTCGCGTAAATTAAATGAAAGAAGCCAATTTAAGTAGGGGTCAGTCTAAAGATGAGGAAGCAAAAAAACTTCGGTGAGAAAGATTGGGACGACACGCGAAAATGGTGCGCTTCTCCTGGTCGTCTTGTTCTAATATCTTGTCGTTTATAGCACCACTTTTTCACAACGTTCTCGTGGAAAGTAGTCATGGAAGGATCTTAAGAGAAAAGAAGGAAGAGAAAGGATGGAAGCAGTTAAACAACTGTAGGGAAAAATTATGAAAAGGATCTTGGTATTAACGAGTGTCAGTCTCTTTGCGTTACGTCATTTTTTATCGCAAAGTCTACATACTCGACAATAAAAGTAGTCCTAAGAGATCTGACAGTCATCCTCGGAGACCCAGGGGCAGTGGGGACGAGGAAAAGTCTAAATGGGCGGAAAAATATATGGCACGAAGAATTGTGTTTTCTGGCACCAATCAGAAGCCAGAACGGCGGTGACCGTTTGGAACTGGTCTGGTAAGACATTGTCCCCAGGGGCTCTTCCCGCCGTTCTTTACTTTTCTTCGTGCCATATATTTTTCCGCCCGTTTAGACTTTTCCTCGTCCCTACTATCTGCCCCTGGGTCTCCGAGGATGTCTGACAGAGTAGGAAGGATATTTGTTACCTTAATTTGTTGAGTCTTTTCGTTAATCCACTTCTCCCGCCTTAATTTCTCAGCTGCCAAAATAACTTCTTTTTGCTTCTTGATTTCAACTTGGTGACTACAAAAAAAATCCAGCAAATCTCGCAATCATGAAACATCAACGCACTTTTTACACAAGCTACTAAACTCTGGCAATAATAATTTATAGATCAGTAAATTGCCCAGTAACAACAGATAATACCAAAGAGAAACTTAACATCTACAGATAAAACTGTGTCTTTTCAAGATCAGAGTACCATAATTTTACTCAATCTCAAGAACAATGCTATTTCACTTCCGCTTTATGCTTTGACAGGATAGCATGGCCGTGAAATTAGAAAGCTGGCCTCACGACCGGGAGGTCCCGAGTTTGAGCCCTTGGCCACCCGTCTAAAATAGCCAGCTGGGATTTTTAACCTTGTCGTGTTACAGTTTGAATTATTTGTTTCATTTATTTGCTCGGCCTCACTAGCTTATGTGCTATAAATGCTACCAAGGGTAAATAAATGTGATTTATTCATTTACATTTTAAGGGTCAACTCACTTTTCTTCTATTTGCTTGATTTTGTCGCCGTACTTCTTGTCGGTACTTTTGAGTTTATTCACCACTTCCTCGCACCGTTGCGAAAGAACTTTTTTGTCATCGATAAGCTGATCAATGAACGACAAGTGCCTCTGAATTGCAGCTTCGTATTCTTGTCGTTGAATAGCAAGTCTCTGTTTCGCATCTTTCTCCATCTCCTTTGCCTGCCGAAGCGTGAATTCACGCTGTTGATTCTGTACAGGAGAAACAACAGAATGTGGTCAGAAAGATGTTTTTTTTTCAGTTGGAAGAAAAATCCGAGTTCTTCGAACAGGAGTCGAAACCCTGACCTTCAGTGGTTACTACAGTGGAACCTCGATATAGCGAAGTGCCAAGGGACTGAAAAAAAAAATGGGTTCGCTTTAACGAGGTTTCGTTATATCAAGGTCCTTTTCCATATATTTTACTATTACTGGGGTAAAGAAAATCATTCGTTACACCGAGGACTTCGTTATATAGAGGTTCGTTATATCGAGTTTCTTTATATCGAGGTTCTACTGTAGTGCAGATGCTGTACCACTAAGCTACAGGAGACACATGGGAGCCAAGGCCACTACGCTAGGTTCACGTGACAAACATTCCACAAACTGCTAGGACTGGAATTTTAATACACGCTTATGCACAACAATAGGAAGGTGAAAGTGAATTTCCTGGTGAATACATGACAAAGATGCCTTTTTTTTAGTCAGTAACCGAGGTGGCTCTGAAGAAAAAATCCAATAGGAGTCAAATTTATGACCATCTGGTTACTAGTTAAGATGCTCTATCATTAAACTACAGGAGACTCGTGGGAGCCAAGGCAACTAAGCTACCGGTAGGTTCACGTGACAAAAATTCCGCATACTGCTAGGACTGGACTGTTGATATGAGTTTATGCGCAATGATTGAAATGTGATGGTGAATTTAAAGCCTGGTGAATAGGATGATCGACATTATGGTTCAGTTAGCCTGGGTTGCAGACGGCCAACGCGTCGTCTAGACTGTTGGTATAGTCTGCCACGCAGGCTAGGTTCAGTGCGAACTTTAGCTTCTTCCCTGAGTCAAAAAATCGACACTAAAATGTGGCCGTGTTTCAGTAATGCGTAAACTGCGAGTAGATCCTAATTTATCTACACATTGGCAACCGAGCAAACACACAGGCAAGCAAGAAAAAACCAACGCGACGTGAGTAGCGTCCCCGCGATTGGTATCTCGTTTTGAGAGACAGATTTTGCAGACCCACACCACTCCTTGACATTCATCTGTCTTTAATCTTTAATCACTATACACTGTAAAAAAAATCATCAGGTACAATAAATTCCAGTACAATGGCTAACATCTAAAACCTAAAAACCCTGATCAAAATATTATCATAACTTGCAACAAAAAAACCTAAAAACCACTAAAAACCTTTACCTTGCCACTAAAAACCTGATTTCCATGAATGCCGTGTTTTAAAAATTCATAGGTGACAAAAGGATTCACAGAGCTGATGTTATAGTAAAGGTTTCGGAAGGTTCTGGAAAATTTGATTGCTGTGTGACTTAAGGCCGACGTTCACTAACCAGAGCCCTTTGAAGCAAGTCATTGGTTCGTTTCTTTTCTTCTAACTCTATCTTTACTGCAAGCATGGCTGTTGTGACGTCAGTGGCCGCTGCTGCAGCTGATTCCAGGGCAGCCTCTTCCTTTCTGTAGCGAAGAAAAGAATTGTCCAATAAAAAGTGGGCTTCTCAATTAAGGTAGTTACTTTGGCCAATCAGAACACGCGCGTAAGATTTAACGAACCAATCAAAGCTGGAAGTGGTAAACTACATTTTCGCTTTAAGAGAGAATGGAATTAAGGCTTTTATTCCCAAATAAAATAACGTCAGTAACTTTAACAAATTGACCATGAACATGTGATGCTTGGTGAACACAATTGATTCGTTCGGAATGAGGGGGCACTTTCCGTGATTGTCAAACGACCGTTGAATTCACGCAGGACTAAAAATTAGTTTCTCGATACTCACTCTCTATCTACTGCCACAGAAGCTGAAGTGCTTGATGATGGTAATCCGCGAGAAATTGCACCATCCCGAGCCTAAATAATCAACACAATAACAGTGTTAACTTTAAAAGATTAAGATAATTCCACGCACTCACTGAGATTTTACCCAACAAATCCAAGAAGTAACTTATGAGCTGCCTTAATTTTTTCTGACCTCAAAATGCCGAAGTGAAAATTTATGTAAGCCCATTTTGTAAAATGCTTAAAAAAACTGGAACTACGCAAAAGAACTGCTCAGGAGGTTTAATTTCAGAGGAAGGATTTCAACATCCTCATCAACCAAGCAAAATAATGGCACAAACCTGAGTGATGTCGCTGACAGCATCATCCTCAGCTTTTTCTACTTCATCCAAGAACGTCAAGATACTCCTGGAAAAAAAAAGTTACTTACAGACAGACAGCCTTTATTCTAGCGCGATGATATTAAAAGCTATGCAGCTAATGGGGTCGTGCATAAAAACTAAACTAAGAACCAAACATATACATAATAAAATAACATAAAATCGGACTATTTTAAAGCTAATTGTTAAAAGCTCTGACTAAACTATATATGTACATCATTAAAAACTCTAAAATTCCCTAGATATAATTAAAATCTTTCCGTCTAAAATTTGTAGTTGGTTGTAGAAGTCTCTTTAAAAGTCAGCTCTTTAAAAATATTCATTGAACGTCTTCAGGTCTTTATAACTTATGTTTGAAAATTCTTGTCCTTAAAAATTAAAGCATTCTATAGTACGGTACCTCTATGAGCGCTAGAGTTTTTTGCCATAGGTAGAGCTGAAACGAGGCACCGCTCCTAATGATTACTGGAAATACAGATATACCGTCTACTCTCTCAAAACAGATACTAGTAGGGAACTTAAGCAAAGACGTTTTTGAGCGACGCACGTCAACCGGAAGTGAGGTCTTCTTCCTTACTATATGCCTTGACGCTAAGAAATCGGTATTGATAAGTTTCTTTTCTCTTATAAGGACGATTTACCTGAGAGTTTCAACCAAACCACCGCCCAATGATGCAAAACGTTCACTTCCGGTTGACGTCCATCGCTCAAAAACGCTGTTGCTTAAGCTCCCTATTGTTAGGACGGTAGCAACCGATTTCGCTACGTGTTGAATTCGCTACCCCCTAGTTCGCAAAACCTTCGCTACACATTACTTTCAATAAAAATAAATCCTTAATGCCACCAGAAAAAAAATCATTTTTATATTTCTTGTTCTTTTAAAGCCTGACCAGCCAGACCCACCAAAGTTGCAATTTTTGGACTTACTAATGGCAGCGAGTCAGAATGTAGGTAGCGAACGTAGTGAGATTGACAAGTAGCGAAACCAGTGTAAAGTGTTAGGACCCGCACTGAGTGTCAAGTTTAGAGAGACAGTTGGTTTATAGAGGGACAAATAAGTGACTGCAGAATGGAAAGGACCAGTTCTAGTTGTCGTTTTAGGGGAGGGGAAGTAAATATTTCTCGGAGGTGTTCATTATCAAAAAGTTTCTTGCATTTCACAATCCGATCTTAAGACTGTAAACGGACTATCACACCGGGTACCTTAGTTTTTCAGCAGACAATGCAGCACCTGATTGGCCTTGGCTAAAATAAGAAAAAAACAAAAACAAATAAAAAGATAGTCCAGCGGTAAATAAAGAGATCGTTTTCAAAAGAAGTCATTTCAGGCCCATGCAAATAACTACCCAAAAATGGTACAAAAAGGTACTTGTTTGGCCTACTCATCATCATTAACCAAAAGACTTCTCCAGTTCAGTTTGCACTACATACTTAGTTTAGTAGAGTAACAGCAGGTAACAGTTGTTAAAATATTAACTGAATTCATCATGGACACCACCCCTCTGATTAATACAGTAAGTGCTGATGTTACGGGGAGAAGGTTGGCTGTTGAAAGGTTGTGGGGAGAGGTGGCCTAAAATATGGGCTGACTTTGAACAAAAAGTAAATCAGCAAACTGCAGCAACCACTTATCCAAGAAATGTATAACCAAGAAAATAACTTACCTTTCCAATTTGGCTTTGTTTAACTGATCCAAAGAAGCATAAGAGAGATAAGGCTATAAAAAGACATTTATGAAATACACAGTATAGTACTATATCCATCTTCTCATGACATTGGGACTGAAAATATACAGGTGCATGTACTAACTGCTGCATTATTTTCAGAGGGATATAATATGTAGAACACCAGCACTTACCACAACACTTCTGAGACAGATGGATGGACAGACAGACAGACATATTTTTGGTACTTAACCAAACATCAAACACACATTATATTGCAGATGAGCTCACAGGAGCTATTGTGCTGATCAAAGATGCTAATCTGCCCAGTCTTCCTGAGCTTTCAAACTTCACGCAGGAATAAGTATTTGCTTGCTTTCAAACTCTCTGCAATGCAGGCCACAGGTGTTTGAGTAGTCTCTCAAGCAGCCATTTTTGACACGTTTGCACAATACTCCTTACTAAAGTGTTGCATAATGAGACAAAAATGGATGCGTATGTGTGTTTGACATATTTAAGTACTTAGTATGAGACAGTTTTTTTATTATTATTATTGCCAATTTACCACATCCATTCAACTCCTGGTTTCTTACCAACAAATAGCACTACAAATAACACACGCTTGTTACATCCATAAGGACTAGCGTGGGTTGGAAAGTTGTACTTGTATGGCATACTCACACAGTAAACTTAATGATAAGTGTTTTTAGGTTCAATTCTTTATCAGTGTCCTCTAACCAGAGGTCCACAAACAGACTGTCCTTTAACTAGCAGAGAGCAATGAAAATAGACTAACCTGGTCACTGTTTTCATAGTCTTGCTCTGCAATAATAAACATTGAATTGAATTGATATGGTAACCATGGACAATCATATTATTGGCCATTGGAAATTCAGGGGTGGGTGACAAGGGTCTTAAAGGCAAATATTTTTAAAGGAAAGTGTGATGCTAAAATGGAATTCCACACAGTTGGAGAGTGGGGGGTAAACAAAATGAGCTTTTGATGCAGGAATATGAATATTCTGGAGCAATAGATTACATAATCATAATAAAATGCTGGGCAGGAAAATAATCTTATCTCAGTTAATCAATCAAATATTAAGACAGATAAAACTTTCAACACAGTGTTCAGGGGGTACCCAACGACTTTTTTCTATAAAATAACTATTCAAAGGAGCAAATATTGCCTAGGCATTTCAAAAGCTCAAGAAAGGCTAAAATTTCTGGATAACTGTTCCATCCAACTACAGTTTTCAGAAGTTGTGCTTTTCGTATTTTATTACCAAGATACTGTGATTATTATTAGAAAAGCTTTCCTCAAAACTTCCCCTAAAATCACCCAATGAAAGTACATCCTTAAACTTTTGACAGGACCAATCAGGGTAGCTAACAGTTTTGGATGAGACAAAACAGCCACCTAAAACTTGAAATCAAGATGAACAAAGTTCCCCTAAGACATCCAAACAGATACATGTAAATGGTTTGGCTGCTCCAGATTAACCAAAGAGGCTTTTAAAGCATAGAGAAAACCATTTAAAGCATGTCTGATGTATTTAGAAACATTTGCTTGTTGAGTGCCCCCGATCATTAAGCTGTAACGCAGGCACTTACTCCATCCACCAAACTTATGCTCAGTGTTTTCCTCAACAGGGATTAAACCTGCTGGTTCTTCCTCCAGCTGCTTAAGTGACTCAAGAAGATCGTCAAAGGTTGTCTTACTCTCAACACCTGCCTGTGAGCTGAACAGTAAAAACATTATACATTGATCATTGCTCTAATCAAGATTGATTGTTTTTTTTTTTGCAATAAAAATTAATCTAATTAGCAGTGTTCATGAAATCTCAGTTTGCAAATCTGAAATAAAATAGCTTTGTGGAAAAGGGATAATGAAAAAATCTGATATAAGTCATTTTGCATGAAGCACATTTTGTTTGAAACAAAATAAAACAAACCATTTTTAATAAATTATTTTGCTAGGTGCAAATCACAAAAGTGCAATCTCCTCCTGTTGACTGAATCTTAGTGGTATTGAAATACCTTGCCAAATCTTTTCAAGAAAAGAAAAAAAGAAACACATATATTTATAAAAACACTTATTTAATTGATACCTTGTTAGTGTTTTATCTGTTTCGTCTGTACGATCAGAGAACAGAGGTGCTTGGTTATCAGAAGCAGCTGCACTACTGACTTGTGATTCTCTAGATTCCTGGAATGAAATCGAGAACACTTTTTTCAATGTTTTGTTGTTACGGGAGCCCCAAATATAACACAGAAACCAGCTCATAATAGTTCTCAGCTCAACAGTCTTGGTTAAGCAAGGCTGTGCTATAAGAAAAAAAGAACTTAAAAGCTCTGAACCAGTAAAGACCATGGTACCTTATTACATGTATATTAAAGTCTGGACGTGCAAGAAGCATGACTATCTGGTTGTTTAAAGGCAAGGGTCACTGGGCTCTGCTAGATTAAAGCCCTATTAAGTTAATAAACTTTATTCCAAAATGGCGACAACACTACTTTTCTTTTATGTGTTATGTTTAGCAGCTAATTAGCCGTCTCGCCTTGATTGCACTTGCAGAATTCAAAAGAAGTTTTACCTTGAAGCAAGGCAACAAGGGGCAAAGACAAAAAACCCAACAAATTTTGATGCCATTTTGGAATAATAATAACAGACCATCATGCATAATGTATAGTACTGTTTTTGGAGTTGTTAATTATTTAAGTTTATTTTTTAAAAAATGGAGGCATATAGGACATAGCCGGACCCCAACCCACATGCTTGGTAACTGGCCATTGGTAACAGGATGACAGTTAAAAGATCAGCACGGCACAAAAGAGCCTATAGCAAGTAATATGTTATCCTGACCTGGAATAGTTCATCAACTTTCCTTCCAACGCTACTTGCAGTGCCAGGCCTGGATGCTGTTTCATTTGAATTAGCTGGTTCATTGTTTTTTATGGTACTGCTAGTGGCACCAGCATCACTAGTTTTCTTTACTTTAGATCTTGACTTGTTCATGGATTTCTTCTTGCTTACTTTTCCACTGGCTTGGAGGAAAGACTGAAAAAAAAGTAAAATTTAGCTGATCATATCACAGTTTCACTGAAAAGAGAAATCATAATGTTTATTTTAGGTCTTCATTAATTTGAAATGTAACTGCTAAACTGTAGTTTTGTTTTGGTAATTTGTACCTAGTGGGGAAAGACCTCTGAAACAAGAGAGAGAACCAACAACAAACCCAACCCACATATTGCATCTACACTGGTGCTCAAACCGAGCCACATTGATGGGAAGCGGGATCAATTGAAGTTTCTAGGTAAATGACCACCTACCCCTCCCCTACGTCA
Organism: Porites divaricata; assembly: GCA_038088405.1. Classification (NCBI taxonomy): domain Eukaryota; kingdom Metazoa; phylum Cnidaria; class Anthozoa; order Scleractinia; family Poritidae; genus Porites; species Porites divaricata. Next base: position 23,502,635 of record JBBMOI010000009.1, on the reverse strand, counting down.
CAATTTTGCCTTAGGTGAGAAGTATGTGTTAATGTTGACTTAGGGGAGGGGTGGGTGGCCAATTACCCAGAAACCTCAAGCGAGTGCTTGAGGAGAGCAGTACTAACCAGTTCTTCCTCGGCTTTTCTCTGATTCACCTGCCTTTTTTCATCTCTCTTTTTCTGAAGTTCTTCTATCGCTGCCTGTCTTGCCAACCTTGCTTTCTCTTCTCTCCTTTTCCTCTTTTCTTCTTCTTTTTGCTCTCTGTGTTCTTCCTAAAAGTACAATGTTGCAGAAAAAGCTGGTTTGAGTTTTACTGTAGCAATAATAAGCCAGTAGATGAGTGCTGGTGTATTGTTACCAAATCTTGTTAAATCCCAAATCAAAATATTTACCTGTCAAATTGAAAAATTTCTTTACTAAACAAGCTATTGACACCTTTCTTAGTGTTTTTCTCAAGTGAAACATATCCTTGTAAAATATTATCGATTGTAGAAACATTTGTAGAATATCATTAATTTTAATGTCCTAGTAGGAAGCCAACAGTCCAAAACCAACCTTGTCCAGATTGAGAAAAGGGAAATGGCATCAGATTTCTAAATATACGGTCTGTTTTATCCTTCTACTATAAAGGGACACAGTCAGCTGATGCACATGTGTATTAGATACCATATTTTCTTGGCTGATTTGTGTATCACAAGAAAAATGTGTGAAACAGAAAGTGAGAAGTGCATCTGGAATATCTAAACAAACCCTGTGGAGTTGAACTTATGGCAAAACAAAACGGTGATTATAGACCCTAAGTCATATGAGAGCACTCATTGGATGCATATTATTTGATCTCGGGTTGAGGTAAATGCTTTTCAAACTGGCAAAACTAATGTGCAGGTTAGCACGGTATAATAGCTGACTGTGTCCCTTTTAAGTGTTGATCTTGGTGCTCGGAGTCAATGCAACTGACAAAGGCATCAAGAAGTTGTTGAACAATTATTTAGCAAAGATACCAGTAGTTTTGTATCTGAAAAGCCACTTATGAGTGTTTTGCAAAAAATAAGGACAGAAAACTGGACAAGGTAAGAAACTAATCAAAAGAACAAAATCAATTAATTACAACTTGTTCAGGACCTCAGTCTTTGCACTGAAGAGCTGGGTCTCCTTTTCTGATTTCTTCTGACTTAACAGCTGTTTGATGGCATTCTGTCCATGAAGTTCTTTCCTGATTTTCCACCCGCGATACCACCTCTGAATGTTCACAGCAGCCTTTCTTCTCTTGCTCTCACTCTCATCCTCATTGAGGTCATCAAGAAACAATTTAGGAATATCGTCCCTTTTTGATATTGATCTGTTGGGCTTGATTCGAGAGTTCCCTTCAACCATGTCAAAATCAGTAATATTGTGGTCTAGATTATTAGTGACAGTCTGTAAGTTATCAACATCATCTTGCAGGAGGTTTTTATCAGCTTGGTTGCTAGTATTGTGTGCACCAGTCAACCAGTTATGCTCCCGGCTTGATTCAGTGGGGGACTGTAAAAACAAAGGAGGAACTGGGGTAGGGTCACTAAGAGCCTGCCACCACTCTTCTACCTCATCTGGAGCTAAGGTGTTCTGTGATGTTGTTGATGGCCTGTCTGGCAAGGCAACTTGGTTGGCATTAGCAGCATTATTATGGCACTGTAGGAATTTAATAAAATAATAATAATAATAGTGAAAGGAAGAGAAAACTACAGTCTGCAATGTTAAAACACATTTTAAAAGATAACAATCCCAAATCAAAACCAGGGCCCGAAAAAAGTGTCTTCTGGTCATCCAGAGAAGTAGAGTCTCCTGCCGGGCAAGAAATTTTTCACTCTCACTTGCCTGAAGGTCAAGGGCTTCAGGAAAGTTGCCCGCCAACTAAATAGTTAAGAAAGGAAAATTACATGTAAGACTTGCCAGGTGCAATGAAAAATTCGAAAGCTGCAAAACCACCCACAGTACTAACACAAATGAGAAACATGACTGAGTTTTGGCCAGTTAACATTTCAGGAGACGACTTCTTTAGTGGTAAAAGGGCTAATACTTGCCTGAAAAGTAGTGGCCAGTTTAGGTTTAGCACGAGCTTTGGCTTGGGACATAATGAGAGGAATATGATCCTCAGAAAACCTGAGAATAACAGAAAATAATGAGTTTTTAACAAAGAAAAGAGATACTTAGACAAGTTAAATTTACAAAGTTGAGGTTGGGTCACTACTTCATACATACAAATTCACTGACACTCTGTATTTAACAAAAATAAATATGCAATAAGCATCTTCATCATTTCTTGCATCTGTAAACAACATCCAACATAGATTGGTACCTTGTTGCTGTTGGTTTTTTTGTAACTTTTCTCCTGGCTCCTGAGCTACCACTTGTCCGTGCACTGTCACTGTCACTAGCAGATACATAAACTTCATTGACCTGTGACCTAACAAAGCCTGTGCTTCCACCTTGAAAGGACAATTAAGAAAGGTGTGAAATTCGGAGGAGGGTATTGAAGTTTATGCAATTATACTTACAAGTAATAACTAAAGATAAGGGTTTAGCGTTAGGGTTATGGTTTGATTTGTAACCTGACGCCACCTTAATGGAAGAAATGTGCCTACATGCAGCCGCTATTGTGTGACAACCTGCTCTGCAACTTTGTAACAACTACGAACTAGAAATATTGGTCTTGAATGCCACATTGGAAAAAGACAAGTTCCCATGAAAATTCAACTTGGGTTCAATGGCCTATATGGCAAACATATCCCATGACCTTTTCTCATCTGTGAATTGCGAACTGAGACATAAACAAACATTCTTTTATCTCGATTTTTGCTTTTATTATTAAGGTACTTGTCCAGATTGAAAGTATTGAAATTTGTCAAGAAAAATTGATTGTTATTTTCTTCTTCCAAATACATGTTGAATGGTTTGGAAAGTGCCAAGCACTAACATCTAAAATTCAGATTAATCATTGAAACACAGATGTCACAAGTCAGATTGGGAATGGATACAACAACCGATGCTAATTTTTTTCGAATGGATATGCAAACTGTTTGAACGGTTGATCGATCACATTGAACGACTTTTTCAAAAAGTTTGAATGAATAATGAATGCTTATCTTCTTGGAACAGATAACAGTTAGTATCCATTTTTGCCTTTCACAGTCATAAATGCTTACAAAATCTTTGCAGGCCATTCAGTACCTTGCTTGCCACCTGTTGCTTCCCACACTATTAACTTGCACTGGACTGATGACTTATATTGTCTGGCATTTCAATTTGCTTAAACTAGCAACTTTTAAAACCTTTTAAAAATTAAACACTCAGGTGACAAAAACCTTTGCATAGAATGATAAAGTAACACATCTGCCTAATTACTGGTAAGTAACAAAACAAAAGATACAACATTTAGCAATAACAAAGAAAGGAAAAATATTATTCTGAGCTTTGTTTTGTCGGTGATTATATTAAGCTGGTGATTTATTTGCACATATTGAATACAATCATAAGGGGGGGGGGGTTGGGGGCATTTTGTCACTAGCTCAAATATACATCCCTTATTTTATTCATAAATTAAAACCAGATATGTTTCCCTGGATATCTAACCTCTTTCTTTCTAATTAAATTTGTTTTGCGAGAGGACCCTTACTTCTTTTATGCTGTCCAGACGTTTTAGGAATTTTGCCTTTCCCTGTCACTGACAAAAAGTCACTTGCTTCCGACTCCTGTCAAAAATAATTTAAAAACACAGCAGAGAGTAATATTATTTTTCAAGAAAAAACACTGGGTCATTCCAACTACCTGATAAAACACTTAAAATCTTAAGTTTGTACTGCCTTTAAACCATTCCCTCAAAACATACCAGATTACTTTTTTCCAAGTTTATCCTAGGCTTATCATCGTCAGCTGTATTTATATCCTAAAGGCACAGTTCAGTCATCTCCTCTCAAACAAAATAATCCTACCACTATCTTGTGACCCCAACCCCCCACCCCTCCCCCCAAATAAAATAAATATATAAAATGAATAAATACCACCTTTGGAACTACATCGTTTAGTCAAGAACTGCATTGGACACCCATGTCTGTGTTTTCAAACAGGGTGGCCCTGATTGTTCGAGGGTTGAAATCTCCTCTAGTCTAAAGCTAAAATGTTGCAATAAAACAAGGAATGGGAAACAGATCATGAGCGCAGGGAATGGAAAAATGAAAAAATGGGAACAACACAGAGAATATGATGGGTAGAGAAGTCGCCAAAGGAGCTGTGGTTTACTTTAGGTTTTGCTCCCATTTTTCATAGTTTACTCCATTCCCTGTGCTCGTAACCTGTTCTCCTTTCCTCGTTTTGGTTTACAACACCTCTAAAACTATCGGCTACTTAAAAATATATATAATATTAATATTTATTGATTTGTATTGTGCAAATATCAATCCAAGGAAAAAGATTTCATCTGTGCATTACATTGACTCAACAAAATCCTAAAATCCTAGAACACATTCCAATTAAATAAATAAATAAATTCTAAAAACAATGACTAATTAATCCTTAAAGTCTTATTTACAGATTGCTCCTAATAATTTGTTAAAAATAATAAGTCTAAAATTCTAAAAAACAATGACTAATTATTCTTTAAAATCCTATTTACAAATCCTCCTTCATAAAAAGAATAAAAACAATAAATTAGCTGGGAAACGCCTTCTGAAATAAATGAGTTTTATAATTCTTTGTACTTTAATATACTAAATCACCTGCACGAACAGTAGGAAAAAAACATTGCATACATGCATCAATGTACACGTACAGAAGGAAAAAAATTAATAACGTCAAATTTTGAATTGTGATCTAACATTTAGAGTACAATCTCTTTAATCTACTACACAAAATTTTGACATGAGATTCCATCTGAGTTCATGACATGAAGTATGGGTGCAAGGACTAAGGAACCTAAAACTTACCAAACTTGCATTTGATCGCGCTGAATATTTGGTGAAGTCTGCAGAGCTCGGTCGGCTGGCCTTTGATGAGTTCAGTTTCTTTGCTGTGAGATTCTCGCTGGAGCTAGAATTGAGCGCCCCTCGTTCACGTTCAAATTTCTTATTTCTTGCAGACATAACTTGTTTTTCGCTGCTCAAATAAAACACTCTTGGAATCCACCTGCTCTGAATAACATTTTTTAAACATGAAAGAGTAGTGTTTTTACCTCGCAGAAATCAAACTGCATAATTTTACAGTGCTTGATGAAATAACACAAATATATTTTCTTGTTTTGACAACAAAATTGGCGCTCTACCGCGACGCCATTTTTAATACGGTCAAATATTGCACGGCTGCTAAGCTTTTCAAGCTCGCAAAGCCTCATTGGAAAGTCAATAAGTGACGTCATTAGTGGCACTAGTCCTATATTTATATTTCTAATTTGGGCCAAAGAACCACAGCTACAACAATAAAAACATTACAAGAACATTCTCTAACCCTGATAGGAGAAAAGCTACCTTTGACAACAAACCTTGACTGGCTTGTGTCAACAAAAAAATGGTTTTAACAAATAAACCAAACTAACAGAATGCAATGACCGTTGGTTATTCTATCCATGGCTATTCACAGACATAATAACATACGATCAGGCGGTTCTCCGTTGCGCTCCTCCAAAGCAGAACGCGCGGACAAATCTAGCCGGTGATTTGGCCGTTGAAATTCAACTTCTTTAAAGGGGTTATGTGAAAAGGATATTGCTGTTTTAGGTCAATTCTGTGCTAAAGTCATTTCTTAGTGCCTTTACACTCACAAAATTCTCCCTTATTCAGAAGAAGATATCAAGCAAATTTCATCAGGGAGCACTAACCATAACAGGGTCCCCTGGGCTCCTGTCATAATATTTTTAAAATTCTTGGCGATTTTTTGTAGTAATAGCATTAAAACTTGAAAAAGTTGGCCAACTTTTTCAAGTTTAAATCCATGCTCATCCTTGCACTCTGCTGAAACAGACGACGGGGGAACAGTTTCAATGCCTAACTATATAGTCTTAAATAACAAAAGAGGGCCCAAAACTGAATTGGAATTCCACTGATGTAAATATCGTGACATGCCCCTTTAAACAGTAGTCCACAAATGAATAAAATTGATACTTTTTTGTGCACGCCCATAATAACTAAGACAAGATTTAGGAAAGAATGACTTTATTAAGAGATCCTCCGTAAGATGCAAGGTGACATTAACACACAATTTCATCTTTGTGTTGCTTTTACATTCATATGTATCTTGAGGATTTGAAATTCCAATAAGCCGGCGTAGCTTGCTCTAAAAAGAAATGATGTAAAAATGACTTATAATCCATACACCGAAAATCTCTACAGAAAGCTGAACAGGTAAAATATTCATGAGTTCACGTACGCAGTCAATACCGGCTTCCTATATTGGAAACAAAAACTGAGATATTCAAAAGTATTTGCTGGTTACTTACATGATGTTCTAAAGTGCTCGACGGTTTTCTCGATATGACATGATATGAAGGATTTTATAGAGGATCACTGTATTGAAAACTTTTACAACTTGCTTTCACAATTAATGATATCACAATCCTACATCTGAAAGCTAATAGTAAGGTGTTTGACAAATGTTCGACCCAAAAGGAAACAGCGAAGGGCTTTTTAACGATGTAAATAATACCTATGGATACTGGGATAAAAGTGTTAGACCTCTTCAATTACTGTCTGCAACAGTGTCTGTATTAAACTGAAGGAAATCTGGTGTGAGCTTAATTAACCAAGGATAAACAATTTTTAGTTTAAGGTGGCCCCGTCATTATTACAGGCCCAATAAACTATGCCAAACTTTGTGTCATATCTTCAAGTTTTCGGTCTTAATACGATGGCTACGAGACTCTGAGATGAACTACAGCTATATATCATTCGGCAATGATGGGAAATCCGATTTTACTCAATGGTAGTGAACTTTTCAAAGGAAATCGCGTCAAGTAAAACATTTTGCTGACATGTTTCACTGAAATTTCTGGTGCGCTTTTATTGATATACTATCAGTATGCCACCTAAATTTCAAAAATCGAATCCTTGAGATCGTTGGAGCAGAAGACGTCCCCAGCTTAGTTCGTAAATAGCATGTCCTTTAGCATTCAGCTATCAAATTGTTTCGGGATTTCGACAACAAATTTCTCTGAGATAGAACTTGCCACCACTTTGAATTTTCGTGACCAAGGGGTAAGTCGCTGAGGTTTCGTAAGTTGTGAGTTACTAACGGGTACAACGGCTTACTACCACTACAACTACTACTACTACTACTACTACTACTACTACTGCTGCTGCTGCTGCTGCCGCTTCTGCTGCTGCTACTACTACTACCAGTATTTTATATACTACTACTACTACTACTACTACTACTACTACTAATAATAATAATAATAATAATAATGATAATGATAGTGATAATAATAATAATGATGATGATGATAAACAAGACAAATTTACGTCTGCTCACTGAAAACTATAGGTTCCCTGTTGCTTCTACGTTTGATACGTAATGGTACTTTTGAATTTGTGGGAAATAGGATTTTGCTGTATTGATGTTATTCCAAATCAGCTGTGTTTAGATTGTTTCAGGCTGCTTCTATTTTAAAGAATTTTAACACATTAAACCGCATCTCGCACACTCTCGGGATTTGTTTTCACAGGAAATATTGTATATTGTCTGAGCACGTGGGCGAAATCCCATGATGGCCTGATCACTAAAATGGCCTCCTTATCAAACAGTGATCATAGTTTTCCACCGATAATTTTCATATTTCAGAAATTTCGTCTTTTGATCTTAGCTGATGTTTGAGGTAAAAGGTTCGATCAGTGAGTTACTGCTTACAGATGAGAGCTTCGGCGGACTGATGATGAATGCATTCGCGTGACCGGAAATGTATCACCTGATTATAACGGATTATAATTTCATGATGTGTAGATACTTTGTGAAAAAATAATTCTTTGTATAACCAAAACAATATCAGGTTTCTAACACTATCATTGTATCGAATAGGTTAGTTTAGGATCACATCTAGAAATAGCATATTGGTAAGTGATTTAAAATAGGTGCCGTAAAGCCGGGAAAGAAAAGTAAATGTTTCCAATAATAAACGCAACTGTGGCACTCGGTGTCATATTGGCAGGCCCAAGTAATGCGCTTATTCAATAGGTCTTATAGGATAATTGTGCATGTGCTAATCAATTTGCGTCACACTTTCACGTTGTTGATCTATTTGGCAGAGCTTCCATTATAGTAAATGTATTGGGTTAATCTGTTAAGAAAACAATTCTACAACAACCTTAACTGACAATATTTGCACTTGCAACTGACCTCCAGTAAGTTAAGAGAGAATTTGCTGCTGCCTCTAGAGAACATCACTACTTCTATGAGCAACCATTATCAAAGCTACTGGATTAAAACCAACAAGCGACCCAGTCACCTATCGACACCTATCTGACGATCAGGCGTCTAACAGTGTACTATGACATTGTAGCCAGCATTTTGCACGTCTGACAATATGGAAAGAAGCCTATCTTGATCGACCGACACGGAGATCACTGCGTGTTCGATCACGTTTTTAGTTTGGAAAAGAAATAGCGTTATAGTTTCAGATTTAACTCATTTGAACAGCCGTACTCGAACTTTCTTTACGTTAATTCAAAGACAATTTCATGGTCCTTCAATCCTTTTTTTTTATAATGAGAATGATGGAACTCTGAAATGTTTCCTAATCAATAAGGAATAACCTTGGGAATATTGAAATCTCAGCACAATATGAAAGCAAAGAAAATATGAATTACGAAAGAGATGGAATGCCGGATCGTTAATAATTCCCGTTTTACTAGAGGAAACATGGTAGTAGTGTCGAGTATACCTATGCTCTTGCGGCAGATTCTCGGATGGATGGCCACAAAAATGGCGCTAGCTCGTGGAGAAGTTTATTTCATCCTATAGAAACGTAGAGAGGTTCCCTCCCAATTCGTCTAAAACAACAAATAAGCTCGCGACAAGCCTGTTCCAGCGCCGTTCAAATAGTCTGTTCCAAGCGTTCGGATAGTGGAGTGCGGCGCGAAATCAGCTGAGCTATTCAAATAGTGTAACAAGCAAGCTCGGGATCGTAATTTTGATAAGGACGATTTGTTTGAGCACCGGTAACAAATAGTTTCAGTCAATTTTCGGTGCTCGTTACCTCGAAAACTCCAGAGGATTCATTTTAGATTTTTGCACTTTTCCGCGGTGCCACAAATCACGCGCGACCCAAACCTGCCACCACTCCAGTCATTTGAGAGCCCCTGGACTCCATTATAGAACTGTAGCCGATCCTATTTTAGATCTCAGTGATATAAAGTTGAGAAAGAGTTTGCAATTTTAACCAGACAAGAAACCTTTTAGACCATTATTAAACGCAGTTTGAAATCTTCTTGGGTCCATGTAGCACTTTGTATCTAATGTTGTTACGGTCAGTATCAATGTAATTAACACCATTTTGAAGGCTAAGAAAATCTGAGAACATTCTGGCCGGTATGTGGTAATTTTTGATAACTAAGACCTCTTATAATTTTAGCCATCTCGACTGTTCTTCCAGCCGTTATATTCTATCGACGGGTAAAAACCGCGAGTCATGCTTTGGCCTTGCGTGACGCAAATTACCAAAATAACTTCTTGATGTAATGTTTTTTAAAAAATGTTCACACCTTTTATACAACGTGCAAATATTAAACTGGAATAAATTGCTCAACAAGCGGATCACAGTTCTATTGTGAAAAGACAGATGTCGAAGCCAATCTAAAAAATATTAAATCACACATTTCAGGTCTTTACAGCGAATTATGATCGAAGACGATAAAATTACTACAAAAACGGTTCAAACCCACGAGCAAATGTTGTGCGCACGATGGAGTTACGGTCGATTTGTCATGAATTTTCATATCGTTTACCTCAGCTGATTTCGGTTCACACAAAAGCCTTTTCCCCAGGGCAAATTTCTGTCTTCAATTGATATTGTATGAATGATTTGGCAGCGTATTGGATCAATATGCATTTATGTATTTTTCTGTATTTAAATGCCGTATTTTGAATGCGGCCTTGTAAACAAAATACAGCTGCATTAGCAATCCCTTTTGAAAAAGTCTCTAAGCAAATTGGCACTTGAATATTACAAAAGAGAAAAAAAATGCGAGATCTTAATGCTTGATATCCTACTGAAGGAGAACGGAATTTAAAGCACGATTATCAAGTTTTCTAACATAAATGCTGCATGAAAAACTTCAAACCAATGTAGATTCGACAAAATCGCATTTTGCTAGCTCCAGTCAGTGGGCAAAAGGAAACCTGCGTTTTAAGAGAGACTCTACCTCGCTCATAAATTCATCTGGGAAAACTCCAGCATATTTTTGTAACTTGGCTGTACGCATACTTGACGAACAAAACGCATCGCATTGTTCACAATGAGAAGTGTAAGGTATCAAGGAAATTGTCAGCTCTGCCGGCACGTGATTGGCGAATGAGTGAAATTGTCTTGCAGGGGGCGTGCGGCGGACCAATTAGCATGCACGATCATTGTTTCTATACAGAACTCAACATCACAGGCACGGTTGAATTGAAAGCAATTTTAGCTTTTCACGTTTCCGCCTTGCTGGATAATGCCACGACGAGTAGCCTTAATGTGTTCGAAACTTTGCTTGGAGGAATTTTCTCGACCAAAATGACTATTTTTTTCGCTCACTAGACACGAGATATGAGTAGATCGCAAGAAAACTCGGCCCTTTTATCGACAAAAGTACACAGTATAGAAACGAAGACGCGGCAACAGTTCGCCCATGAGGTATCAACAACAAATGCGATCTTTCGTCCGCCAAAGGTCTTTCCGTCGTTGTCGACACAGGAAAACAGTTCGAAAGCTGCATCTTATTCCTCAACAGAAGCAGGACTTGGTAGGAATCCAGAACAGTTTATCCCCCAACTACAAGCTCACTATTATCCGTCAACAGTCCCGACTGCGGGTAAGTCTAGTAGTTTTCTTCGTTTGTTCAATTATTTATTGTATGAGTTCGTGCAAACCTAAGACAGCAAAGGGCTTTTATTATTTTTCTGAGTGTGTACTCGTGAGGGATATAACAACAGCTTCCGCGGTTTTGCCTTTCAGTAATTTTTCGTGCATGATCGAAGGGGCGAATTTAGGATTATTCCATCGATAGACTTAGCAGTCTACGTAATCGACATTCAAAACGTTGTGCCATGCATGGCTTGTTACCTTGGCTGATATTAGCTCAGTTGCAACGGCGTACAAATAACAACGATAAATTTGATTTTTCTGAATTATAAAACCAGCGGGTGTACAGATTTTTCGGGGTAGTGGCAAATTCAAAGCTTCTGTGTGTCCTTGCTTGTCGCAAGTTGAAACGTCTCTATGTGGAATCTGGACTTGAGATATGTAGTCGAGTCAAGTTACGCAGAGTTACGACCCTAGCAATCCTCTCGTACAGAGTTATTATTACCTCGTGAGGTATACGTGACTAAACTCAACCTTACCTTGGATGGTTAAAAAATATCATTTACGGCTAGCACATTTGCTGTATGATAATGGCATGGCTGATTTTGTCCATAAGTTTCTATTTCGAGTTTTCGAACATGAAATCGCAAAGGGTGATTCCTTTCAGTTGCGGGTCTCGCTCTCATACACTGATTTTTGCGCCGTGTAGTGTGCAATAAATGCAAAGTCATGCTTCACGGAGGCCCTTCCTTGCAAAAGCATGCGATAAGAAACCTAGCAATGTTCCTCTCAGTTTTGTTAATAAATTTTTGTCGAAGGATGTATAAACTTTGTCTGTCTGTCTCGTTTACCGCGTCAAGCATTTGAAGTGTTGTACATTGCGACAATATCTACGTCCATGTGTGGCTACAAAGTGCAGAGTTTTGAATTTTTCCATTCTTACAAAGCGTGGGCGAGCAAAATAAAAATACTACAAACCGTCCAAAACGTTTTCTGTTCCGAACGCGATCTCTTTCAATCAGAGAAATCGTTACCCCCTTAAGTGTCTGTGGCGTGGCTTTTCGTTGTCAATTCACTTCCTCAAAGGCGTCGACGAAATTGAGTTGCAACAACCGCGGAAAGGGAAGGATCTCTTAAACTAACCAGCCAAAGGCTACTATTATGCTTATTTATTACAGGAAAATTAATAATGTGTGGATTTTACCGATAAAATACATTCTGCTGGATTTTGATGCATTGCCTTCGCGCGAAATTAGAGACGCCACACGCGATCTAGTGATAAAGAGCGCGTGATAGAGACTGCATATGAGAGATATTCTTTCTTAGAGCTTTTGATATTTTATGCCACTTTGTTTATGCAAAAACCCTCAGTTTGCCTGCTCTGTTTTGATTTGTGTTACGGTTTTTTTACGAGATTTGTAATGTTTAAGTTACTGCTTAAATTAATGCGCCGTTGTGTTTTTGCTGGGAGATAGCTTCTCTTGTCCGTGACTCCACCGTGTGTGTTTGCGGAAAATACTGTGCTTTGCTTTATCTCGTGAAATACTGACTGTTTCCTTATTTATTTATGTGTGTATGTATGTTACCACGGATTGGCAAAAATCTCGACACAGGCTAAGACGCTGCTTAAGTAGCGTTCGATGTTGTTGTACGTGCTCAGCACAATTCCACAGAGACGTTTCAGCGGGACGAACGATCATTTCATGAAACGTTCTCGGATGTTCTTATATCTGCTTTACGGTTATTTGATATTTTGTGAACTTGGATAATTTTCCTTTGCCACTGTCTTCAACACTCAGGGAAAATTAACGATCCGTTAAAAATTCGGCTGGTACGCAGTAGAACAGCGCTTGAAAATTGTGGGCAGGTCGCGATATGCTGCGCATTCACCCTTCTTTAGCGTGGAATAATTGAGGGCGAATAATATATAAGTGTGTGCTGGCGACGACCTTAACTTTTTGCTAGGTAACCGCAGCAGTCACTCGCATAAACTTTAATCTTCTCGAGGATTAAAGATCGAAATAGAAAACGAGTTTAGGATCGGCTTCTCAGGAACTGTTTCAAAAAGAAAATTCATTCTTTTAAAGTGAATGACTGAAGTCACAAGTGCATCTGTTTAGTGTTCATGTAGGTGCGAAACCACTTTTTAGTGAGCAAAGAGCCGTTTATTTTGTAAAACAATTCTGGGTTGAGTTGTCCTCCGAACTACGTAAAATGGTCACTTTACTCCTTAGCCCTCGTAATTGAAAACCTAGGCATTTTCAATTTACTCATATAACCATAACAAATACCAGACGTTAGAATGTTGACATCCGCTTGAATTGAGTTGTGTCGATGGGCACCCGTGAATAGAATAAATTGCTTTCAGTTCAGCCAACGTTCTTGGGGTATATTTGGGTAGAAGTGACTTTTACCACAAACGAGCGCTTCCACATGAAACACGCATTCAAAGCAGCCGAAGCCTACCGGTTTCAAGGTTTGTTTTATCGAAGTTACTCATCGTGTCGCTGGTCCCATTGTAATTTAGATCAATCCTCGCGCATCCTTAAGCAGAACGTTCATTGTCACTGTGTTTAATGTATAAATAGAACGTACTCTTATTGGAATGCAAATTCACGCCACTTGCCAGATCGGCTGTCGAGTTTTAGCTTGTTTACATTATTTGGACCTTTAAAAGATCCCCGCTCTTTCTCGCCGACTTAAAACAGTCTAAACACAGAGACGATTTTTGTGGCTGTAGATATTTCCAAGCATGATAGCAATGCCAGAAAAAAATCCTCAATGGTTGATACTGAAAGTCTGAAATGCGCTCAAAGCCCATTTAAAATGTTACGTCATACCAATCTTTTATGAACTATGATCTCCATCTAAACTACAAGAGACCTTTGTTTGAATTTGTTTGGAAAACAGAGTTTCAGGTTTTTTTCCGGGTCGTCTGATCCTACTTTATTACTTTAAACGTGTTTGAAATATGTTTTTAAATGTAAAAGCCTTCTATAATGAAGAACGTATTTCCAGCTGAACGGACGCTAACCTCGGCAACATCTTTTGGAGCAGCTGGGATACGAGAGGCTGCGTTTCCTTTCCAGTTCTACTGAGGTTTTCCTCTTGGCAAAGTGCCCTTTGAACGGCTTTTCACGGAACGGAAGCTAAATTAACTGACTGTGGATAAGGGACGTCGAAAGAAAAACAAAAAAAGTCTTTTCTTTCTGGGAACCGCAACGAAAGTGAAAAGCACATGCCCACGTGCCTCTTGTGTATCAGCTATCAGTTAATGAGCTGGATTTCAAATTTGACAGCTTTAAGAAAATTATATTTTAAAAGGCCGTCTGAAAGCAAACAGAGCAGAAAAAGTACACTAGTTCAAAAGCTTACCACTGAAAAGTTGTAGTTATCGTTGAAAAAACACCTCATTGGAGACATTATCAGTACATGTTGTACAGAGCCAACCTCGAGAGAGAGACAGAATTCACGGTGTAAACCACCTCGAAAATCTTAATTCATACTCCATTCAAAAATGTAATTGTGCCCAATTGCTTTTATTTGGGAAAGTCTCATTTTTTTTCTGTCTAAAACGTTGGAGCAGGAGCCGCCTTTTTAAGCATGAAAAAAGTAACGCTTCTGAAAACATGGTGTTTTCAGTTGCAAATAAGCACAAACGTGTTTCTGATCAACTAAAAGTTTTGTATAAGATCGAACCTGATCGACAAAAAGAACCATAGAGTACCAATATGGTGTTTTCAGTTATTCGTCTTGTTGTGTTTCACTTTTAGACTTATTCAGAATTCAAAACTACAAGATCTTAGATACAAGGTTAAAGCGCGCTTTTAATCCTGATTGAACATCGAGTTTTCCCATGGATATTCAAGGCCTTTCAATTGCCGTCGTTTCTAACGATTGTTCCCTGGCTTGCTTAGAAAACAAACTACTAAATTAGCTAGGAAAAATTTAGAAGAGTATTATTGGTACTCATGGTTCTTTTTGTCGATCAAGTTCGATCTTATACAAAACTTTTAGTTGATCAGAAACACGTTTGTGCTTATTTGCACTCGCCGCTATATTGGATGAAAACCGTAATCTTCAAGAACAACTCAGTGGTGCCTTTTGGAACTTAAGAGTAAAAACGAGATATGAAGTCACTGGACGTTTTCCCCTTATTGCGATGAGTAAATTATTATGATAAACTGTACTTTTCTTTCGTTCCCTTGACGTTTCCGTTCAACTTTTAACCTAGATCAATCAACAGAACTTACGATATCTTTTTTTTACATAGAGGATTCGGTAGATATCTTATCTACGAAAACCTAGGCCTGTTTTCGAACAATATGCAGCTCTGTTTAATATCGTTTGTTGTGGTTTTGAATAATCGGCGTTAATTAAAACCCTTTTCTTTGACCGAGAAAACCGACCACCGTATTTTGTTTCCGTAGTACGTATTTTTAGGAACTTTTTGTCCTTTGACTGTTAAGCACAGTTTGTTCGTTGTAGGGGTATAAGCAAGACAAAATGTAATGTTCACTATTTGTGAAAAACATCATGAGATATTATTGCCCTGTTCAGTTACCTTGACGATCGCTGTTCACATTTCCGAGAGTTCGCGCGTTCAAAGATTTTTCAATCTTGCATGTTGTCACTGAGCCTTTAACTTACACTGGCGCAAGACTCGACATGCCAATAATGTGAAACAAATTCTCAAATTCTATTTCATTTTAATAACAGTTTTAATAATATTTTTATCAACTTTTTTCGCTGTCATTTTCGTTTAAGCTTTCTAAACTTGAGTTTCGTAAGGTGCTAATCGCAAGTTCAGTATTTTGCCTCTTTGGTCTATTGACAGGAAGAAACCTGCAGGTACCCGGCCGCCAATTGTGTGAAAAGTGTTTTCGATATCCATGCAAAGCGATGTCATAAGCATTAATTTGTTCCAAAGAACACGTGCTAAATAATGTTTCCACTTGCCCTCGAAATACTGAACCCAGACTTCGAACGTAAATTGTCGTCTGCGAATGTAGGGCAAGTTTGTGTTGCACAGCGAAAAAAGTTGTCAACGTCAGCTCTTGTTTACAATACACAATAAAGACTAAAAGTACCTGAGCAAAAAATTTGAATAAAAGAAGAGATTTACATAATAATTATCAAACCACTATGGAGTGCTCCCGCTGTATTCGGTAGCTTATTTGCGCGTTTCGCACTTTTTTATGTGTGTATATGTTAAGTAGCGTGCAAAAGACTTGGTCCTTTTGTCCGTAAGAAACATGTGTCTTCGCGGTTTCCTCAAATTTTGATTAATGTGGACATCGCGAGGACTTTAATCGTGACAGAACAGAGGTAGCAGATTGTTCTTGAAGCTGTGTTCAAGCAGGTAAGTTTAAAATCGTACGCATATGTCAGCTACACGCTCTATCAAAACAATGATTTTTTGTTGCGTTTCTAGCCGGTTCCTTTTTCAACTGTGCATGGAGAGTTTGTGGAATTGAGCTTTTGTACTTTATAAAAGAATCGGTAAAATTCTCGTCGGGAATTCTATATCACATAATGTTTATTTGGACTGCCTCATGTCGGAATAAGTTTTACGAGACAATTATTTTGAAAATGTGAAGGCCTTTTGTCGGTGAAAAAGCGATCGGGTGCTTAACTGTTGCATATACGAAATATTTTTCGCTCAGGCGTCGGGTGTACTCTGTCTTGGTGAATATTTCAGGCGTATTCTTAAGATTCGATAACCTGACAGATAAGTCGACATGCTACCAATTTTTCCAGTCGAAGACCTTTCCATAGTTTTTTACTTCATCATTTGTCTCATTAAGTTTTTCCGCAGTTTCTCCATGTTTACTTGTTACTGCCGCCGACCGATATTTCTACATCTTCATTTAATAAAGTCAGCTTGCTTTCTCGCTCTTTCCTTTTACGAATATTTAAATCGTTACGTGTTTTTGTGTACAAAAATAGATAAAACGTTAATGCTGCTTCCTACAAATCCGGAACCTTTGTATTCAGTATACGTAAAGCGGAATTTTATTTTAATATCGGGCTTACTGATTGCAAATGTTTCTCCATGAGGTTTGGTAAAAATAACACTTTTTCGACAAATTCTGCCAAGAATCTAAGATTTTCCTTTAGACCTACTAAAAAATGTTTTTAATCATGATAAACGTTTGTTTGGTTGCAATGACGCTTTGCCTGTGTAAATCAAGAAATCTGATTTTTAATATGCCTTGCTAATCGGTTTTTGGTAGCTATCGCTACGAAGTCATTTTGCCTGACTGTTTTGAATAAAACATTGACTTGTATTATTCTTTTAACCTCAGTCTATAACCACCTCCAAGGAACATTTAATTTTGTTTAATTCTCTTTTTTTACGGCAATATAATCCAAAGATTTAAAGCCAGGAAACAAACATAGTTCCTTTTTTCCCGAAAACATCTTTTAACGTGCCCTTTCAATGATCTTCAATGCGTTAAGATTTGATTGATTTACGTGTCATTTCGCTCATAATTCAGTGTTCCTAATAGTGTCTATTTATATTCCGCAAGAAAGTGAAAAAAAAAAAAAACTGACGATCATATTATGTGTTTATCGCTCTGCGAAGTCGCTGTGATAAAAATGTTATATTTGGATTTTCTGTTTATGCGTGTTACCAAAACAAATCGTCCGCGTAATTGCTATTTGTGACATTTTTAACTGACGTCGAGGTCGAATTTGCTGCGTCGGCCATGTTCCCAAATTATTTTCCGAACAGTCCAAATTTCTGAGTAGCTGGATGTATCGTCTATATAAACATTCACCAAATGAAACAGAAAAAGTAGAGAAAGCCGTCGTTTAAACTGGAAAAATGTCCCGGTTATCGCTAGTAAAAGGTTTAGGGGTGCTGAATTTTCGCAATTTAAAGATAAAATTATTAACGCCTTGTATTTCCCTTATTTTTCTGTAAAAACGTTGGCGGGAAAAAATGTGATTTCATCCACCTCGAAGGCGACCATTACGTATCATGAACTTGTAATATCCCTGGAATTCAACTAGAAAATTAACGTTTGTTTTCATTCCAAGGTTATTGTTACAAATCTTTATCTCAGTTCTATCAGAAACCCATAAGGGGTTGAATTCAACCTCTTATGAGTTTCTGGTTTATTCAGTTCGTTCATTTATTTTGCGAAAGTAAAATACAAAATATTTGATTAAATACAAAAATAATAAACTGGCAAAAACCTCTTTGGTGCGTCCTTTCTAAAAGCAGAAAGTATATGATTGACAAAATAACGCTTTCCGCTCTCCTATCGCGCAAATTTAAGTGAAACTTAAAGTGATGTTGAATTCAGGAAGGGTTAAAGCTTTTGCAATACTTTTCTGGATGGGAAAAAGCAGGTCTGTGATCATAAACTCGTGTGTATATATGATTTTGCAATTTTTACGTGAAAAGAAAGTTTTCTCCTTCATAGTCTGTTGTCTCGCAATGGTCTGAGAATGTAGGATGTAGCACTTCTCCACATTCTAGATATATTTACAGCTGAACGGGATGATTTTGAGCTCCGACCTTTATGGCTGGTCTGCGATTCGTTTTCAGTTTGAGCTTCTTCTGTATATATATATTTATATATTTTCGCGATAAGTGAAGTTCATGTAGCTGTAATTTACTCTCAATACATTTAACGTATAATAATACCGTGGAACCTCGATGTAACGAAAGGCCACAGGACTGACAAATGTGTTTGTTTAACGAGGTTTCGTTATCTTGAGGCTCTTTTCCATAGATACTACTTTTGCTGGCGCGAAGAATGTCGTTCGTGATACCGAGGACTTCGCTATAACGAGGCTCGCTATATCAAAGTTCAAAGGCACTGAAGACTATCCCTTCGGTAAACTTTTACAATGATCAGGGGCGCCCAACGTCAATTTTCGGAAAATATCTGTTCGGAAGACGATTTGAGATCTAGAATTTTCGGAACATTTGTTGTAAAATTTCTTGCTTGCCTGCCTCTCCTAGGATTTTCGAACATCTAAAAAGTGGTATCATTGCCCATTTTTAACGGATTTTTACCCTAAAAAGGTCACCGAGACCTAGAATTTTCGGAGCCTTTTTTTTGGCTGAAATTTTCGAAAAGGTAAGTTTTGATGCTTATAATTTTCGGATCACTAGACTTTCAGCTAGGAAATCCGAACAGGTGAAAATTTTTTAGGGGATAAACATATGCCTATGTCTACCGTTTAAATACTTAAATACGTTTAACAATGCTACGTTTAAGTGTTTTGAACTATATTCTCGTTTGGTGCCCCTGAATGATATCAACTCACAAGTCATGTGCATTTTACAGAAGCCTCTAGTCATTATATGGCTTATCCCATAAACGAAAGATGGGGCGAAAAGTTAAGTCCCAAATTGGTCTGCCATGATTGGCCTCCACGATGTCTTTAGAAACCTCGAGCTGTGAACTAATATTAACGTGCCTTAGCGTTAAATATTTCTGTTAAAACGTGACATAGACATTGTTGGGTTTAGTATTCTTTGCGTCACAATGTCGAAACTCCTGATTATACTTGTATTCACTCTTCATTATCCCTGTCCTGACTCAGTCTTAAAATTGACTTACACTGCACTGGTTAGAAATTTTAAAGGAAAAGGAATGTAAAATTAAACGGTGCATCAGCAAAGCTTCATTTGAATAATGACACCTCAAGACATGATTGTACAAACTCAACATTTTACGCCGTGTAGTAAGTATGTACGAAATTGTAAATTTGCGTTTTGTGGATAAATACTGTCGTGTTACAATTTGAATAAAACCTCATCCATATTGTTTTATTTATTTCGTTTCTAACTTTTCATTCTATGGATCGGATGAAATACTGTTGTGCTACCTTTTAAACGAAAAGTTTCCGTCAGTGTGTTTGTATACTAGTTGCTTTCAGTTTTATACGACAACGGAGATTTGGAATTTTCCCTGGCTGATATTATCTCAAGCCTCAGTACGTGCTTGGAGTAATAAGGGGTTGAACTTTGTACTCAGGGTGTGTTCAGTTGATCAAATTTATTACCCCGACATTTTGTTACAAATCTCTTCTACCGTTCCTTTTGGACCTTGAAGATACTTCATTTATCTTCTTACAAGTTTTATTTCAATCGAATTCCTAAGCAGATGATGCGATGCAGTGATCGAACGCGCGTTAAGTGACATGACGCGGAAACAGTTATTTCATCTTAAATTTCAGGGTCCATTCTTTAAATGGAAAGCTCAAGGCATCTGAACATTTGTATCTTTCGCTTTGAAATTAATTTTCTTCTCTAAAGAGGTTTTCTTGGATATTTGCAGCTGAATTGTCTGTTCACTGAAATAGCGATTACTTCGTGGTTTATTTTAATAGCGCATTGAAGTAAAACGAGGTTTCTCTTCTTTTTGATCCCTATTTTTAACGGGGGGTTTGCTGTTCCTAAATTCCAGTTTCCCAACTGTTAAAGATCACTATATCACAACTTGAGAAACTCGATCCCACTTCACTCCTGGTTTTTGTGGTATTTTAACTGCAAGTTATTTAAAATCGGCTTTTTTTTCAGATTATTTCCGCGTCCCCTTTTACCTCATGTACATAATTTTGTGCGGCTTTATTTCTCGACTCCTGGAAATTTTGCGGTTCCGTATTCTAGGATAAACCTTGAAGTTAGCTTCCATTACAGTTGACAACGGTCTCTATCACTACGCACGCTTTATTTATCTCAGTTAGCAATATAATGAGAATATGACTGTTGCCAGTTCATACAGAAAGCTGGTCACGAAAGCAAAGATTTTCCTTCGTCTGCCAAATCCGAAAATAGATAGGTTTGCGCCTGATTTGTATTGAAAACTGCTTCGTTGGGTCCTTGTTTTATTCTTGAAAAATAATATTCTTACCGTAGTTTCAGTAAAATACTTATTTACTGTTATACACAATGGTGAAGATTTATTGTATTCAAATAAACGATCTGCAAGAGTCTAATAAACCGCTTGTTGACATCAAAATTTTCAGGTTTTAGACTTTATACCAAATGCCAAATTTGAACTGACAAAACTACAAGTAGAAGTTTTAACTTATGATATGGCGAGGACAACCGTTTAAGGGAAAACGGAAGTTTTGTGTTGGCCTTCCTAGATCACGACTTCGAAACCTCATTTAATGCTGTCGAATACTCGAGAACGCTACGGTGTCAAAGATGTTCTTCTAAAAAAGTATAATCTTTCCATTTGGTTAATTTTAGAAAGTTCTCTGATCGAGAAAATTATCTGTATAATAATCTGAATAATGTATAATAATAATTGTTTATGAATCTGACGTGTCTAAGTTGACAATTTCGTCAGTGATTTGCTACACTGACAATTTTATGGAGGATTTATGAGGCAAACGTCTTGTTACAATAAAGGCAAAGTGTAGCGTAACCATAGCAAATAGTTCTCTCGTCGTGTACGGAACTCTCTTTGTTTTCTCTTCTTTTTTTTTTCAAACCAGGAAACAGCGTGAGTGGGTTTAAAATGACACTTCTGTCCGCCGGCTCAACTCAGAGATAATGTTAATTTCATGATGTGATAAAATTTATAAAGAAGCGAATAATCTCCGCCCATTCGTCATGAAGAGGAAACAAAGCCGAGTAGTCGTTTTTAAAGTAAAAAAATTCTCTTTGGAGTACTAGAGACAAACTAGAAACATGGCACTGTATAATTTTCAATCGAATTTTGTGTTTCGTAAGGAAGGAAACAGTGCGCTATTGTTGAATATCAACTTCCCTATTAGCTTCACACTAAGTATTAATACTAGAAGCGACGGATTTCCTGAATTTAGTCTTATTTATGAAGTAGAAGTGTTTCTTTATAAAGAAGAGAGACGGAAGAGAACTCATTTCATTGTACTCGACGACAGTGGAAACGATCGGGTTGGCAAGACAATTAACACTTTCACTATCGTTCTTTCTTCTGTTCCTGATCTTCAATCGTTTCGCGACATTCCATCTCAGAGAAACGGAAATCTCACACTTCATGTCGCCTTAGTGCGGGGTTCTAAGACACCACATGAATGTCAACAGTCATTCCGCTTCATAAACGCCTACAAGGCCGAGACCAATCCTAGCACCGTAGCCTGTGTACAGCCGCGCCCCCATCCCCAAAAAAGTCGGGAAAAGGGGCCGAATTGGGTTGAGGGGAGGGGAGGGGGCGGCAGTAAGATGCTCAGTAAAATTGCGATTTGAAAAGTCGATCTACACTAATTTTTGGAAAACGAAGAACTATGAAAACCAATTCATTATTCCTTGTAATGTACACGGCGAACTATCAAAGCTGGCGTGCCGATGATATGCAAATACAGCCGCCTCTCTCCTAGCACCTGTCGCACCTAGGGACGTTTCGACAGATAGGGTAAAACATAGTATTTCGATCCATAACAATCATGGATGTGGTTAAGAGCCATAATAGGAACTCTTGATGTAGTCCATTTTTGTTAGAGTTTTTAAAAATTGTTTTCTCTTTTTAAGGGTTCGATTTTTCAATTTTCCTGTCTTAAGGCAGTCTAGGGGAGGACAAATTCGACAACTTTTTGTTTTGTTGTTATAACGTACTAAGGATTTTAAGGCCGAATTTTCCCCGGTACGTTGCTGAGACACGCTTTCTGAGATCTGAGATTCATCTGAGCCGCGGTGGACGCGGTTACGGGTCTCGCGCGCAATTCGTCAGGATTCCTCGCGGGCTTCTTGCGCTCTAGAGCCCTGAATAAAAAGCTTACGCCAGTACTCGCAGGCTAAACTGTCCGCTTCTCTGTTTCAGCTCTCAGCATGAATCTCCCCTATGGCATGTTTGGTCCACCTGGAATGGACCCACGGGCCCTAAATTTCTACTCCTACAGCAGCCCGGTAATGAGCTTTTCAAACTACGCTGCCAGCTACGGACAGGGTCCTCGAGTCAAAAATAGTGAAGAAACAACAGCGTCCGACAAAACAAGTACTGCGTCCACTCCGTTAAGGTCAGTACAGTAAAATATCATGTGAATAATCATGAACGGTGCCAAGTCTAGTATCCCTAGGATTATGTATCCCTCACTTTAGGGATTCACGTATTGGTAGGGTCAGGCCCGAAAGCTGTTCAATTTTAATTTTCACTTTTCCTCAGGAAAAGTAAAGTCACGTCCTTGATATCGGTGTTGTAGATTCGCATCATGAAGTGAAGAATAAAATTCAGGTTTTGTGATTCTTTCAATACTATAAAAGATAAAACTCGAGAACATACTCAAACAATTTTAAATATATTTTTTTTCTTGCAAAATACTGGAAAATTAGTTTTCTCATTAACGCATTGTTTTCTAAAAGCGTTGATTGAGAGATCGTAAGGTCTTCACCGCTTGTTCAATGCGGTGTTGCTTTTCACTCTACATTCTCTTATGAACGACTTGTTTGGGCTAAGGCTGAGCAAAAACTCTGTGATCGGTATAATTTTGGGGGAGATTTGAACCTCAAAACGTTTTCAAGATGTTCTTAAATTAAATGTTGTAAAGATGTGGTTGGCAGGCCTGCATAACTTTTATCTCACAAGGCTTAAGGAACATCAGTGCATACCAAGCATTTACTGCTTTGCTTATACGTAATTTCTCTTTATTTCTTTCAAGTTCTTGAAACTGGTGTTCTTAACTGGCATTTAAGCTTGAGCTATCATAATGTTCTTAGGATGTGCTTAATTTTCTTTTCTTTATCTTCTTCAATGTTCTTATGATAAAGGTTCGGATAAAGAGTGTAAGTTGTACGTCCTATAATGCCCCAATTTATTTTCCCACGGAGTACAACGACTCTTACAGAATCAAGATACCACTACTTGTATTTTGAATTATAGCTAGCAAGGACTATTAGACATCCGAAAATAATCAGGATCTGATTGAAGATGTAAAATACTGTTCGTGACAGAAGTGTGCAATTTTTTTATGCCTTCTTTAGTGGTAGATGAAAAATTTAGCGTCCAACGGAGGAGCGGTAATTTAGATATAAACCTTACCCGCCAAACATCCCCATTCGGTTGCGTTGGCGCAATTATATATTGATTGGTGATTTTTCTTATGGTGAAATTTTAATACGATGTGGATTGGTATCGAGGATCAACGGGTTAAAAGGTTAACAACCTAACTCCTAAAATCGACTATCAGTTCTACTTTCAACAAAAATTTGAGAAATATTCAGTGTCGAATTTTCCACCATTTCAGAAAACTCGTTGAGGTGATTCCGCAATTTGAATTGTAGATTAGAAAATTCATCGCTAAATGCGGTAATTTGTCTTCGGATATTAGCTTAAAATAGATTGATGTGTTTTGGAAAAAAATATTACTCTTCCCCCCTGGCCGCTCAGCGGGAAAATTTGTAGACTTTCCACACTCGAAAGCACGTTTGCTTATTCTTTGATTGTTCTAGTGAAAGATTATTTTGATATTTGTGTTTTTTAGTTTACGAAAGGTACCAGGTAATTTTACAGAAAATGAACGTTCACAAACAAGGGGATGTTATTAGTTTGAATTATCATAGCTGACCGCCTTTCCTTCTTCCTTTGATAACCATTTTTTTGGTCCAAAATATAGTCTATTTAAGCAATAGACCACACTTTCTACGGGTTTACCGGTGTGATAACCCACGCGGGATGTTGGGAGAACACGAGAAAAGCTTGTAAATCACAAGCCGAAGGCGAGCGATTTACAGCTTTTCGAATGTTCTTCCAACATCCCAAGTGGGTTATCACGCCGGTAAACTTACAGAAAGTGTGGTCTATTGCTTTTATAAAATAACTTTAAAGCATGTTTCAGTTTTCTATGAGTTTACCGGCATAATAAACCATAGGTTTTTAACCAATCAGAACGCGCGTACTATCTTAGTTATTTTATAAATGTATATATTATGCATTACTTAACCATGCATTGAAACAACAACAATAACAAACAATTAATGGATGAGGGTTTTTTTTATATCCGGAATAATCAAGGTCGAGGTAGGTGTTACACAATATTACAAAAACCGAATCTAACACTTGTTTTGTTATACATTGTTTTGACTAAGAAAATAAGGACAAACACACCCGCATCGCACAGAACACGTGCATTGTGCGCGCAGCCTACAGATTGGTAACTGGGTCAGCACTTTTTAACACCTGTCGAAAGGCCCTTGGACACCTTATGAAGTTTACACAATGTAGTATTCCTTATCGTTTTGGATTAGCCGGTTAAGCACTGCGTTTTACAGATTAGGGTTAAGCAATGCCTTTACTGATTAGGGTTAAGCACTTTCTGTACTGATTAGGGTTAAGCACTTTCTTTATTGATTAGGGTTAAGCACTGTTTCGAAACTGGTTAGGTTCCTTTTTTGGTTGGGGTTGATGCTGTGTGTACTTTAATCTACCTTGTGTAAACTTCATAAGGTGTCCAAGGGCCTTTCGACGGATGTTAACGAGTGCTGACCTGGTAACTGACCTGCTTGCAAATAAGTAATTAATCTGTAGGTTGCTCTGATTTCCAAAATTAACTGTAGGCTCCTACCCAGTGAAACAGATTTTGAGTACAATGTCTTTTAATTGTAATTATTATTATTATTATTTTTATGGATGACGTGTGGTAAACGATGTCATTTAGTTTTGGCTATGTGATTTTGTTGGTCTTAATCTTTATAACTCTTTTACTTTTCGCAGAGCCATCGAGTCAACTAGCCGATCCTCAAAAGAACCCATGCGTACGGAAAGCGTTATAAAAACAGTAACAGACAAGCAGGATCTTGTAAGGAAGCCCAGTGATCCGGATAAAAGAAATGTAACCGACACTCAAGGCTCTAATATGCACATTAGGTATCCTGATAACGATACCGGAAGTGAACTTGGAAACTCGATCGATGGAAAGAAAGTGTTACCTTTGCGTGACTCGTCGTTGCGTGACGTGCAGTTGCGTGAACATTCGTTACGGGATGCTCAGCACGACAAACAGCCTAAATTAAATGACTTCGACTGGACTCGCGAAAAATCATCGAAATCGAAATCAATTGAACATTTAGGAGCTGAATCTTCTGGGATTAAAAGACCCTCTAATGGGTTGTCTTCTTGGACATCTGAGAATGGCTCGTTCTCTTCGCACGATAAAAGCATTATTTCGTCAGAGGCTCGTTCCTCCCCGTACCCTGGAAACGAACCACCTACGCTTGTTCCTTATCACAGCTCTCTTCCGCCAAGATCTTCATCTAGCTCAACATATTCAAATGTGCCATCGACCATGCCAAAGCTTACACCTATCGCTCCGCGCATTAGTAACGCTTCTCATTTGACCTCATCGTACTCCTCTGAGGTTGAACATAGACGCTCTCCTTCATTCGCCGCGAAGAGACAAAATTACGTTTATTCCACGAACCCCATTTCCTCTACGCCGTCTGTAATGGGTCACAGCGGTGTTTTACCTTGGACTACAAACGGCCCCGAGACGGAAGACAACTGGAGAACTAAACAATACCGTCGAGAGGATCGTGATTTGAATAAAACAGGTGGTTACGATTCGGCTTCAAAAGTGCATGTCGCCAGAAACTTTAATTCACAACCATGGGAGCGGTTTCCTCATTATGGTCCTCTCGCTTCGCACCTGCGTGCAGTGGGTGCTGACAAAGGATTCGGCAAGAATGACTCTGAAGATGCGGATTTCAGAGACCTGTCTCGCGAAACTTCACGCGAAGGTATAAAGTCATCTGAGCAGTCTCAAGTTAAAACTGCAGCAACAAACAAGTTCGGGACTGTGCCGGTGAATTTAAGGAAGGAATCGGATCTCGCAGGCACTAAAATTACTCCAAGCGTTAGACAAGAGGATTATCAGAGAAATCAGCCTCACGTGGGTAGAAATGAGAAATCGGTTGTTGGTGAATACGTTAGTTACAACAACAAGAACGAAGATGCTAAGGGTAATCTGGGGAACGTTATAGTCCATGGGAAAGATGGCCCCTTCCGAGTGTCGGTGGGGAGGCGAGAAGGTGGCCAAAAATATCCAAAACCGGAGATGTCAAAACCTTCAAAGACAGAACACAACAGAGCTTTCAGTAATGGTTATAGTAATTACGATGGAAGGGAGCAAGGCTTGCCACATTCGGAGCTTAAATGTGCGCGGAATGATAAAGGAAAAGAAGATCGTGCGAGAATTGTCGAAACCCTGCGTTCTAGAGAACAAGCTTTGTACCGAGAGAATTCCGAGCGAAAATCTGATTCTCGAGAACTACCGTCTGTGAGCGACGGCAGGAAGAACGACCGCAACAATAACAGCACGCCTTTGGGCGCTTTTCCGTTTTATAAGCACGTCCCCAGTGCTTCAGGTGCTAGTGGAGAACAAAAGAGATTTGTTGATCGGGCTGTGGTTAATGACAGTGAAGTTTCTATTCCGCCAAACGTAACGCTTGACAAGTACGAGAGGCGGGAACAAGAGATGGAAAAAAACGGATTGAAAAGGACTGAAGTAAACTCTCTTCCCAGAAACGTGGAGGGTAGTCATTTGTTTATTACAAAAGAGGATGACTCGAAAAGGAACGAAGAACGGCGAAGCTTGACGAGACGAGACGAAGCAAAACCGAAAGCGCTCACAGGAAAGTTTGAAAATGGTAAGCGGAGTGTTGACGCTGAAGAAATAAGTTCGGATGAGAATGACGATGGGCACAGACGAGTAATGAGGGAGACAGTCTCCCCAGATAAGCGAGCACAACTTCGAGTTACTCAATCGTCCGACAGAAGAACTGCGTCTCCTGCGGCCGGCGCCGTACGGCAGCCCCGTCTTTCGTCTCCCTTATCTGAGCAAAGTAGCACCGCTGACAAAAGACACATGACCGCATCAAACAACGTCGGAACGCCCTTCGGAGCCAGTCTTCAAAGTAGAAGAATTCCTAGCGACGGCAGTGAGGGTCATTCGCGAGATTCTAGTATAGAATCAAGGATGGAAGAGCTAGGAAATTCTGGTCCTGCTCAGTTCCTTAGGATGGACGGCGGAGCGTTTCCTTCGCCCTACTTTGGACAGCTATTACCAACTTCACAAGGTCTCTCCGAAGCGCCGCTCTTACTTCTCGATCCAGCGTCGTTTTACGGTGCTATGTATCGTCCACATATGATGGAGGCACCCTCGCAAGGGATTTTCCCACCAGGCTTTGCCACTGATCCCATGACAGGCCAAATTATGATGCTCCCACAACTTCCGCCTGAAGCTTACATCCAGATGGGTGAGTAATTATCAATCGTCTTCGATAAACATCTCATGCAACCTAGAAAGGGTGTCCCAGAATGCTAGAAAACTGGGGCCCGTTTCGCGAAAGTCCCGGTAATCAAATAAATATTCAAATCCAAATATAAGGAATAAAATCGCAGACCATAGCTAACAAACCAGTCCATTTAATTTTATTAACTGATATTTTTTATTATATTATCTGGAAAACTATTGAAACCTCGATCTTGAATGTAAACAATAGCAGCTTTCCCGGCTCGAGAATTATGGAGTACTTTCGGAAACAGGTCCCTAGTCTGCTACACAGCCGTTTTTAGTGTCGTCACGCAACCTTCCTCCCCACAGTGAGAGGAACGTTGCGTGACGACACTAAAAACGGCTGTGTAGCAGACTAACAGGTCCCTGGATAGAGTAAAAAAAGATGCAGGGGCATACGAGACTTAAGGTGGAGACGATGACGGATAAACGAACTTAATGATCGAGCAAGTTTTGCTATAATCCATCCTCCATATGTCTTTTTACTCTATAGTGAGAACGACTTGAAGTTTGAAATGTGGAAAGTAGCATGCAAGTAAACTGTGGCAAGTTTGTGAATCCTTTCGAATACTATACTCCTTCAGATACTGGGATTACTTACTGCGAGCCAGCTTTCAATTTAGTAATCGCGAGAGACAAAGGTTGAGCGCGTCGCGTGACCTCTCGCCTCGCGCATTTCTCAAATTCAGAGCTTATCGTACGCATGTAAGTACCACGACTATTGGAGGTTTTGTCAGTGTTCAGAGTGTTTGTTTTTGATTATGTTTCAAGTTGCGGCCGAGAACGCGTTTATGAACCCAATGATGGATCCAAGATTTGCTGCCATGTGGGGAATGCCTGGAGCGTTGGACGATCCCCAGTGGCAACAGTTCTACCAAATGATGCAACAACAGCAGCACAAACATCTTCTTGAACAAAGCAAGCAAGAGTTCTTGATGGGTAAACAAGGTGCTCAGTTCCCTTTGGCGTCTTATCCCCTTTTCTTTAGTGACAAACATCTTGAGCAAAAGCGGAAGGTAACAGTGAACGTTTATTTTCTTAATATCATAGGTGACGAATTACTCCTTAATTTTGGCGCGAAATTTCAGCGTTAATTTGTAATTTCACATGTGAAATTACAAAATTGCCATGGCAACCCTTCCGTATGTCTCAGTGTCAAGATGGCGACGAAGTTGTAAGATGCCGAAAAAGTCTGAAAAATTCTGAACTTTGTAAGCCAAATTTAAGGTCTAAACATTTGAGAGAGTGGAGTTCTCGATCGATACGATCCTAGCAATACTGGATTTTTGACACGTTTATCCAATGTAATTCGTCACCCATGATATTAATAGGTAATCAAATGGTATACTCGTGAAATTAGGGAATAATTTCACGTGCGTTTTGTCCAAATCCTAATAATTTCCCGAGCCTGAAGGTAGGATTTGGACAAAACGCAAGTGAAATTATTCCCTAATTTCACTCGTCACCATTTGATTACACATACTTATTATATCGCCTACATATGTTGGTTTAGTTTATCAGAAGTGGGTGGGGGCTCTATGCATGCTGTCTGGCTAGCTCGGAGATGAAAAGATTTGCTGGTCACTTCTCGCGCGCAAGAGGGGTTTGAACGCGGTATGCCTGTTGGCGTTGTTTTTTATCGCTTTTTTTCGAAAACACCGGGAGACTGAGTTCTGCGTAAGCCTTTCAGTGCAATGAGATCTACCCATGATGGCCAGATAAAAGAATGAACAAAAGCCATAGCTAAGCTTAACTAACAGTTTCCCGAACAGGCTGCAGGTTCATTCTATTATCGGGTCCCGTTCCAAGATCCTGGATCTATGCCAAAGATTGAAATAAAAAGCTCGGATCGTTTTAATACTGGGAAAATGTTTGCAAAAATGTACATTTTTTTAAAGATAACTTAAGCAAAATGCACCAAGATCATTTGATTTAAAGTATTTTATTATGTTCTGTATCAAGGAGGAGATGAAAGACGTTACGTCCACAGAGAAGCAACCGAAAACACGAGAAATTCAACAAGAATCCCCGGGAAGTCAACCCAAGGAAGCTGGGACGAGACCGAAGGTGGAACCCCTCGCGCCACAAGAGAGGACGCAGCACGTGACAGCTGCTCCGCGTGACAGCGAGATTGTTGAAAAGAAGGAGTCGACCAATCAGCAAGAGGAAAAGCCGGTGATTGACAGCCGCCGAATGAAAGAAGTCCATCAAAACCTCACTGAAAAACAGAAAGCTGTTCAAGCTAAACTTGTTTCTCAGGTAATAATACCTTAAACCCTTACCTTCCAAGATCATATTAGTAATTTCTTCTTCTTCTTCTTTCTTGCTGCTGTACATTTTTACACATTAGTTAAGAGAATTTGGGGTTATATCAATGTGGAATCATCTGGTTGGTAAATTGACGTATTCTCATCACCTATCCGTTAGGCAACGTATTGGATATTATAAGGAGAAGTTACACCTCAATCACTTCTGGCAGTTAAAGGGGTTAAAAGATCCTGTAAAAATCAAAACTCATGAATTATGGACCGACAGACACGATAGTTGATTTGCTACGCTCCCTCCATTTTCTCAAGTCAAACGCAACTGTTTGGTTGGTTCGATTTTTCTTTTTCCAA
Source organism: Porites divaricata (assembly GCA_038088405.1). NCBI lineage: Eukaryota > Metazoa > Cnidaria > Anthozoa > Scleractinia > Poritidae > Porites > Porites divaricata. Next base: position 23,471,777 of record JBBMOI010000009.1, on the reverse strand, counting down.
TTGCTTCTTTTCAGAAACGTTAGCAAACGTCTACTCAAAGTCATTTCGAAACTATACTCCCATTTCTCATCAATTAATTGATTAATTTACTGATTAATATTCAGGAACAGATGGCCAAACAGATTGAAGAGTACTTGTCACTAGATCGCCTTCCGCAGTTTCAATTCCCAGGACCACAGGCTACCTTTCTCAGGGAACGCTCCTCGGTAAACTACACAACGCCAGTAACTACCGCTTCCTCTCGAACGCTTGAAGCAGATCGTCACAGCGTCTCTCCAAAGACAGTTTCCGCTGCCGTTACTCTGTCGAGCTTGGAAAAATCACGCACCCAGGAGATCAATTCTGCGGCAAGATCGTCACCTCATCAAAGTGACGAGACACGCATTACAAGTGCTCAGAACAGCGTTGTCGACCCTGCAAAATCTCCAAGATTACGGGCTGGGACAGAGTCGACAATTTCTAATGAAATAGGTACGAGTAAATGTAACTGTAAAATCATCAGCAAAGTAGACGTGCATTGATAAGCATTGCACGCAAGGTGTGCAGGGATGTCTCCAACCCTTTATAGCGAATTATCGTTTCCTTGCCTCTGGCATAAACACTGTGACCTGGTGTAAATAAAGAAAGTTTCACTTGCGAAAATTACCACTTGTTCGCACAATTTCTTTTAAAGTTAATTTAAGTTTATTCTCGTCTCCAGAGCTGCGCTCCTTTTGGTCAGCGCCACAGATCGAAGGCTCTGGTTGGTTCCAGGATAACGCGTAAGCGCTAAAGCTGTCCATGTTGCTTGGTAGCCGTTATTTTTTCACTTTTTGGAGGCTGCCCAAAAAACCGGAAACCCACGAATCGCGGTTCCAGTTTCACAACCAGCTAGAGCTCTCATTCCAGGGCGCTGGCCAGTAAAGCCTTTTTTTTCATTATTGGCGCATCAACCAGTCATTTAGCTGCTGAAGGGCGTAGAGAATGCTAGCCTGCGATCATGCCCTCCGTCTGTTCTCAGAAAACAAATAAACATAGAAAATGCACCTGATCGCAGGTAAATAGAAGGAGAGAATCTCCCAAAGGAGAATGTTCGGCCTGCTCATGCCACTGGCCACTGTACTGAGGCCTGATGCTAGCTTTGTTAAATATTTATCAACGTTGATATGTTAATATCGGGGCAACTGTAGTGACAAACTATTTTTGACTCTGCAGTAGAAAAGCCACGACGGCTAGAAGCACAACCCAACTTGGTGGGCGAAAGACTGGTTTCGCGGGAATCTCGAGAAATTGCTCCAGAGCAGGTCCCGTCAGAGTTCCCTCACAAACTGATGGCGTTTGGAAGTATTGCGTCTGAACATCTCTTAAAAGAGAAAGTCAAACAGGAATCGGAAAGAGAGAGATATGAAGGGCCGTTTTGGGATCTCAACAGGGGTCTTCCTATAAACTTTGACGAAATGTTGCGCAGTGGCACAGAGAAATCTCTGGCGGGAAATTTTGAAAGACACTTACTTGGAAAGGAGAACTCAAAAAGAACTGAATCCTACGGTGATCTTCTTACTTCTTTAGTCAAGTCAGAAATTGAACGCTCTGAGAAAGGTCGACAACCTGTAGAAATTGGATTAAGGGAGAGTGTGGAACCTCAAGTAGACCCTCAGGAAAATCTTCAAACTCTCGCTTCATCTGAAAAACTATCACCAGTGGAACATCTTGATGGTAATTCCGATTATGAAGACGATTTTAGAACAAAGTGCGAGCTTAGGAGAATTGCATCTTCTTTCGTGCCTCTCGAGCCAGACGTTGAAAACAAAGAAAATTCCACGATATTTTCACTGAGGCCTTTTAAGTCCGACGCTGAGCGAAAGCAAATTCGGGATAACATCGATCGTCTTCGTTTGATGGCGAAGCGACGTGACAGCAAAGACCGCTTCATGGTGTTCAGTCGCCGAAGAGATGTTCGGAGTCCAACGACGATTCTGAATAGTGTAACGAGTGCTGTTAACGATGTGGCGGGTTTGGAAGCGGTTGAAAAAGAAATGCGGATGAAACTAGCCGAGTTACAGAAAAGATATAGGGAGAAAGTCAGGGAGCTTGCCCGGCTGCAGCCCAAATATAGGTAATATTGTTAATTATTTAAAACTGAATCATTGAATAATGCAATTCTAGAGCTCTGATTGGCTTAGCCATCATGGCATATGAGCCATTATAACATGCTCACCAAATATGGTAACTGTACGCATCTGCTCAAAATTAAAAACAAGCTGAAAATCGGTTGTTTTTTACAAATATAGTCGGAAAGAATTCTCGATATTTTGTGGGCGTTTTTAATTAAAACAATTATTTCACTCGCGCTTGTTGGATATGAGATGATTATAGCTAACTCGGCGTTACGCGCCTCGTTGGTTATCTACCATCTCATATCCAACGCGCAATCGTCGAATAATTATTTAGCTGACCTAATCATTCCCTTTCGATTCAATGGGAAAAACAACACGTGCGCACCGAATAGAGGTCGTGTTCAACGGATGTCCTTTGTTTGATTTTAGTTATTGTACTTATTGTGGAAATTGTCAACACTAAAAGTTGAAAAATAAATACAAAGAATATCTTCGCAGTAAGACGCAACTTATGCAGTTGCGAAAGGAAAGCCTGAAAAATTCAGGCTTGCCGGGATTTGAATCCTAACCTCTGCGATAACCATGCTGCACCAGGGTGCAAAGGAAGTCAGTTTTACAGCTGGCCATTCGGGCAAGCTGTAGCTAGCATGTAACAGCCGAAAAGTCATTTCAACTAGCCCCCAAAACGTTTTGATAAGCAGGATTGATCACACAGTTGTTGTGTAATTTGAATTCCTCAAAAAACTTCACTTGCTCATCGGGCAAGTTAAGAACAGAATTCACTAGGCCGATAGCAAAATCCACCAGCCCCGGGCTATGGGACACTGCTACTTTCTTTGCACGCTGTAAGCACTCTAACCAACTGAGTAAGCCAACCATCTGGGAGCTGGTCATTAAAGTGGTTCCTAATATACCCGGAAAAGATAAAGATGACATGTGTGAATATTAATGTGAATTTCATATATATGAAATTTACCTGTAAAGGTAAAATTACAAATTCTGGCTTGTGTTTTGTAAGCACCGAGAAATCCACCAAATATGGTGTTTATGATGATAACCTGCGTCTGGGAAATAAACACGGCTATAAGTCAAATTACTCTGTGGAAATACGAAACCCAAAAACGGATTTCAAGTCAGTTTGGACGTGCGGGTAATTGAAATTAGTCCCAGGTGCTCTGGAATCCGTTTATTTATTTCACGTGTATGGATTTCTTAACCAAAAGAACTTTAAACCCTTTCAAAGTCAAAATTCTCTAAAATTTCTAGATTTCATTCTGTGAAAAATTAAAAGTACTACCAAAGACGTTTCATATAAATGTCCAGAGCGGGATTTCGCCCACAGACTCCAAAGTTAGAATCTCCTTGCAAGACTCTAACGTTTAGTGAAAGGGTGAAGTGAACTTCTTTAAATTGCCTCATGTTTCGCTGGATTTGTATGACTTCGTCAGAAAGCCTCAGTTGCTGTTATTGTAACCTTTGTAGTATTGATGATGGTAACGGCAAATCGACGCCGATCAAGAGAGGCCCAGGGAGGCCACGGAAGCGAAAGTACTTTGGTGCAAGTTGCAAGGGCGACAAGCATTCCCCAGTAGCTACAGCAGACGAAAACAAAGAAGGCGACGAAACTCCACCAGCAAGTAGAACTCACACTCCCGAGCCAAATGCTGCCGCAAGCGAATCAGAGAGCCTGGTTTCCAAGGACAGCGAACCACCCAAGAAAAAGAAAAAGAAGACGAAGCAGAATGGTAACCCTGTGGAACAGGAGGGATGCGCGACAGCAATACCGATTCTAGGGATGAGTCCTATGGAACTTACAGTAAGTTTGATAGTTATCGGGGTAAATGGTCGGACATTTACGCATATGAATAAGCCATTATGGCTTACTTATCAAACATGAATGCACCATAAAAGCGGCATAATATTAGAGAAAACGGGCATTTTTTGCGCAGCAGTGTAAATAAAATTGTCATTTCGCGCTCTGAAATGTCTAAGAGTTACGTAAGGAGGAATTAAAAAGTGTAAAGGCTATAGAGCGTTTTCACTCACGTGGCCAGCGACTATGCAAATTTATTGGAACAAAAGAAAGCGTTTACATAAGAAAAGAGTTCACTTCCCACAGGACTGGTTTGGTACACCAACATGGCTGCCGTTTTATTGTTTTGGAACACCAATATGGCCGCCGTGACGTCATGTGAAAACGCTCTGTTGTTAGATTAGCCCGCCTACTCCACGATGAAGAGATGAAGAGTACTGCCGCGCGTTCATGGTAACCAATAAGATATCCTGGGGCCTGGGCCCAGTTGTTCGAACGCCGGTTAGCACTAACCCGGGGTTAAAATTTAACCCGGCTTTCTTTTTCTTGATATCATTTCTCTATTCTTTTAGAGTATCCAATCATCAAATTGTAGGCAAAAAGAACTAAACTGAATTTGAATTTTAAGCTCTAATATATGGGTTCAAAGTTCGCGTAACCTTGGGTTATCTTAACCCAGCTTCGAACAATCCGGCCCTGTTGAGCATTTCACAATAACCGGATAGGCGATATGACAGACCTAGAAGCTTTCACCGACTGTAAGTAAATGTCACGAGAGCAGTAGCCATTTCTCTAGATGACTTGACTAGATATTCACCATACAGCAATAATACGCTTTTACCCAATGATATGACTTAACGTACATACATTTCAGATGTTTACAGACATATTCACATTATAAAAAAAGTACACATGCATTAAAAACGACGAGGACAGGCTCGAATAGCCTCCTTGAATGATATGCAAAGGTGTCACATAAAGAAAGCAAATTGTTATTTTAGTGGGAATTCTATATCCTCTTCTGTTTCAGCTAATTTAATTTATAAAATGTTAGTTCCAATTTATATAATTGTGTTCTCTTGTTTGCAAAAGTTCAATGCCAACCTGAGATTTTCCTCTTTATTCGATTCAATGTCACTCAGTTACCGAGTTTATGACCTTTTCTTTAGGATATACAAGTTCACAGTGCGAAGAAAAAGAAATCTCGCAAGCCATCTGGTGTAGAAGAAGAGGTAAATGATTATTTTACCGGTACAAAGCAAACTGTCTTCCTGTGTCGCTTAGTTGTAGAAGCTCCTCATATCTCGAAGCATGTTTTTGAATTGTACTATAAAGTTACCTTTTTGGGCGTATTTAAATCCTGCTTAGGGACAGTTGAACGAGTGAATGCGTTATTATCGAACAGCCAATGCAATTGGTTTCCCTAATACTTAATCACTGGATAGTCGTTTATTCGGTGGAAAGCGCTATCCGACATTTCAACAACTGGGGCCAGGAGTCTCCAATTCTTTTATTTTTTAAATGTCTTTTTGTGGCGGGGTTGGGAGTGAAGCAAACAAAGTGTATCGCAGGCAATTAATAAACAGACAATGCCTTTCCTCGGAGGTGGTAGTTTCCAGGCATGTTCGCGAATTTCTCAAATCGGAGTTTTTTTGTTTTCGCGTTTGTGCATTTCGCCTTATCTTCTAACCCTCAGAAGGGTCCACACGTTGTCTGTAAAGCAGTCTCTCATGAGAGAGTAGCATTTAACACGGATACGCCAGGCTTGAAATTCTTCACAGTGCCGGAACAATTCCTAAGCTCACTGCAGCTACTTTCCTGTTTCCCGTTCACTTGTACAGTAAAAACACACGCGTAAGAACCTAGTTTTTAAGAAACTGTTAGGCTGATATTTTCCAGTTAAACCCCTCCTATTCGAGAACCTGTTTTTTGGAACACGCTCGTATTTTCTAAACTCTGTATCGGTACCCTCGTGAGATGAGTCAACATTCAGGATCCTCTTTGGAGACATAGTTGCCTTATCACTCCCACCGTCTAGGTGATCTGTGACGTCATTGCGGGGGCCTGGGGAAAGAAATTTTAATGCCGTATCCCATAAACCAACGCGCGCACCAATTCAATTCAATTCAATCTGTTCCCGTCAGCTTTGGTTTATGGGATACGGCATTAAAATTTCTTTCCCCAGGCCCCCGCAGTGACGTCACAGATCACCTGGGTGGTATGCAGACTTTATATAAGGAATGAGCCAAACACCACTAAATCCTCTTAGCTACAATGTATTTTTTTTGTTTCCATCAGAAAATGAGAACCTATTTAAGAACCTAAATAGCCCAATTTTTTTCTCATTACCATCTATGTAGGAACCTCGGTTTAGGCAAACTTAGCGAGGAACATGCAGGTTCTCACTCGCGGGTTTTTACTGTCTTTCAGTCCATCATAACGATTCCCAAGACTAAGCCGCACCCTGACGGAAAGAAGAAGAAGACCGCTGGCGGTAGTAAACGAAGGAAAGGATCGCCGACAGAAGGAACACTCGATCAACAGGTCACTGCACGACAACTACCCGGTGAGTAAAATATACTTGACTGTTTGGTGTGCCTGTTTGACGCACTAGCCACAGACAGCTCACTCAGTCGACGCTTCACCTTATTTCTGTAAAGTGCTATTAGGCTTCTTGTCATTTGTGGATTGAGTGTGTTGTTGCTTTTCTTTTTTGCTTCCCAGGAATTTTCTCCAAGTAATGGGGTATTCTCCTCTCTTCTAAACCAACGTGTTTAAATTCTGATTCGATCTGGAAAGTGTCTCATATCATTTTTTGAAACTGTCCAGTGTCTTCCTTTCTAACTAAAAAGTTGGTTTGTCAGTTTGTTCAGTGACATGATGCTAGCCGGTTTCACTAATTTGGTTGACTGTTGCGCGTTCTACCACTCAAGTTCAAAACCTGTCTTGCAACAACTCAGGTTATTGCAACTTGCGTGAATCCTGACAACTGATTGGGCAAAATTTCGCGGGAGTCACGCCACACAAGGGACTTAGTCAATAGGCCATTTCCGAGTTCTCCCAGGCCTCTGTTTCAAAACGAGGGTAGGTGCTCAGCCTTTGATATGGAAATCATTTTTAATTCTCATGCAAATAAAACTCAGGATTGTGCACCTAGCCTCATTTTGAAAGTGAGGGGTTTTGGAACTGGGAAGTGGCCTGTTGCTGCCAGACAAGTTTACCTTGGCCAGCAAAACGTGCAACATGTACAGATTTTGTTGCAAAAAAAAGAACTTCTCTCTTCTTTCTTCAACAACTTTGCCCAACCTGCTAAAACCTATGGGTGGTAAAACGAACAACATCGTTTTTCAACTCGTTTTGCAGCAATGTTGCAAAACCCAGGTGATCTGTGACGTCATTGCGGGGGCCTGGGGAAAGAAATTTTAATGCCGTATCCCATAAACCAACGCGCGCACTAATTCAATTCAATTCAATCTGTTCCCGTCAGCTTTGGTTTATGGGATACGGCATTAAAATTTCTTTCCCCAGGCCCCCGCGGTGACGTCACAGATCACCTGGACAAGTTACACGTTTTTGTTGCCCGTTTTTACCTTTAAACCCCAGTTAAACCCTCTTTCGTTTCTAAAAAACGCGATAGGATATGGAACCACAGGCTGTTCAACGTCCTTTCCATTACACACGGTCTAGGACAAAAAGAAAAATTTGACCTTATGGGAAACATTTAGGACGTTTCTTTGCTTGCAGTTGTTCCTGAAATAAGCGCTATAGAATTGGAAACTGATGTTACGGAAGCAGAAGTTTCATCCAAAAACACCAAGACCAAGAAACTAAAACCAAAGAAACGAGCTCGTCCCAAGCTAACTATCGACAATCTGGACGGTTACGAAGGCAAGGTGGACGACGAGTCACCACTAGACAGCGCAGCGGTATCCTGTGAAACACCCCAGGCTTCTACTTCGACCAAAAGCAAAAAAGCTAAGGGTACGAAAAAGAAGCGGAAATCTTCAACAAATACTCCTCCAAAGGGTAAATTTGAATTTCCGGATATGACGTCACAGGACGAGAGTTTCTCCGAAAACAGCAGCAGTGTGTCTCCGAACGAGATTGCAAAAGAGGTTGTTGCTATGGCAGCCAAACAAATGGAAGCCCAAAAGAAGAGCTTGCAGATGCAGTGTGATAATGACGACGATGTGTTTACATCCGGGCATGATAGTCGTGACGGTTTAAGTTTACTGGCACAGGCGTCTTTCGAAAGTGCTGACAAATCGAGCGGGCGCAAGAAATCGCTAGACAATTCCGCGCTTTCAGAAGACCTTTTGCAGAAGAAAAGGGGAAGACCCAAGAAAGAAACGGAGTCGCCATCTTCTGAGCCAGGTGAGTTAGTTGACAACGTGACCTCATAATTTTTACTCTCTTCCAGCTGCGATCCCTGTGGCTAGCGCCACGAATCACAAGTCGGCATTAATGCTGCTGAATCGTGAATTCTATGATCTGTCTTTCATGCTGACCTTAATTACTCTAGTTTGGTTTGCTTAAACAATTGCACTCTACTTGAAATAATCGCTCTTTTCACTTGTTTTGAAAACGCTGGCAAATCGCTCTTATTGGAATTGGCGGTTTTTCAATGGTGGACGCGTATTCAAATTTGTCATGTTGCGGTAAAAGAGCAAAAACGTCAAGAAGGGACAGGATGGGCATCAACAGGCATCTTAGGTCGCATGCAAGGTGCAGTTATCAGCTACTTAATACACATCTGTTTTCGAAGAGGAGTTATTTTCTTCCGATAAAGACACTCTGCTCCAGAAATAATGGTGCTAATTACATTTGAACACTTTCCTCTTAGACTCCATTGTCGTTCCAAAGAAGAAGAAAAAGAAAAAGGTCTTAGATGAGGTATGAAATTACTGCTTAGAACTTTTCTTCTGGAAAGAAACATATCGAAAGTTTTGCGTAATTTTGGTTATACCGTTGGAGTCTATGGTTAGGACTTTGGCTAGTCCCTAGGCCTCGTTATTCCGCGCGGCCAAAGCGTTTCGGGTCACGTGGTTCAAGCGAAAATGTTTCCCGCCCGTACCCCTCGGATACGTCACCGAAGTAAATTGACCGAGAGGAAATGGGAAGACGCCGTGCAGGGACCAGGCAAGTTGGACTCTGCAGAGTAAAACTGCTCCATTTTGCCTGTTTGTTAAATACCAGTTAGGCTTTCCTCTTTCACAGTCGAATGAAGCGCTCCACCCGTTAAAATCGTGTGGTCTTTTGCAAGCCGTGGACAAAGTTTGCAAAGTCCATCTGTCTGTCGCCTCAAAGGCGTCGTTGCGTCAGCTTCTCGAGGCTGCCATCGAATAATTTTAGTGTCCATCAACAGTTGATAGTTAGTGTATCTTTTGGAGTAAACCCCTTTACTTATGGTAGACCACGGTATGTTGGGATGTTTTGCCACCAGCTCTTCAGTCTGAACGTAAACTTATGGTGTTATTATTTATCTCAAACCTCTTTGGCAGAACATTTTGTACGGTACAATGAATACCTTTGGATTTACCAAACGAAATGTGCAATTTTTGTGAACTTTTTTTTAAAGTAAGTTACTTTTAGGACGGAAAATGTGGTAGAAAGGTTTAATTATATTGATAAGTAGCACTCGTTCTATTGAAATTCAAATACGAATAAAGTTTTAAAATAAACGGGTTAATCTTTCATTAGGACACAACAGACGTACCAAAAAAGAAGAAAAAGAAAAAGAAGAAGAAGGTTACGACACAGAAAGAAGACGTAACAGAGGAGAAACCCGCGGAAGTACATCAAGAAGAACTGCCTCAACTTCCCTCTTTCCAACATCAAGACGAGGATGAGACGAAACAGTTAGAAATAGCAGTGCTAAATGAAGACAGTGAACCAGAAGAAGATGTGTTTCAACCAGCCGATGAAATTATTAAGGACTCTGGGGGAGGCCATCCAGGTGCTAGCATTTCGCGGGAAAATGACGACTTCAAAGGAAGCATGTCATCGTTGCTAAGTGACGAGTGGCAACCCAGGAGGAGCGAACGGATCTTCATCAACAGTAGCGTGACCACCAACTCTAGTTCCAGTCCCTTGTCACCCACGACGAAGGGAAGCGAATTCTCTTACGCAAAGAAGACCAAGAAAGGGCCTTCGTTTAAACCTGTAAGTATCGACTGCAAATATCTGCTATTTGGAATAGCTGTGTCGAGGCTGTCATAAGAGGGATATTGAGATTAAAAGGAGCTGTGTTAAGAAATTTATCAAAAATCAAACAGTGGTAACCGCCACCAATCAGATTGAAACGTAAACATAACTGTACAAAATATGAAAAGAAGATACAAATAACACGGCAAATGCTAAAAAGGACGGAAACGGATTACGATTGGAATTTTGTGGTTTGTAACGTTTGATATATTGTTTGGGAGACATATTTGTGTGACACGAAGCTGTGATTTTGAACGCGTATTTTGCCATTTATGAATTATTTCTGAAGTTTAAAGCGAACAAGAACGAGCAATTGGCATAATTTAACAATTAACAAATAGATTCCACGTTGCCGTGCGTCTGCTCAGCAATAGATCACAGATGACGTCAAAATGTGGTAAAAAAAAAGAAGTGGCTCACGTGCCGCGGGCGAATGTATCACTGATGTTTTTACCACAGCGAGTCTCTCTTGGCGATGACACACGATGGCAACTGTTGTGAATATTACTTGCAGTTTAGGCATTTTCCGGTTGTCAAGGACTCCTTGTCTCCGTTTCTCCAGTGTTCTTCTTTGTAAATAGCTCCTGCTAAACTTTTTACGAGGCTTTCATTTGCTTAATCCGAAATAATCTCACAAACATTTTCAAAACCGCGCGTCATGTTAAACAAAACAGAGAAAACAAGTTTACCGCGACGTCATCCATGTATCTGTACTCTAATAGATCATGGGCAACGACCAATCGCAGCGCGCGTAGCATTCACCTCTTTGTATAAAATGAAGTAGACAACAGTGACACGGTTCCTTTAAGTATGACATTTTGGTTTTCAGTTCTAGTCTCGCTGTTGCTAATGATACTTTTGATCTCACAGTCCCAATTTTCATGGTTGTAAAAACCTTGTAATGAGGGAAACGCTTCGTACTTCTCTTTCGTAAACGGTCATTTAGACTTAAGTGTAGGACAAGTAGGCGGCGAAGAAGAGAGAATAGTATGTGAAACGGTTTGGGTTCAACTAAACAATTTGACGCCAGATTTTTTGTCGTCTGTCCTCCATTTTGATGCCAGTAAAAATGAAGAAAACACAACAGAAAACACAAGGCAAATTGGAAAATTTATGACCTTTTTAAACAAGCGCAATGTCATTGTCAATGACTTCTCTGGCTTGGTGATTGACATCTGAAGACAAGTAACGGAGTTTCATTGGTTGAAAATTTGACTGGTCGAGTAACGCCAAAACTTTGCATAGATTAGGAATTTACTTGTTTTCTAAACTTTAGAACAAGACAAGGTCAATGTTTATTGTTCCGAAAAACGGGGGCATTTTGGGGCGGCTTAAGGTCGTAATTTAGCTCAAGGTCAAAAAAATATTTGTTTCTTGTTGAACAGAAAATGGCCCGGTCAGACTCCCAGATTGAGGAAGAGATGGCGGAAAGTGACGTTGTCTTGCCACAAAAAGTGAAGGCCAAGGCCAAAAAGAAGAGAGGGACTGGTAAAGGCAAAAAACGGATTTCGTCCGATGAAGACTACGAACCAATCAAAGTCTCCAGAAGAGTACGCTCTAAATCCAGGCACCTGGTACAGTGCTCTTTTCGTAGCTTTACTGAATCCCTTTGTAGGATAGATAGCGATAACAACCTTTCTGCTTCGTTTGCAGATCGACTTTGACGACGCAGACGAAGAAGAACCAGACGATATTCAAGAGGATGAAGAACCTGGCGAGGAAGGAGAAACTGACGTGGAAATAAACGTAACCGACAAAATGGATACGAATGTGACAAGGGCAGAAGAGCAAGGAAGACAGCAAGCTGAAAATGTCGAGGGTGGAAGAGACATTATACCTGAAGCAGAGGAGCAGAAAGAGGAAGCGGAATTAAAGGATGAGGAAGAAGATTCAAAGATGGACGTGGATGAAACGGTAGAAGACAGAAGTGAGTCAAAGGAGACAATAGCGGCTGATGCAGTGGAAGAGTCTACCGTGAAGGAAAGTAAAGAGGTTGGTCTTTTTTTCTGTCATCGATCAAATGTCATTTGAAAATTTGCCAACGCACATAAACTCTCTAGGGAAGTACCCCTTCATAACTTCTAAGAGCCTTCCTTTTCAATTATTTTAGGAAACTAGTCAGAAAGAGGAAAAGACAGATGAGGCTTCTTATGAGCAACCTTTATCACCAGGTTTGTTGTTGTTTTCTTGTGTGTTTCGCGCGAAACGAGAATGAGTGCCTTTCGCGCCTTGATTGTTCCTTCGTATATTCCGCCAAAAAGCACTGTTGATAAAAGAGGACTAGCCTGCGAACAAGCTCTCCTGTTTGGGCGAGCGAAGCGAGCCTCGCGAGAACGCGCGAGCGAGCGGCGAAGCCGCGAGACGCCGGGGAAGAGAAAGGGAGAGCTTGCAACTATCTCTCAGAAAATTTCATTTCCACCCCGCGCGGCTCGCTTCGCTCGCCCAAACAGGAGAGATTCCTCGCAGGCTAAAAGAGGACGAGTGTTTCAAACAGGAGGCGTAGAGCTTATATAGGCTTTTGTATCAGACAAACAAATGGACTTGGTTATGTCCAGCTAAGCACTTATTTCTACCCAGCTCTACCCCTCCCCCCTAATAAGTGTATTGTTGCGTTTCAGAAGACGTTCGTTTCACGTTTTTGATCGAGGAATTACGGGAAGGTGTCAAGCTTCTCCTTCCTGTGGATTCTGTCTTCTTCCCAGGACGCATCAGCACATTCAATGAACCTGACTTGTAAGTGGTTCGACAGAAAGTTTTCCGAGGAGTTGCCTTGAGGTTGATTTGCACTGACGCGTTTGTGGCTACGCACGTTAACGCACGTAAATTTTGATCACGTAAATAAAATAGAGGCAGAAGTGTTGAGAATAAACATGAAGTTGAGCGAGGTTCTACTTTTACGCTTTACGTGCGACCTTGTCGTACATTGCCTTTATTTTATTTGCGAACGTAAATTTTACGCACCTATGCACGTAAAAATTACGCGACAGTGGAAATCAACCCTTTCTTCTTGGTTAAACAGTTTGTGTTCCGGTATCGATGGGGTTGGTGGGGACGCTGTTGTTCCTCGGTCTTCGATGTTCCGTCCCGGCCATATTTTCTACTGGCCTTGACTCTGGTTTCAAGTTTTCTTAATTTTAGTCGCAGACTTGAATGCCCAAGCTGTCTAGTTTGCACAGGTGGTGATTTCGTTGGCGTGGGATGATTCATCGCCAGAAAAAGAGGGCTACAAGCTGTCACGTACATTTTGTATTTTGTGCCCAGTAATCGATGAGATCACTTTCCGCTTCCTTGATTTTTAAAGGTCTTTTGAAAAATATGACGCTTTTTGACCAGAACTACGAGAATTCAGGTCTCTTTTCGAGACTGGGCACAAGTTTTAGACTGAAAATAAGTTTTTGCATGGCTGGCTCCGCGAGCGGCAATGTGAATCGAATTCTGTTTTCTGATTGGTTACCCTAGCGGAGCAAGATATGCCGGTGTCCCGCAAGAAAAGATTTTGTCCTGGCCATATGATAATTCCTTTATTGACCGTGCTTCTTCGGTCAAGATGTTGAATATTTGGCGTTTTTATGGACGTCAACTTTGTGTCGTTAAAAACTTCAGCAATATGATCCAGCCATTTTGACCGAACAAGCTTGCTCAACAACGAATATTTCTTAATTTTAGATTCGGAGTAATCCTGGATGGTGAAAGGGGCCGAAGACCGCACTGGAAATCCACAGAACAGCTGCGTTCTCAGGCGGTAAGTCATTGAACTTCCATGGACATCAATAAACTTCTATGGGCTTCTAAATAGCAGTTGTGAAATTCCCTTTGCGAAAGAAACACTACTTACAAGAAGGAAGTCAATATTTTTCGTATTAACGAACCAATTTCATTTCACCGCAAAGAACTTAAGAATTCAACCATTTATCTCTGCTTCCTTGATGCGGTCGTTCGCTTCTTCCTTCAAAATGAGTAGATAACAGAAAGTAACGTGCATGAATGTTGCTTCGTTTTAACTCGAAGGATCTTTTCTCGCTAAAGGTGAAGGATATTCAGCCACCGAGTGCGAAGTTTCTTCCGATTGGAACGCGCGTCTGCGCGCACTGGAGCCCGCAGTATCGGTGCTTTTATCCCGGAACTGTTACTGCAGGTAGGTTTTTAATTCCCAACTGCAATTTTTTTTCAAAAGAAACAGGGATCAGCACAGTCGGTTAGTGCGCGGCCTTCTGTGCGTGCTTTGAGCTCTTTTCCCACGGCAGGTGTGACTGTCCTCTCACGCCGACTTCATAGGGCTTTGTTGCGCGTTCCTCCTTGGGAGGGTGAGATGTGACCCTAAATCCTTGTTTCGACTTCTTATCTATCCGTGTATCTTTAAGTACTTGATGGAGAGAGAGAAGTGGGAGGGGGTGAAATGAGCGCACCGTCGGCCTCTGGTTTGTCAGTCTAATGTGTACTATTTCGAGTTGCGGTCGTAAAATAAGGACCTTGCACATTAAGCAGTTCGACAGAAATTCATCGAAGTTGTTGTTCTTCATGGAAAAGCGCCATCATGTACAGTATAAGTAAATTGTTTTTCGTTTGCTTGCTTGTAGCACCACAAGACGAAAAGGAGGTAGAAGGCAAAATCTGGATCGAGTTTGATGATGGAGACAGTGGATTCTTTCAGTTGAATGAAATCAAACGAATACACCCAGACTTCCCTGTAGAAGGTACAGCTAACCCGCCTCATCTCTCGAGTGTTTTTTCGATTTGTTTCAGCAGTACAGGTCGTCACTCTTCTTCTATTATAAGTGAGCCAATCAACTTAACTGACAGAGTTTTTGAGTTACCTTTAGCTTCTTTTTCAAAACGAGTCTCGATGCTCAGCTTTTAAAGGGAAATAAATTTTCACTCACTCACAAATTTACCACATTTTCATATGAGAACTTGTGCACCAGGTCTCGCTTTCATAAGTCCTCAGGCAACTTGAAACTTGTTCATCGTGTGGTTCATCGTTAGTGATTTTTCTTGATTTTTGTGACCTTTGTGCTTTATTAAGGGGTGTTATTCTACGGAGAAGTTAGTTGTTGATCAGCTTCGGAGCATTAGTAGCCGTTCTTTGTGTGGTCACGCATGCGAGTCCTGTTGCGTCACGACACACAGGACGGCTGGGCATGGGACTAGAACTTGCGCGTTAATTCTGCTTTTTATGTATTACAGAGGCAGAATCAACTCCCGTCCTGCCGGAAAAAAGGCCTCGATCCAGTTCCTTTGGCAATTCGCAGCTCACGGCGATCAAGGATTCAAGTTCTAGGCTTCGAGCCGAGGAGAACACGTCCGAGTTCTCATCTGGAAACGAGAGCTCCGGAGAGATTCAAACAAAGAGAAGGAGACTGCGAGGAAATAGGAAAAGCAGGGATGATTCGTGGCTTCTTTCAAAACAAATGGATAGCAGTGATAGGAAGGACAGTAACTCAAATAAGGGAGAAATGCATCGGAGTAGAGCGAAGGAGGCTGAAAAGCACGTTGTCAACAGCACGGGGTCTCTTACAAAGTTGAAAGATAAAAACTATGACAGTAAGGAGAGCCAAGAGAATAAGGTTTTGGATGCGCCACAAAAACAGAAATCAAGCAAAAACCGCGGTAAAATAGAAGTGGAGTCGAAAGAAACGACGAAAATTGCGGAGAGTGTAAAACATAATTTACCGTCCAATGCGTCAGCGGAACTCAAAAAATCCGAGAAGGAAATTCATTCAAGTAACTCCTCTTTTAAAACAGCAGGTTATGAAAACAGTGGTAAACAATCATCTGATAAGGCAGGCGCTGTGGTGGGAAACAGCGCTGAGTCTTCTGACCAAGGTGAGGACAGCGACGCGAACTCAGATGTTGAAACGACGAAACAGGATAAAGGACTTCGTGGAAGTACAAAAGGGTCCTCAAGGACATCTGAAAAGGACCTTAGAAGGAGGTCACTTACTTTGAGTCTTAATAGCTCCTTTCGTTCCACGCGAACCGAAGGCGAGAGTCCTACGCGCGACGTTTTGTCTGCATCTCAAGATGAGGACAGTGAATCTTACAGTGACACGTTTGACGAAAGTCCGCTGGTCGAAAATAAGTCTTTCCAGGTGGGCTTGTAAACAATCTATATGGTTAAGGCCTTTTAGAGCAAACTAAACGGTGCTTGTTTATCATTGAAAAATTTATGGTGGCACTCGTAGATAATGAACACGCGATCAGTCGAGCGTAGCATGTAGTATCTTGTTTCGCGTCCGAAAAAATGCGCCTACAAGCAAAGGGCTGGGGTTGGGGATGATGGAGGTTGCCATCTTACCATAATCAACCCACCTTCCCCACACCCTCCTCTTGCCTTTTTTCAGATCAGTCTTTATGCCGGGCAACTGACAACTTAGAATGATGAGACGACACTGATGTGGGTGTGATTGCTGATTGTAGGGGCGCGCTTTCCACGAGTCAGAACTGGTCGGCCAAATTCTGTGCACAGTAGTGTTAACTCTCAAGAATAAGCCTATTTCGTTTTCAAGACGAAAGGTCCGGCCGACGAGTTCTGACTTTTCGGTAAGAGTCCTGACGTCTCGAAGGCGTGAAGACACTGTATTAAGATGTTGCCTGATTTTCAGTGTAGTTGTTTCCACTCTCAACGCGCCTGCGCATCTGTAACTTTTTCTTGCTAAGTGACTTATTCAGAAGCATTTACTTTCGGCAACTGTATATTTTTTGAAAGTAAAGAATGATCATCGCAGTAAATTTTGTTTTGTTTGTTTTCAGCCTCGCCTAGGTAGGAGACGCCGTTCAGAACTAGATCGTCTTCAAGTAGACATGAAGTTTTCAGGTGAGATTCAGTTTTCTTAAGGCGTAACCTTAAAGAAGTGTTTTAAAAGGACCTACAAATCTACAAAGGCCTGACTGTAACTACCCATCACCTTAACCGATGACTCTAAATTTTCTTAGTCCTTAAAGAATGTGATTTCTTGCTCTTTGACAATGTTGTCTAATTTATTTTTTCAGAGCCACTTTGGCAGTGGTCTGGAAAAAATTTCCAGAATAAACGAAAAGGGAAGGGAAAGAAAGTCTTCTATAAAGCTATTGTAAGAGGAGACGAGACGATCTCTGTAAGTAATTAAGCTTTTTTCGCAGCACTGTTGTTCTTGCTTTTCTACTCCGTATTAGTTCAGTTAGTCTCTACCCTTTTTTTATCTCCGTTTTTTCCCCAGCAGGCTTTATTTTGGTTTCGCGTGGTAAATTAATTTCGCCAGGCAAAGCAAAATGAAAAGTAGAGGCCAATTTAACCGCAAAGCACGTGAAAGAACATAAGAACGCCTCTTAAATTTTTCCTGAACGCACGCTTTTACTTAAGGGACTTGCATAGATGAAGTAAAATCTTTGTTGCGCATGCCCTGCATGTTGCTAGGATACAGGTTCGAACCCAGGTCTAATAGCTGTGCGCGTGGTGCAGCGGGCTAAGTTTTGACCATTGACTTATCAATAAGTGGAAGCACGTACTCAAAAGAAAAAAAAACAGTTTGACGGGAGAAAACAAGATTTCCTAGTGCAGAAGTTCAGGTTTCGGCAGCTTCAAAGGCTTGTCGCAATTCAGCCAGACCGTCCTTTTCTCCCACTTGATCAAGCAGAAAACAGAAGGAGGCTTTGTTCGCGGGGTGAACGAAGCTGGGACTGTTTCCCTCTTTTCTTCCCCTTTCTTTTTCCCTTCCTCCTCAACGCCTTTAATTAACCGCCAAAGTAAACGTTTATGAAGTACTGACAGTACCTTTGAATAACGAAATGTCTGCTGTTGATTGACAGGTCGGTGATTGCGCAGTTTTCACGTCCAACCCAACAAAAAATCTCAATCTCCCGTATGTTGGTAGGATCGAGAGCATGTGGGAGGGGTGTGGCGGCAATATGGTAGTAAAAGTTAAGTGGTTCTACCACCCAGAGGAAACAAAACCAGGAAGAAAGCCTTCTGATGGAAAGGTAGGCGCTTTTGAATCGATATTAAGATTTTGCCTTAAAAAAGGGCAAATGTGATGTCTCCTAGCAACAGATCAAAAGCAGTTGTTAGACAAAAAACTTGATGACTCTATAGGGAATGCCTTCACCAAAGATAACACGTCTTGATTCGTAAGCAAATTTTAATGTGGAGCAATGTACATGATATGCATGTTGATAAAATCACCAAAAGAGAACTTCTAATTCCAGTGCTTGTCCCCTTTTTCGCCCTCTTGCCTGGTGAGTTTTTATTGAGACAAACTTCTGCTCATTGGCGGACTTTCTTTCACCCTTAAACCCTACTGTCCGTATGCTCATTCTCCACAATCTTCTTCGTATGATAATAATAATAACCTTTATTTATTACCTTTGGCGATAAGAATTACGGTAATATTACAATAAAAATTCAAAACACTACATATTATATATACATATCAAATTGAGTTAAGTTTAGCACCTCTAGGAATGTATGTATGTTTCCTGTGATACTGATGAGGAGACTTTGTGCAATAATCAGGGCCTTCTATACCACCTGCTGAATCTATTATTTATTGCTCAAAGCTTATAATATTATTATCAATCAGTTACACCTACAGTCGACTCTGAGGCAAACCTCTTTGGGACCGGCACGAAGTGTCCGTTTAAGAGTAATGTCCGTATGAAACTGGAAATAATCCTCTCGGTTGAATAAACAACCTAAGCAGTTAAAGAAAAACCTGTAATGTCAATAGAGGGAGCAAAGAAAGGCAGGGACCAATTCTCAACAATTTCTTTCCATTATTGCAGCAATCTTTGTACCGCTCCACCCATGTAGATGAAAACGACGTGCAAACCATCTCCCACAAGTGTGAAGTGCTCACTCCTGACGAGTTCAAACAACGCCTTCAGAGTCTCGACTCTCCGAGTACCAGGACTTCTCTGTCAGACCGGGTGTTCTGTTGTATCGGAAGTTACGACCCCAATAACGAGACTCTACAGACGGAACTGTAATCTGCGCATGTGCTGTCCGGAAGATACGGAATGGTCTTCGCCACACGTTTGTTCCAGTTTTGGTTCTTTGTTTGGAGTTGAAACCATCAAACCATCTATGGTTTTTAGTTGGTTTTAAATTTACCTTAAAGCGACCAGCTGGTTGAATTACGCGACGATCTCTTCAAAATATCCCACAGGGTGTTCGTCGGCTTCTAGGAAAAGACAACGCCGAATAATTGGAGCCGATAATTTGGTTAAAAGTTTTGAAGTAACCTGCTGGAGTGACAAGGCGGTTCCGTTGTGAATTAAGCCAAAAATACAGGTGTAGTTGTCATTGTTGATTCGCGCATGTTTCGCACTAAAACGTTCACTTCATCTTAATAGGTGAATAGCTAGTTGTTAACTGGAGAATGGAGAAAAGAAATCTTGCGCTAGTTTCATCCCGCTTATATATCCCAACGAAGGAAAGTGTTAGCTTCTTTTCTTGTCCTCCGGAAGTTTGGCGACTGCTATAAAATAATGCTGACTTCTTATCTGTCTTTGAGGTTATACGCTTGGTTTTGGTGAGCAAGTGCCGTAAGGAAATCATTAATTACCATATTATTACCACTGCAAAGTTTTCGATAAACTACAGTCTTACCTTCGTGGAAATACCGTCTTCTGTTAATAATTAGTTACTGATTCGCGCAGTGTTGCGATATATTGTGTTTTCAAGCGTTACTCGTGCTTGATATTAGAGCCTCCACTTAACAGTCGTGTTTTGATCAGTGTACATAACTTGCACTACCTAATTATTCGAGTTAGAGTCCGCGCCAAAGATTAAGTCCGTTGAACGGCTTCGCATTCTTCCAGCGCGGGAGTGACGCGTAAAACACGTGTTGCGCTCGTGGTCCTCGCAAGTCGAAATTATACATAATTCTTTGCAAACGAAAGAACTTCAGTATTCTCTCTTAATAATAAGGTTTAACTCATGTTGTGTGCAAAAAATCTAAAATATTTTTTATAAGGGAAGTCTGATGGCGATGTTATTAAATTGTCAGCGAGTTAAATTGAGTTTTCTACTTTGGTTTAAAAGTAAGGAAAAAGCAATCTGTGTAAATATATGTACAGTACACTTGTCATAAAGTTATTCTTTTGTAATATAACTCTACTAGCTCGCGGCCAAATCTCTCGTTTATATTATACAGAGGAAATATAATGAATATCTAGTTTTAGAATGAGAAAATAAAGTTTTAGGTTTTGTATTGTGTCGTCCATGTGCCGTTTTTGAATCGCCAATGGTGATCGACTGAAAACCTCTTTGTTCGTTTAAAGTCACGCTTGAAACTTAAGCTGTGATGTGTCGAATAGGCCATTTGTAGGTAGCCTGAGTATCAGGCCTGCCTAAGGGGCTAAGGGAGCGGAGAGTTTAGATGGGGGAGGGGAAAAGGATTCTCTTTACCCCCTTTACCCCAGACACGCCTGATACTCAGGCTAATTTGTACAATGTCGTCATTTTACTACGGCGACCAGAATTCTTTCCGTTTCTCCTTTCATATTTGAATTTGGTAATCCCAGCAAGGTTTACAAAACAAAAGCCCTAATTTATACAAGAAAGCAAAACCTTGAAGGGTTCTGGTTGTAGTAGCAAAATGACGTCATCGTGCATATGGCCTATTACACGATGGGATTGTTTTGAAGGGGTAAACGCTAGTTTCCATATCTCAAACCGCCCTTGGATACCTTGTGATGCCTACACAAGGTAATTGCATTTATGCATACATATGAGTGAGCCCTGACTATAGTGATTAGGGTTGAGCACTAACAATACTGATTAGGGTTAAGCACTGACTATACTGATTAGGGTTAAGCACTTAGAATAGTGATTGGGGTTAACGGTTAGCTTTATTTGGGGTTAGGGTTTTCGCTACAGTAGTTAAATTACTCCAGTTCCCTGCAGCGAGACCGTGGTTGTCTAGTGGTTAGGGCATGAGATAACGGATTTAGTACTCCGGGGTCGACTCCTGCTCGTAACTCGAAAAGTCTTTTTTCTTTAAAATTGAAGAGACTTGCACTTTGACGACATTTTTTTTGAGCAGAAACTAAGTCTCTGAGTCGAGAAACTTAGAAATTTCATGTTAGTGTAAGTGAAAAGGGAGAGGGCGGTTTGAGATATGGAAACAAGTGCTTACCTTTTGAAGGACGACTTTTGATCCAGTTTCCTTCGCAACCTCGTCATGGGCAATAAAAATAGAACCTTCCCACAGTGCAGTTCGAGACAACACTGACCCAGTCTCGCGCGCAGCCTCTTTCCGGGACGACTTTGGCTGCCACTCGCAGAAGCGTAGGCAGATTTTTCCAGAGTTAAGCACAATTGCCGAACCCGAACCAGTCCTAAAGTAGCTGGTAAAAGGATAGCCTAAGAAAACAGCTGATACATCGCGACGCCTACATTTCCTTGCGAAATGACGTCTGAGAAACGAATGAAGAGATTCCATACTGAGAACGTATCACTACCCAGATCTGGGAAGTGCTTCTGACTGGTCGTACCGCGAGGGAAATTTGCTTCAACCAATCAGAAGCAGCACCCGGATCTGGATAGTTACACGTCACCAGTATGAATTTTCTGGGCTCTTTCCTCTGGATCTGACGTGGGGAAACCATCGTTGGCGTCGTGAAACGTCGGCTGTTTTCTCAGGCCAGTTTTAAAAACGACGATCATGTTTTATAATTGTTAAATTAAATGCGCCCTTTACATGAAAAGTTTTGGGCGTAGGAGGTGTGGTCGCCTGAGAAAACAGATTTCGCAAACCCGCCACTGGTTTCCCCTGAGAAACAAATAAGCACAGAATTTATAGCCAAAAAAATTAGGAGAAGTATAGGCATTTTATCTAAGTTAAGGCATCATGTAGGTCTTGATATTTTATTAAAACTATATTATGCCTTAATTTACCCCTTTTTGACTTATGAAATTATCATTTGGGGCAATACATATGAATCAACACTTAAATCAATATTTATACTTCAAAAGAAAGCCATGCGCACCATTACTTTTTCTCAATTTGATAGTCCTTCCAGTCCTTTGTTCAAATCTCTTCAGGTAATCAAATTTTATGATCTTGTCACATTTTATATTGCTATATTCATGTATAAATATCATAATGAGCTCCTTCCTATTGCCTTTTATTCTTTTTTCACTAGAGTAGCTAATATTCATAATTATAATACTAGACTTGCAGCAAAACAGTCTTATTATCTTCCTTTTGTAAGAACTAATTATGGTAAGTTTAATATTAGGTTTCAGGGCCCCTCTATTTGGAATTCCATTGATGATGATATAAAGTTATTGTCCATATCAATGTTTAAGAAAAAATGCAAGTTCAATATCTCGAAAGATACTAGCTAACACCTTTATTGTACGTTTTTAAGACTGTTTTGCTCTGATTTTTTCCTATTAGTTATTGTAATTGATAAGTTGTCTTATTTACTTATATATCTTTAATTCTATTTATTCTTCAATTTTCTTCTCTCTTCTTATATATATACTATTGTCTGTGTTGTTTGTGTTTTGACTTTGCTTTTTGTCTTTGTTAGTTTTTTACCGACCTTAATTTGTATTTACAAAATTGTAATACTGGCTGCCTGCCCTTTTTAACCCTAAAGTTATTTCAGGCAGCCAGACCCCTATTTATTTATTCTTCCTATATTAAGTGTTATATCACTTTGTAATATTTAGGGCAAAAAATAAATTTGTTGTTGTTGTTGAAATTCCGGTTTAAGGTCACATCATTTCAAGCCAGCTCGTTCCATTTTATAGTTAGACTGTTCCACAGTTTAAGCGAAAAACTCGATATGAAGCGCCCTTTTTTTGGCTTTTAATATTGACTTAAAGAACGAGGCATACTCATGAGTAACGCCCTTGTTTCTGCTCGTGGCTTAAAGACTCGAGAAAAGTTTTGAATATTAAGTGGAGCAATCTGGCTTGGAACGATCTCATCATGGAACGAAGTGACCGTATACTGTGTAGTGCTTCTGATTGGCTTAAAATTTGTTTCGTCCAGTCAGAAGCACTACCGAGATCATGAGTATGGAATTTCTGCACACGTTTCTCAGACGTCATTTCGCCGATTAATCATTGGTGGCGTCGCCAAATGTCGGCTGTTTTCTCAGGCTCTGCTGAGGTGTGGCTCTGGTTGGAAGTCGCTCATACTAATTTTATACGCATAAAACATCCCGCGCTGTACACAATCTTTCCTCTCTATTTTAATCCTTTCCTCGTGTGACTGTTTTCCGTTTTAATTCGATGAAACTAGCAATTTTATCTCATCCAGTCTCCTGGGGGTTACTCCCTTATAAAAGCAGTATAGGTATGTGCCGATCCCAAGGGTATGGTTTTTGGGCCTTTTTGGTCTCAAAACGGGTATGGACTTTGCCCATTGGTCTGGAATCAGGTATGGTTTTCAAGGGAACTATGGGGTGTATGAAAGTATTTATCGTTTCAATTCCAAATGAATAAGAACGAAATAGACATATTTGAATTTAAAATGCATTTGAAGAATATTTTTGTTTGCGCTCTAATCTAGTAATGATGGCATAATTTCGATTCTGCCTAAAGGCCAGGTCTGAAAACGGGTATGGAGTTTAAATAACAGTAAATAACAAAACAGCAAAGAGAAAAGCGACTAGGGGTTTCCCGATATTTCGAACGGACAAGCCGTCCTCCTTCAGGGGATTTAATAAAGAATCGGAAAGTCGTTAAAATTCAAATATTATAGTTTAGAGGTCTGGTCTGAAAACGGGTGTGGAAAATGACATTTTTAGGTTTGGAATAGGGTCAGGATTTGGAGAGCCGGGGGGCGGGTGGCGGTTGGCGGGCGGCACAACTCCACCGGGTCTAATCTATTCTCCCATATTTACTACACCCATGACAAATTTCATGTATTTAAAGACCTCTGCCGGAAAGTTCTTCGCAATTTTACACAAAGAGATATTAAAGTGTTCACTTTTTATTTCTGAGCCTGATCAATAGATCATTCTTTACATTTTAATCTGATCCTAATCGACTTCGCCGGAAAATAGCCTTAAGTGCCTCTCTGCAAACTTGGATCAGATCAATTAACAGAGTATTAGCATTGATTTCTTCTTGAGTTTTGAGGTCACATTATATGATATGGCTTTCGACTAATTGTCATGGGGTTCTCGTTGCATTTCGAAAAAATCAAGCGCTTTTCCTCGTCCGCCCCGGCTGGCACTCTATAAGTTCAAAGCATTTGCCCTGGGCTACTCCCGAGAATTCTCTTTCGGGTTGTGGCGCCCGATTCCCCAAACCCCAAATCATAACATTCATACATTTCCGTAGTTCCCTCGAAAACCATATCCGATTCCAGTCAGTGTCCAGAACAAAATAGGCAAAGCCAATGCCCCTTTTCAGACCGAAACAACGTGGTCCCCAGGGCATTTGCTGGTGTTCACATCGTTTCATGAGGTAAAAAATACATTTTCCCAGATGTAAAAAAATGTTTGATAAAACACTTCATAATTTTCCGCGTCTACGTCGTCGGTTTTTCTACCCCTGTGCGTGCGCTATGATGAATGTTAATTTCACTGAGGGTATAGTAGTAGTTAGGCCGAGGAGATATCGCTTAAGAATAAATTAATTGTTGTTTAACACTAAATTTACTGTTCGGGATCAAGCAGAATAACCTTTCGCAAAATCTGAATGAAACTGGAGAACAAAAAAATTAGATTACAACCCCCATTTTTTACGTTTTTGACAGGCAGACCTGTCTATCTGCCGAAAGAGGCTACAATGGAACAGCCAACCCTCAACCCCCTCAAATCGCGGATGAAGCCGCGCGAAAGCCAAAAGGCAATATTTCCCCCTCCAATCGTTGATTTGGGGGGGGGGGGGGGGGGGTGGGGGGGGGGTGGGGGAAGATTGTAGGTTATGCTGTTGCTGGTCATACAAATTGAGACAAACTTAAAAGAAAAGGCCCCCTTTTTGAAGTTTGTATCAATTTGTGTGAATTATAGAACACTTGTTATGTGGCCGATGATTTTGTCTGCGAAAGGGTTTGTGTCTTTAAGCAATTTATAGCCTAAAACTCGTGGTTTCTAGACTAGGCAAATGTCGTTACCTAACTCTTTACACTTCCTGAAGAAACGACTGTCTTTATGGCTTATATGTTATTACAAAAAAAGGTCGCACATTACAATGATACAAAGTTTTCGACGTCATACTTTAATCAATTCCCGCCGAGGGTTCCCCGGCCAGTCCACCTCGGAACCTCACCCACCCCCAAGAGAACTGATATGTTTCTCGATCAGTCTCTAGATCGATCTGGAGATTATAAACGTCAAATTTAGTAGCAATTATTTTATGACCTCTAGATCCTCAACCCAGGAAATGAGTAGTAATTTCCTTACTGAGAGAGACTTAAAGATAAGATCGCGTGGTCAACGGGTTGATCCGAGGTAGGTGTAGTCACATTCCTACCACGGATCATGAAGTTGAGGTTTTCCTTGCCGAGATATAATTATCAAAAGATTACTGTCTCAGGATGGAATAAAAATATTTACCACAAAACTAAATTTTTGATCAAGGTTTTGGTTGCAATTGCTCGACTTCAAAGAGTTTCCGTCCAACAGCAGACCAAACATCAAAAAGACAAAAAGAGCCTTCACTCATTTAGCAATTGTCAGCGTGCACTGGAATGCAAGGAATGTTATTGAAGGCTACCAACCACGAAGTTGCAAGAAAAGTGATAGTGTCGAAAGGGCAGAAAATTTTCCAGCTTGTCGTGCCCTTCTGGCTTCATGCAGAGCTAAAGCACTAAGTCAGCATCAGCGAAGCCTTCGTAATGGGCGGCTTGTGTTCTTGCAATAAGCTGGAAGGCGCGTTTAGCTCGCGTTTCCTGTGACATCTGTCTTCATATTGGCCGAGTCATTAATTGACTGATTGACTCTTGAATCGTTTATAAATGGCATTGCTTATTCCACGTCGAGTTTCGTTAGTGAACGTTATTTGCAAAAGGCAAGTTAGCTGATCCCATCTTTGCATGCCTGAACTACTTTTAGGAACAAGCATCGACGAAGAGCCCTACAAAGGTTTTGACATGAACATAGAACAAACGGGTGCAAATATGGCGTTTTCCGGGACACAGGCATTACTCCTCTGGTGTCGACAACAGACGGAAAGCTACAGCGAAGTGAACGTGATCAACATGACAACTTCATGGCGAGATGGCTTGGCATTTTGTGCAATTATACACCATTTCAGACCGGATTTGATGTAAGTTCAAATTATCTCAAGTTGTGCTTCATTTCACGGTGTTTGCACCTTGCCGGCGAAAACGCGGCATTGTTCAGCTCATATGCTAAGAATGTGATTTCTTTTGATCTAATTTAGAGATTTTGACAGGCTTTCGAAAGAGAACATCATGGTAAACAATGAACTGGTAAGTAATAGTTGAAACTAAGTGCGTGTAATCCGAAAAATTTCAAATATAGAGTGTCAACTCTTGAACTCACTGTTGGAAAAATAATTGCGTTTTACATGGCTAACAGGCCTGTTATTTATCCACTTGTTAGTTTATTGTTTCATTACTGGTGACAAAACAATTAGAATAGACCCTATAAACTTGAGGAAATAAGCGGAACGCCCTGCTCATTGGCAAACCAAACAAATGATATTGGTCAGATTTCTCTCTTTCCGGACGCAGACGTTCACTAGAAGATATTAGCTACATAGAATTAGAATACGAGGGGTGGCGAATGGTA
Organism: Porites divaricata; assembly: GCA_038088405.1. NCBI lineage: Eukaryota > Metazoa > Cnidaria > Anthozoa > Scleractinia > Poritidae > Porites > Porites divaricata. The sequence goes on along the minus strand of JBBMOI010000009.1, from coordinate 23,444,963 downwards.
CCTCGAAAAACGTGGGTCTCGGAAAATTTTGGCAGGATCTCGAAATCTCGGAAGCGTTTTTGATAAGTCTCGAAGTCTCGGTTTTGCATGGTTTGTATTTACTTTTTTTGAGTCTCGAAACTTTTTACCAAAGAGTCTCGGGCTCGGATTTCTAACTAGGGTCTCGGCGTCTCGGCGAGTCTCGGATTTTACCATTCGCCACCCCTAATACGGATCGTGCAATTTGTTTCTTTTTTTTCTTTTTCAGTTGCTGTTCGTTTGCAGCACGTATCCGAACCAATATCCGAACAAATAGATTAATGGGTTATTTAGAATATAGGTAATTTATTTCCTGAAAGTTGACTTGCGATCTCTTAAGCCTTATGTAGCAATCGTTTTTGTCGTGACACTGAAATATAAATAAATCTTGAGATTTATATCGACTCCCTTTGCAAACTTCTGAGAGTTAAGTAATTGACTGTTAATCTGAGGCCGCTGAATCGTTCTCTTATTTTTAATACAGTCGAACCCTGCTTTATGGACAGTGGCTTATAATACGGCACCTTGTTACAAGGGACAGTTTTCCTTGTCCCTAGCCCTAACATTTCCTCTAAATTCAATCCGCTTTATAATACGGACACTTTCTATGGCTCCCCAGTGTCCGTATAAATGGGATGTGACTGTATCATAATGTCACCTAATTTGCATATTCTGATTGTCTGTGTGTACATGCAGTGGTTTAATTTTTTATTTCATTTGGCATTTTTCGAACCCATTTAATTTTCATTTTCTTTGGTGTAAAAACAAGCCAAACAAAAAATTAAACTGCAACTTTTGTTCATGAATGGGGATGCTGGACAGAAAGAAGGAGCCAAGCTATTTGCAGTGCCAAATATTTTTATTTAATGTAACTTTGGCTCTTTCTATAATATGATGCATCAAGTAATATTTAAATCTAAAATGTCAATAGAGCAACATTATTAATGTTAAATTTTGCTACATCACAAAATGAATTCATCTTATTAGTTGCATTGCATTTTGTTGGTAATATAATTCCTGACTAGTGCAATAAAAATTGATGAAGTCGATAATCGATGATAGTCGATAACTATTGATTAAACTGATTGATTAAATTGAAAATCGATAAAAATCATTAGGAGAAAAATCTGTTGCTAATCGGTAATTATCGGTATTAATTAGATTTTTATCGAAGTTATCTATATTAATCGGCACTTAAATTTCCATGTGTTTTATTGGTCAACATTGTCAAAGTTTGTTGTTTCTGGAACATATATAAGGGCATTATTTATCTGGATTTGGACAGATAAATTTTAATCGATATTTATTTTACAATTTGCAATCAATATTCTAATGAAACATTTTCGGCCAATCGACAAAATAGACAAGAGTTAAGAATGAGAGTAACTTACATAAACAACTGAAAACTGATCAAGTTGAACCCTACACTTTATATTTCAAGTGGTAAGGATACTGTTCAGTGTATGTAGAGTTTGTCAGCAAGACCCTTGCTTCTTCAAACATCATATTGCAAAAGCATCGTTGAGGAAAGAGATGTGACATGACTATAAACCCTGATAAAAATGTGAGAGAAAAATCATCATTTAAAACAGAAAACGTCTGCATAATTGCTAATATTGTGAACTGTAAAATAATGCATTATTGGGACTTTTTAAACTTGAAGGCATAATGAAAGATCATGAAATCGATTAAATCAATACAGGGTTCGCACACGCCTTGAAAGTCCTTAAAAGTCCTTGAATTTTAAAATAAAAATTCAAGGCCTTGAAAGTCCTTGAAAATTGCAGTCAGTGCTGGAAAGTCCTTGAATTTCGGTGCTAACTTTATAATTTAAGTAGAACTCTAAAGGAAATGGAGTAAACACAATTACAAGTACCTATGTTGTGGAAGAACTAAAAAAAGACATAGAATTAAGGCTCTTTTTGAATTGAATAGAGTCCTTGAATTATGAGAAATGTGTCCTTGAAAGTCCTTGAAAAGTCCTTGAATTTTTTGTTCAAAAACGGGTACGAACCCTGTCAATAGCACTGACAAGGAAAAAAGTTGTTGCTATTGATTTCTATTGATTGACTGATACAATCAATATCAATCAAAAAGTGATTATCGACAATTATTGATTTATTGATTGGTTTTCTGATATTGGTTTTGAACTATTGCACTTATAGTCAGGTAATATGCATTTTTAATCCTTGACATGACAGGCTTTCACTGTGGCTGAAAAACACTTGGGCATCCCTATGGTACTTGATGCAACTGACATGTTAGAGAATACCATTCCAGATAAGCTGAGTGTTATTACATATGTGTCACAGCTTTATGAGTACTTCAAGAACAGATCTCCTGGTAGGTGATTTACTGCTCAGCTTTTAATTTAAGAGTGTGATTGTATCATTTACACCATTTATCATTTCTTGGAAAGTAAAACCTTGCAGAATTTTTACAATAATCAACTGTTTTTGTTGATTAGAAGAATTTTGCAATGTATAATTATAAGCTGACAGTACTGCTAGTATGTCAGTTAAGTGCATCTTAAACTTTTTAGGTTTGCCAATTTTTGTAGGGTACAGTAAACACCTGCTAATAAGAACCTACATTTTTTTAGGTTTGAAAAAAAAAGGTTCTTTTATTTTAGGATAGTTATTGGCAATTTAGGCTAAGTAGGTTCTTAATTTCTATGAAGTAGATATAGTTTACTACTACAAAAAATAAAGAAGAGCTCTTGAGTTTGGTCCCTAAATACACAGTAGTTATTCTACAGCATAAAGCAGAAAAATAGACCACACCTTGGGATCTATGGCCCCCTACTTTTTTTTTTGTACAAGAGTGTGTACACCTGTCTAATTTATGAGCAGGGATAAATGAGAGAAGGTGAACAGTTTTAACATCAAAGCCTGTATGATACTACCTGTTAAATTTTTTTCAACAACTCTTAAGCTTGGAACAAGAAGACCAGCCCAAACCACATAACTCGTAAACTCATTTAATCTGTAGAACTGTAGACTGAGAGTGCCACAGTTAGCACATGGTCAATAATTCTTACTAGAAATAATTACGGGATCAACATTACTTAGCATGCATATTCTACACCTGGTTGGTGGTCTGGTCATAGTTCAAATCCATAGTTGACTGGCTCTTCCACCATGAGGCATAAGCTATAAACAATATTTAGGTACGTAACTCTTAAGTATTAATGTATTTTTATCAAGTGTGTATTTTTATTTTTGTATTTGCAGCAGACCAAGGCTATGCCACAAAGATGAATGTTCAGCCCAAGGCAAGAACTGAATCAAAAGGCCACAAAGGGAGTAAGCGCACATCACCTTCCAATCAGATCTACATTCTTTCTGGTCATGCAAAAAGAGTTGCTTCAGCTCTTCGAAATGTCTTTAAATCAGATGCCAAGGAGGAATCATCGAAGAGCAAAGAGCATGGCAAGTACTTAGGTGTGGATCCTCTAAGAACAAACTTGGAGACAGTAAGTGTGGTGGTGAAGTATATATATGTTGCAGTTGATTTTTTATTTCAGTTAATTTTTATGTTTCCTTTGTTTCAGATTCATTAGCATTCATTACTATACCTAAAAACAATGGAAAAATAAAAATTAACTGAGATAAAAAATTAACTGCAACATAATTATATATTCCTTTCCTCGGTATTCATTTGGTCCAGGGTGTAATGAAAATTTATATTAGTAATAAATATTCTTAGCTAACACATCTTTACACTAATTTTTCACTAATTGTGCTAAAACTATTTTTCTGTCACCATAAAAATATTTCTGAGAGAGTTTTTCTCCTAGATAATCATAGCAACACACTTTTTTCTTATTTTGCTATTTCAATCTTTGTTGTTTAAACATTAGTCAACCAAAAGGATTTGGCAGAGGGTAATTGTTTGCCTGAAAAGACATGACAGACAAATTCAAAACTAAATGCAGGATGTTTTCATATGTACCTTTGGTACATCTTTTTATTCTTTCCATTGTTCTTGACTTGTGACTTGAACTTGATTAATTTAGGCTTGATTTTAACTCTTATTGTGATAAAATTCCATTCTCTAGTAAGACCAGATGTTTTATGAACTACTAATGTTTTTTTTTTTTAATTTGGTATCTTATTTCAGACTTTTTTGGAGATCTGTGGTGACACTAACTATTGATTTGTTGAGTTAAATGTGTTATCTGTAGTTATGTTCATTTTTGTTTTAATCACTGTAATATTTTATTACTATTTGCCAGTCAGTGATTCACTTTCTGTTTATCTAGAGCAGGAATTCATCTGATGAATCCTCACCAGGTACAGCAAGGAAATCACCTTTCCTTGGAAATGATTGCTGCATTTGCCACAAAAGAGTCTACATCATGGAGAGGTTAATTGTAGAAAGGAAGCTTTTCCACCGAGCATGTTTCAGATGTGATAAGTGTAATGCTTGCCTTCGACCAGGAACATACCATTATTTTCTGGAAACAGAAAAGTTTTGCTGCTTGTTTGATTGTGGAGGGGGTAAGTTATTGACTGTTACCGGCTGATTAGCTTAATTCTTGGTTGGGTGACCGACTGTAGCAATGACATTTGCTTAGATTCCTTGGCAGGGCAACATTCAGGTTCTTAAAAGTAAATTGAGGAGAAGCCCTAACCTGCCTTTGCTTCACATCTACAAAAAGTTAGGCCCTTTAGCCTTCTCTGATAAGGACCAAAAAGTATAGTTCCTTCTCACAGGTCTCTTCTCACAGAACATTTCCCTGTAGATGGGACCCTTGTACAAATAAAACATCACCAGGCCCCGAACTTCTATCTCCAGACAGCACTTAACTTTGAGCTAAGCTCTGTTGTGTTTGCATTCAACCACATAAATGGGGTTAAGGTGTTATCTTAGCATATTGTTGGGAGGTACTTTGGATGAACAGGGGCTTCCACATTGATCAGCTGGTTCTTCCCAGTGTATCATGTCACTGTATTACTTAATGTTATGATTCTGATAGTCGTTTCTCTAAAATGGAGCCTAAATAAATAATGATGTAGAGGTAGCACTTCCACAAAGTGGTTATTTGTCTACCTGATTCCTGGTCAAATGGAATTTGGTTTTTGAGAAGAAGTGAAAAGTGGAGCACCTGGAGAAAAACCTCTTGGAGCAAAGGAGGCAACCAACAACAAACTCAGTTCACATATGGCACAGTCGCCGGGATTTGAATCCTGGGCCACATTGGAGGGAGACGAGTGCTCTCACCACTGCCCCACCCTTGTTCCCAAGAGAGACCTATTCATTTATAGAAACTGCTCTTAAGCATGCACCTTCTCTTTAACTGACATTTCTTTTTCTGTATTCCTGTCTAACCATACTTTGATTTTTTTTTAACCTACAGGAAAAAGAGAAACTCCTATTAAAATTAAGCTGGAACCAATGTCAGATGTAGCACACAAAGCCTATTCTCAAAAGAATTCACCAACCAAATCCTCAACTGACAATTCACATGTAAATGATTCACCTGGGCAGGAGAAAAGCTCTCTTCAAAGACAATTCTCCATTGTAAAAAGAAATACAATAAGGTTAAATGCACTACCACAGCCATTAGGGAAGGAGACTGTAGCTAAAAGCCAAAAGCACACACATTCATCAAAGAAACCTTCATTGTCACAGCACAGAAGCAAAGGGGAAAAGAAAAGGAGATTTTCAGGAAGTGGCAGAGGGAAGGGCAAAGGTGAGGGGAAAGGAAAATATGTCAGTTCTCAAGATCATGAACAAATTTCCTGGTCACCAGAGCACAAACGACGAGCTCCTGAGACTCAATTAAGGAATGGGATGGAGGAGAAAGTTCATGTCACAGGTGTTGGTGTAAATAAAGAGGAAATAATCAAAGGTTCTATACCATCATCCACACAACTGGATTTGGTTTCAAAGGAGAAAGAAGGGATTGTTGACAAAAGCAAGGAAAGTCTGTTTTCTAAAGAGGATGAAGAAAAGATTACCCGAGAAGACAGTGTTTATGAAAAACCGACTGAAAACCTCTTTTTTTCATTCAAAGAAGAGCTGCTAAAGAGAGCTGCAGTCAAAGACGAGTTGCTTAAAAGAACAACTTTTAAAGAAGAGTTGCTAAAAAGAGCAGCTAAAAGTGAATTAAATGATGATGGCAGTAAAGCAAAAACTGATGCTAAAATTGCAGACAAAAGTAAGTTATTAGAAAATGACTGCAAGCCAAGTTTAGTGACATCACTGCAAGGTGGATATGAGGCAAAAATTAATGATAATGTCCTGGAAAAAATTGATTTTTTAGAAGACCGTGAAAAGAGGACAGAGAGCAACTTACAAGAGGAAGATAGGGTAACAGATAGTGAAACAAAGCATTCATATGAAAGGAAGTATTCAGATGCAAGTGTAAATAGTGATTCGACAAGAGGAAGTGGATCACGCAAAGGTAGTATTCTGGGGGATATTGATCCTTCAGTCGTTGTGCCCAAAAGTGTTCAAAAGTTGCGTGAGAAGTTTCTCAATATCAATGACCTCATTGATGAAAAACACAAGACCATCATAGCCAGAAAAAGCAGTGAAATGCAGAGGGAACTGAAATGTATTTCTGCATGGAAGCAGCAAACTGACTCTCAAGTAACTTCATCTAGAAAACTTTCAGCAAATTTAGCAGGAAAGACAGCAGAAACCCGGAGGCCAAATGTTAGCAGCAATCGCAGAAGTGTGAAAGAGTTGAGGAAAATGTACATGGGAAGTGAGGGTGGTAAAGAGAAGGCTTCTGATGAAATTCCTTTCAGGGTAAGATCCAAGTCAATGAAAGCAAAAGTGAACATGGAACGAAAAACTAGCGCTCCAGAAACAAAAGCCATTTCTTCAGGAACTAAGAAAACAGAGCCAGAAAATAAGGGAGAAAATTTAGGTTCATCTGAGAATGCTGATGATGAATCTGAGGAAAGTCTTAGTAAAAGAAGTGAGTCTCTCAATACAAATGATAATGTGGTTGTCATACATGTTGATAACAGCCAAGAAAACAGACAGGGTGACAATCAAATGAGTGAAAGTGCACCATCATCAAAAGAAACTAATAGTATGCCTCAGAAGACATTAACTTACAAAGTGATTAAGTCTGAAGGTGTCGCAAATGACATTCCATTGCTTCAGGTACAGCCAGCCTCTCCAGAGCCTTCTACTGGAGACCGGTCGTCTCCTGGTTTAAAAAGGCATGCGGCATCACATGACAGTGGAATTGACATGCCATTGTATGCACAAAACAATGTACCTGATGAAAAAGTATCTGGAGAAAGTTTGAAAGTTTCAACAGTATTATCCACTGCTGGAAATGAAAGTCCTGTTTTAACACCAAATGAGCAGCTGTCAAATACATCAGGGACGGATGTTCAACCACCGCAAAATTCCTTGCCACCAGAAAGGGATTATTCACCAGTGGAGGTGTCCTGGACACTTCCTTTAACAGTCGGTAGCACTGGATCTCTCACTGATACTAGTTCATCATGTAGTTCACCAAGAATGTCTGTTGTTATTGCTCAAGAAGCTTCTTCAACTAAAATAAACAGTAGATTTTTTACGGTGGAAACCATGGAACCTTGGGATTTTGAGGAGTATAGAATTGCAGAGGAACACCAATGTGTGATGGAAGTTGAGGGAGAGTTTAGTTTTGGGAAAGAAAAAAGTAAAACTAGCAAAGCAGAAAGGGAAGCTATTACTTCTTTGCATCGTGATGCGAAGAATGGTGGCTATAATGATACTGATCTTATTAAAGAGGATGAGATAACACTTTCTCTGGATGAGATTGACCTTGAGTTACAAGCTCTAGAAACACAGCATAGGATTCTTGAACGAAGGGGTGTGGACATTGAGCACATTTTAAGAGAGACCATGGGCTGTAAGTAACTCAACAACCAATATTTATTATATGTAATTGACTTTATTTAGGGAGTAGCACTTAGCAGTTTTTATGGCTGACATAAAATTTGTTGTGGCACTCCAAAGCATCCCTGATTTTATCGGAATTAACTTAGAAATTTAGGCTTTAGTGTAGGGAGGGACACCAGCAATCACCTTAACTGACTGCGCTATCCCTGTTCTTCCCACAAACTAAAAAGGAAACAGTTTATTCACTTGCGTGTTTGAATTCTTATGGGGGTAGTATAGTCTATGAAAAATAGTAAAACTGATGCATGTTTGAAAACAGTGATAGAGTCTCAAATTCTTAGCTTTTAAAATAAGGAAACACTGAACCTGACTATGGTTTTGGCCATTTTGAAGTTCGTATAATTGCGCAGCAGACTGTCATGTATAAACATTAGTGTGGCAGCTCTTAATAACCTGTAAGTTCAAGTTTATTTTGTTTTAGTGCTAGACCATTCTATTGTTAACTATGTTTCTTTATTGCTTTCCCAACCAATCCATCATGATTAGCTAGTTTAATTTTCTTTTGGGGCAGTATTTGTTGTTTGAATGGCTTACTGCACTGTACTGAGTACTGCCATGGTTTTGCAACTATATTCAGCAGCTGATGGAGATATAAATGAAGCTGAAGAAGAACTTTTGCGGGAATGGCTTGGTGTGGTACACAAGAAAAACAGGATCATGAGAAGAGAATCAGAGCTGATATACCTGTAAGTAACATTATATTGAGCCGAGATGAACTTGATGCTCTGTTAATATATTTGTCACATCAAAGTCTCTTTGATATTGTGTATGATGTTGGGACCATGTTTGACTATAACTACTTGTTTTGGTCAGGTAATGGTGTTGATGAGGAATACTCCCTTATTCTTTCACTTTTTTCGCATATGATAAATTATTATTAATAAGGAAAAAGTTTGAAGCCATATTTGATTTGTTGGGGTTAATGGCATTTTTTCTTGAGCCATTTCATGGCCTGTGTCACTGACTGAAAAAACATCTTTCTCATTTTTGATGAGTATTTGAAATGTCTTTAATTTCCAACAAATGTTAAACTAGTTTTCGTTAAATTCCTTTCTGTTACCCTCACTTCAGACTTCAGTCTCACAATTATGAGGAAAGATACCGAACTGTGGAAGGAGAATTAAGAAAACTTGTTGCAATGAGAGGTGAGGTTTACTGCTGCCAGTTGGATGACGAGTTTATAAATAAATAAAAATTATGTTACACTCTAGATCTGGTAGTTAGTTATCAGCATCAACTTTGTCCATGTCATATTTTCCATACCGTAATCAATAAGAAGAGGTCAATCGATCATGTAAACATATGATCATACAAAGATGAATTCTGTAAAATATCCTTTTCATATTAATTTTCAAAACTTCTCCCCTGCTATTCAGTTGTAATGCTGTATAATGTAGCAATGGGAAGGGTGCAGAAATAAGATCAATGACCTAGCATTAACTTAAGGTCCCATTTGTCTCCATCTGCTACCTGACATAAACAGGGAGCTTTAATCCCTGCCCCCTTGCAAATCTGGTTGCAAGAAAACCTTTTTTTAAGCTGGAAAGTTTTGGGCTTGCAGCACCCCTTCATAATTTGAAGGTTTTCTTTTTGTATAATCAACAGATGAAGTGAAATCATCTGATGACCTGAAGAGAGAACGGGAGTTACTGTCCGAGTTGCTGGAGCTTGTTCAGAAGAGAAGCTTTATTGTGGACAGTCTGGAGGAAGAAAGAGTAAGGTATTTATTTATGTGTCCTCAATTCATTTTAGCCAGAAGACTGCAACGAGACTGCTGTCAAGCAGCCTCATAAGCTGCCTTGATCTTAATACCTCAATAATGATAAATTGAAGAGTGATGAGAGAGCTCTGCAGAAATACAAATTTAAATGAAAGTATGATCATTGCAGTGTAATAGCAATTTAAGAGCAGCCGTTTGTAAATATTGCCTGGGAGTGAGTGCAAAATGAAAAAATCGGAAATCCCAAAACTTTATCAGAGTATAGGTCTAGGTAAACTGTTTCTAGAATTATAAATTTTAGCTTGATTTGATTTTTGTTTTAAGCGTATGGCGACCGAGTTGGTGCGGAGGCTCTCAGATCAGTTTTCACAGGCTCAAGACCATATATTACTTAAAAATCGTTTAAACATTAAAGAAGTAACAAACTCCTCCCCTGAAAATCTTAATAGAAAGAGCACAACTTAACAAATAGTTTCGATGTGAAATTTTCCTATTTGACAGCAAATCTAATATTTTTAATATTATTAATTATTTTGCTTATTTTTGACACAGATAAAATTGGCAAATTTCAGACTCAAAAATCACTACTTGGTATAAGGCTTTAAGCCATTACTTTCGTACCAATAAAAAGAGCAAGGTGTCTTCCTCAAATAAATGAAATAAAATTTTTGGCCAATCCTGCAGAGAAAATTTTTGAATGCTAAAGAAAAGTGACCCTTGAGGTCAGAACACGCCATTTTGTCACGGCATTTGAAGGAGGTTAAATCAATGGAAATGCTCTTTCAAGCTGGTAATGGCCACGTTCCTTCATTAAGCTCTGTGCCATTGAGCAATATTGATTAGACTTGACTTATCGTGTAGCTGTCATTGGTCAGACTTCATTTTGAGGGAAAACCAGTGATGATAACTTTTGTTGGTCTAGTCGAAGAGCATCCTTTGCTCTCCAGCCTGGTGGTTTTGTTCCACTGTCACAAATGGCAAGCTGCAAAGAGCCTATTGTGATGGCATTTGAAAGAACATAAATTCACTTCACAAGTGACGTTTTCACCACTGTGGCTGTCACAGTATCTTAGACTCCCTATTAGCCTGTAACTTATTGTTGTTATTGATGATGATAATAATAATAACTTAGTAATAATAATTTAATAATAATGATGATAATAATAATAATAATTATTATTATTATTATGGTTGTTTTTCTTAAGGGAAATCCAGGAGGATGAGAAGGTTGAGCAGGCTCTAACAGATGGTAAGTCAACAATCAATCCCTTACTGATACAGTATCCATCTGAGAACGCTGGCACGTCAGAGCTTAATTATGCTCCAATTCCATTTTGCTTGGACAGGCCATGGCACTGTCTTTAGCACTAAGGCCTGTGACCAGGATGTGTTATTATCTCAACATACTGATAAAAAGGAATTTCAAAATCAAGACCCTGCGTGGGAATGATTTCCTCTGGAAACATCCCTGACCTGCAGTACTTCTAAAAAGGCTGCAAAGCCAATTTTGAGTAACATTATGCTTATTTTGTTTTGCAGGTATAGCTGCATTACCTGACAACTGTTGGGATCAGAGACCAGATTACACCAAAGTTGCATTTTCAAGATTCTACTGTTAGTATTAGACTGTTATTTCTTAACTCTGTAAGAGTATGTGTGTAATATATCTTGTCTTCACTTGATTAGGGTGTACAATGATGTGGAAAAATACTTTAAACATAGTTTTGATCCTCTTTCTTAGATGAGGACCCATGAAATTTTTCACAGTTGACATATTGCATGAAATGAACATCTCCAATTTTATGATCTTTATGCATTCTTGTTCCTACAAGCTCCATTCTCTTATTTAATTTATTAACTTTCTTGTATTAGAAAAAAAAGAAAACAGAATGGTTTGTCTAGGCATCAAAAATCACTGAGAGGGCTGTGGGAAGTCTTTTTTTTTTTTTACCATTAACTAGATGTAATGTAAGTCAAAACAGTTTAATAATATCGATCATGTAATTAGTTAATTGTTTACACATATACAAAAAAGGATTGATCCTTATTATTTCAAAAATAAAGCACCATCTAGTAAAAATATTTTAAAAGGACCCCCATATGCATGTAATATTTTACGTGTAGCAAAAGATATTAATGATGTTAGTTGGGTTAGAGAGTTTTTATGAGGTTTTTCCATTTTATTTGCCTTATTAGCTATTTTCCTCGTAAAATGGATTGAAAATGCATAGCCTAAAAAGCAAGAAGGGTTGCACTGTTTTGCAAGAAAATGCAAGGCAATTATGACAGAAAGTCTGGCTGAGACACAAAGGTCTTTTGTCCAGGCACCCTTTTAAATTTGCTGAAAAGGAATCCATAGACTTCTTTCAAACCACAACCACTACTCTCCATTCTCAAACATGGTATGCATGCAGGCTCTTCTACAGCATTTTCCAGAGATGCCAATCTCTGGAAATGTAAAATCTAGAGACTTTTACGATTGTAGTGGCAAAATAATCTTTGTCAGTCATGAAATACATGCAAAAATGCCCCAGAAACTGAACTATCAACAAAAAAAATCGAATTTTGGAAGAAAATGGGAAAAATTCCAAACTTATAAGCACAGAAAAGCTCAAAACGCGGTTTTAACCAGGAGATTTGGTGACCTGTACGGGAGACCAGGAGAGTTGGCATATATGTAATCTGCAATTTATTTAATACTGGCTTTTAATGCAGTAAAGAAAGGAGGCCTACAGATGTTTACAGTTTGTACTTATTTACTTGAATCAACTCATGTGCAAATCTCTCCAAAAAAGGAGAAAGAAGTGAAGTAAATTCTTAAGGAGAGATCAAACCATGGTCATTAATCTATGATAATATTACTTACTAATCTATAGGTTGTTGGAAAGAAGCTATTACATGTACCTTTGTTGGCCATCCTTGGCTCACAGCGGTTACCACTAACACGCACCCTCGAATGTTTTTTTCTCTCCGTTGAAACCTGAGTTTTCATGGATGTCAATCAACTGTTTCCATGGTTTCTCACATGCTCTGACAGCCAAGGTTCCCTCGTCACTGAATGAAGGGCGAAGACTTGCCAGAATTTCGAATGATGACTGCGATTTTAATTTTATTTATTTCATTAAGATGAAGGATTACTGTTAGAACAACGAGGTCTCTGTGAGCTGAGTGAAATAGCCAGAATACTCTCTATAGTTAACATAAAGGTTTTCAGGTTGGTTATTTATTTGATTGTTTGAAAACATGGGAGGACGAATTGCCAAGGAGCATATATTCAAAGAAACGAAAGATATCACACCCACAAGGGACAAAGGTTTCCTCTGAACGGAGGCTGTTTTTAAAAAAGGAATTTTGTAACCTGCAGATCTACTTATCATTCTTCATGTTATCGAATAGAATCCTAAACTAGCAAGAACTCAGACGAGTTACAAGCGTGTATTGAGAAAGCTTATGTGGTTGTAACTTACAGTGTTTAAATAAGTCGATAACTTGAGTTTCCTCTGACAAACACTCAACAAATTCGTACTCCTCATAACCTTGACATGAAGCGGTGTCACATCCTGTAGCAAAATATTGCAGAAATGGCTTAAAAGCTGACATTTTCCTCTGAGTGCTCGAGAAACAGAGAAAGAATCTCCTCTTGGCCAACGAGTCAAAAATATGGTAACAGTTGATTGACGTCCACCAAACCGCAGGTTTGAACCAAAGAAAAAGCCATTTGAGGGCACTTGTTAGTGGTAAGCACTGAAAGATGCTTCTGGCCAGTTACCAGTATTTAAACTGAGTTTACCTAGTGTTAAAAAAAACTGTGTTCTAAGCCATTTTCAGTTTGCCAAACACTTTAATGGAAACACCATTCATCATGAACAGTTTCATGAAAACATATAGAGTAGGCTGAAAAAACATTTGTCTTCTTAAAATAACCTACTAGGAAAGAGATTTGGGGGTTTTCCAAAGATTTCCCAAATGGTGGTCTAAGTTAGACTTCATTTAAATAACCGACCCTTAGTCTTCTATTCAAAGACCTCAGTTTCTCATCTCTTTGCTTAATGAAGGGTCCCCATTCCCTCTGGTTGTGGGAAATGGTCAAATCCGAGATGCGTTGAAAGGCTTAAATCTCTGTTTGAAAATTCAAGACTTTGTGACAAAACATTTAAGACTTAAAGTGGAAGTAGGGACACAAATCACCAATTTGAGACTCATCACTAATGCTTCAGTGAGGGTGTTGGAACAATTAATTCCCAAGTTGTGTTCTGAAATCTGTGCTTGAATATTCTTGCACTTAGTGTTAGACATCACAAAAATGTCCCCAGACCAAATCCTCACCCAAAGACGACTAAAGTTTCTGCCCAACATGTTATTATTATGTAATATGAAGTACCTAGGGTCCAGTTATAAGCATTTCTGAACAGAAGTAGATTTGTGCCATTTGCTATTTGCCACTACTAAAGGCGGTATCTTCCTCACAGTACTCACTAGAGCAATAGTTGAGAAGGGTCTTTAAAACGAGGCCTTAGTTACTAGAAGTGTAGTTATACAGTACTTAGTACTCCAGTAATTTATTGTCAAACCAAAACTGGGTTATTATTTGTATTTTCCTTTGATCCAAAATAAAAGTTGATGATAATAACAGGACAAAGTCCAGTTCATTGTGTAATCTTGCAGCTGTTTAAACAAAATGAGATTACAGTGCCTGCAAGATCTGACTTGTTCAACCATATATATAGGTACAGACAGAGTTGAAAGATCTGAGATTGATATTACTTATAATTTATAATGGTAACTACAACAAAATTTGAGAAAAAAAAGTAGAGTTAGGGCCTGTTTACATGGAGGTGGGGGATTCCAGGAAGGTGAGGAAACCCGCCTGTCCATGTAATCTCATCATTTTAATTTGATCATGTTTACATGATAGGTGGGGTGACCCCCGCCGCATGTTACCTCATCTATCTGGGGTGTTCCACCTCCACGTAAACAGGCCCTTAGATTGTACATAAAATTCAATAGTTTGTTGACTAGATGTTTGGGGAAATAACGTATTAGAGTGCAAGTGTTCTGTTACAGTGCATGATGACATTCATGTTCTCTAAACCACACTTCCTATTGGGTGTAGTTATAACCAATCAGATTTGAGAATTTTGGATACAGTTGAAACTTTCAAGAATGGCTTCCCTCGGGACAGAGAAAAGTGGCTGTTGCAGCAGGGCAAAAAAACAAGAGAGTGAATGTATTGGCTGGGACAAATTAATTATCATTAGAATAATTGGCCTTTGTAGAGAGGTGGTCATTAGTGGAGATTCCACGGCAC
>JBBMOI010000009.1:23355000-23422500 GCA_038088405.1 Porites divaricata | reverse complement strand
GGTCAATCCCATAAGTGCAGGCTCACATGGTTTGTGTAGCTTTGTACACAGCTAGGATCTGTGAGTTCGAGCGGTTGTACAGTGGTTTTTGTGGAGCCGTCATTCAGCATCTTCCCCCCCCCCCCCCCTCCCATCCCCTTTTTTCTTCCTTCCACTGTTTCATCAGTGTGACGGGTGCCTGGAATGGGGGCTCATGGCTGGGTTGCGGGGATTTGCCAGCCATGGGGGCAGTTTTTTTATCTAGGGGCTGGCTGGCCACAGTGGAAGCCCCTGGGTATCCCAGGCACCCACCTTCCACTTAAGCGAGGCAGTTGGTTAAAGAGGTTTGTAAACTGATTATCGAAAATACAGCGCTATGATTGGCTAGGAGCTTCACTTTATCCCGCTATAATCACCCCACGGTGATTAGTACATTGAAGGCTCTACCAATTTCAAAATGGCAGCCAGATTTTTTGATGTTTCGGAGTCGGAAATTTATCAATAATTTTATTTACTCGAATAATCATCAATGTAATTATACTAAAACAATAATTAGTCGCCTTTGGTTACTAATTGCTAAATAATATATAATTTATTAACGTCTTTCCAAGACCACTGTATGTAAACCAACGGTACATTACACAGGGTGTTCAGAAGGCATTGGAGATTGGAGAATTCTCTGTTTACTACGCATAATTCTCAAGGAAACGTTCGGTAGAGTATGACTATTTTATATTCAGACGTGGAGCCCCTTTCAAAATACTCTCCTGTAACCTTACACCTTTCTCCTGCTACTAGAATTCTTAAGGAAAACCCTGATTACACAGTCTCTTTTATTTTAAGACCATTCATTTACAGGTAGCGTTGTGGTGTCAGATTACCTGTGATATCTCTGTCATTATAATGGTTCTGTATTTTTTGCCTTCCCCAAGCTTTTCCATTTCATCTAGAAAGCCTCTCCTGTCCTCTATTTCTTGAAGAACTACATGACAAAACAACAAAAATAAATATTATTCTTGGTTCAGTTTTTTCTTTATATATATATATATATATATATAATCCGTAAAGTAAAATCACTCAACTCTGATGACCATAAGTTTAATACAAACTTGTTTCGTAGGTGTTACCACCCACTCATATGGAGAGATATATAGATATATATATATACTTTTGTTTTCTTGCACGTGCGCCCGTGGGCATTTTTCACTTGTCATTGTCCAACTTGTGAAAAAACTCGGTTCAACGATGAATTTTTTCTTCGTCGGGTTTTTTTGTTCCAATTTGAAAAGAACATGTCGTTTTGCGTTTTTTTTTTTAGAAAAATGCATGCGCCCTGCAATACAAATTTGCAATGACGAATTATATAGCTGATTTTGGGAATGAGAAAAACATCCCGCGATGCAGCCGAGTTATATGGGGTCACCGAATGGTAGGCCAAATGCCATGGCATCTGTAGCAAGTGACGAAGCATTTTTATTGATGGAGTGTATTAACAAATGCGCTGTCCAGGGGCGTGCTTTAAAGAAAAACTGTAAACTAACTTGAAAGCATTTGTGGCCGAGAGTTTATTCTGTTTTCAGTGAGACGTTGCCTTATACATGTCGTGATTTTACATGAAAAAAAGCGAGACATTAATATATATGATCAGCTCATCATGGTTATGATAAAGTCTGCTTCTATGAACGTCTTAGTCCGTTTTAACAACTGCTTTAATATTGTTGCTCCTTCCCACATATCCAAGATGGACATCCACAATCACATCTTCCTTCTCGGAAAAAAAAAGAATCAACGGTTTCGAAAATACTTTTTTTTTTCATTTTATCTGCGTTGTTTTAAAAAGGAAAATCTTTGATGTTCCGCATTCTTTAATTTTCAACAGAATGCAAATCAAGGGAATTGCAGACAATATTCGTGCGTTGAACCAAGTCTTTTTCACAAGTTGGACAATAACAAGCGAAAGTGCACACGAGCGCACTTGTAAGAAAACAAAAGTCGTTTTCAAAAAGGTTTTCATATAGAGAGACATGTAAGGCAACGTCTCACTGAAGACAGAATAAACTCTCGGCCACAAATGCTTTCAAGGTCTTTTAAGTTAGTTTACAATTTTTCTTAAGCACGCCCCTGAACAGCGCATTTTTTAATACACTCCATCAATAAAAATGCTTCGTCACTTGCTGCAGATGCCATGGCATTTGGCCTACCAATTCGGTGACGCCGTATAACTCAGCTGCTTCGCGGGATGTTTTTCTCATTCCCAAAATCAGCTATGTAATTCGCCCTTGCAAATTTGTATTGCAGGGCGCGTGCATTTAAAAAAAACAAAAAAAAAAAAACTCAAAACGACATGTTCTTTTCAAATTGGAACAAAAAACCCGAGGAAGAAAAAATTTATCGTTGAACCGAGTTTTTTCACAAGTTGGACAATAACAAGTGAAAAATACACACGGGCGCACGTGCAAGAAAACAAAAGTATATATCTATCTATATATCTCTCCATATGAAAACGTTTCTGAAAACGGGTGTATATATATATATATATATAAATTCTATACCCTTGCGGTGAATGGATTTCAAAAAGCGCTCAACTCTTAGAGGAGCATAGTATATTCATTAAATGTAGTTCAGGACTTCAGGAGTGATTCATCGTTTTATTGCTACAGGCTTGTTTCGTATGGTCAACAAGTGGCCACACTCATCAGGCAACATCAACGAATGACCGGTAAATTTAAATGCTGGCGGTTAAATACACATTCAAATAGTTGCTATGGAGATAATTATTGCGTTACGTTATCTTAAGGTTTTTGAGTACGTATCTGTTTCTGTGAGGGCACGAAGTCACTACTTCATTACGTTTGTTGAGGCTACATAGGTCTTTCCTGCAGATGAATTAGCGACTTCGTACTCAAAAACCTTAAGATAACGTAACGCAATAATTATCTCCATAGCAACTATTTGAATCTGTATTTAACCGCCAGCATTTAAATTTACCGGGCATTCGTTGATGTTGCCTGATGAGTGTGGTCACTTGTTGACCATACGAAACAAGCCTGTAGCAATAAAACGATGAATCACTCCTGAAGTCCTGAACTACATTTAATGAATATATATATATATATATATATATATATACGAAGAATGCATATATATATATATACGAAGAATGCATTCATCACACTTAAGGACCACAAGGAAAATTTTGCAAACAGGCCCGCTTGCCGTTTGATAAATCCTTCGAAATCGGAAATTGGCAAAATAAGCAAACAAATCCTTGAGAAGATCAACCGAAAGCTTGTAAATGCTACTGCCGTCAACCAGTGGAAAAATACATCATCTGTACTAGAGTGGTACAAACAATTAACGAATAAGACTGGCTCGGCATTTATATGCTTTGATGTTGTTGAATTCTACCCTTCCATTTCAGAAGAGCTCCTACAGCGAGCCTTGGACTTTGCATCTAGACATCTAACAATCACAGCCGACGAACGCGAAGTAATCATTAACGCCAAGCACTCACTTCTGTTCCACAAAGGCGACCCATGGGAGAAGAGATCTTCGACCACACTTTTCGATGTTACAATGGGGAGCTACGACGGGGCAGAAACATGTGAACTTGTCGGCTGTTTTCTACTTGCACAGTTAAAACAGATCCAGGGGATCAATATCGGCCTATACAGGGACGACGGTCTGGCGGTAATGTCTCAAACACCCAGAAAGATAGAGAAGGCAAAGAAGGAAATTTGCAAAGTTTTCGCAGAAAATGGGTTACGAGTCACTATTGAAGCAAACAAAAAAGTGGTTGATTTCCTCGACGTAACGCTCGATTTGAACACTGGAAAGTACAAACCATACTCCAAACCAGCAAACCACCCGCTTTACGTACACAGCAAATCAAATCACCCGCCCAACATCATTAGAAATATCCCAGAATCGATCAACAGGAGGCTATCTGAAACATCGTGCGACGAAGAAACATTCGACGAGGCGGCACCAGAATACCAAGAGGCATTGCGGAAGAGCGGTTACGATTACAGACTCCAGTTTAAACCACCAGCACCAAGAGCGGCAACACAACAGCGTACACGGAGACGTAATGTAATATGGTTCAACCCACCATACAATAAGAACGTTGAAACTAATGTAGGTAAAGAGTTCTTTAAGTTAATAGATAAATGTTTCACAAGCGGCCACAAATTAAGAAAAATATTTAACAGGAACACGCTCAAACTTAGCTATAGTTGTATGCCTAACGTTAAACAAATCATAGATGGACACAACAAAACCATCCTGAAAAAAGCAGAGCAGCAAGACCAAGATAATTTAGATAGAACGTGTAATTGCAGAAAAAAAGAGGAGTGTCCATTAAACAGAGAATGTCTAACTAAGGAAATAGTTTATCAAGCCACTGTTAAGTCACAAGAAAGCACAGAGACATATGTAGGTTTAACATCCAATGAATTTAAAACTAGATGGCGTAACCATAAGATGTCATTTAATAAGGAAAGTAGAAAGAACGAGACAGAATTGAGCAAGCACATATGGAATATTTCATATTAACTAAACCGCAAATGGCTTCGCTTAATAGAAGAAATGAACTCATTTCGACATGTAGGCACAGACGTAAATACATTTTAAGATATAGCCTAAAATAAGTTCTTTCGAAACAAGTAGCGCGCGCAAATGTTCTTTAGGCACGCGCACAATTTTAACAGTTGGATAGTTTTGTGCGTCTTACGAAGTCATACATATAACGTAGCCAAACAAGGGACCAACCATTGTAAGTTTAACTGAGGAGTGGGTGGTAACACCTACGAAACAAGTTTGTATTAAACTTATGGTCATCAGAGTTGAGTGATTTTACTTTACGGATTATATATATATATATATATATTCGTTTTTTGAGTAGAACGTATTTCGTAGAGCGCTCGACTCAAATGATTGAGGAGCATCATATAACCTGAATGTAACGCATCTACCATAGCAACCATTTAAATTTTCGCATTTAACTGCCAGCCTTCCAATTCCAACAGTTCAGTCGTCAAAATTGCCTGATGAGTGTGGTCCTTGCACCATACGAAACAGTTCTGTAGCAATAAAACGATGATTACTCGTGAAACCTGAACTTCTGTGAAGTTATATATACATATTTATTATATAGACCCGAGTGTTTTACTGGGAAATATACCACTCGTAAAATTCATAAACGCTACATCCGGGACCCGAGTGGTTTATTTTCCATAATCTCACTAGTGAGTTTATCGATGACGTAATTTCGGTCATTTCCCTCTATTACTTTATCGATGTCTTTTTGTCTATATAATAAAAAGAACATTACACGGCGGCTTGAAGATATGAATTTTATTTTCTCGTGGCAAAAACAATATTTTACTCACTCGCTGCGCTCGTTCGTAAAATATTGGTTTGCCACTCGAAAATAAAATTCATATCTTCGCGCCACCGTGTAATATCCTCTATATATATCTGTCTGATTTCGTTAAAAAGTGGCCACTAGGTTTTCACCTAGCGCTGGGGGAAGCCCAGGTCCAGGCCAGCCCTGCGTCCAAAATAGTAGGGGGCTTGGCGTCCTTGGTTAGTACAGCTGGATATATAGCCCAGAGACTGTCCAAACAGCTGGTGGGTGGATCAGGCCCGGGGGTCAAAACTAGTGGGGTAGGGAGGGGGCTGTTTTGACACAACCCCTTCAGTAAGCAGCAGTGTTTGGTACAGGCCTTGAGGGGCAGCTACCTTGGTCTTAATTTGCCCTAGCCAGCTGAATCAGGCCTCTGCTGAGAATGATTATCATGATAATTGCAGAGCTCAGTGGGAGGTGCAGACAGTCACCTATTGTCCTGGGTGGGGAGGGTCAAAGTCTTGGTACCAAGGACACACTTAGCGTAGGACCTTTGGACACTCGCTGAAGCCATGTTTTCATAAATCCAGACAGATATATTATATATATGAATCTTGTGGATTAAGAAGAGTGGAGAACGAAGACTTCAATTTAAGCAAAACAGCGCAGCTGATTGATGCATGTCAAATCCTAAACATGAGACATGATCAAAAATTTGTTAAATATGTAGCATACAATGTACAATAGAATGAAGATCATAGAAGTGAACTGCTGGAATGAAAAATCTCTACAAGATAAGATATGACCATCACAGTTTTAATCACAATTAAAAGCAATTGCCAATTAAGCCTAAAAACAAATTCAGGGCTTCAACAGGATTTAAAACCATGGCCTCACATTGCTACACTTCTCTACTAAATGAATAATTACGAAGACCCTTTCATTGAATGGGAGCAGGGCAATTTGTAGAGTTCATCTTTGTTAACAAGTGAACAGAATGAAACAGAGAATGAGGATGATGCAAACTAAGGGAATACAAATCTAAATGGAAAAAATCAGGGTTGTCATTAAGGGCTGGGGGCCGGAGGATGGGGATATCCCAAGGCTACCATGAAGGTGATCCCCAGCTTCGTTCAAAAAAATAGAAGAAAAAAGAAAACAAAAGAAATCCCTAGCTGTTTGATTACCCATCTACATGTGCTTGTTGTGTTTACCCAGCAACTTAAAATCTCATTTGACAGTGCTGAAAATTATGACCAATGCAGTTTTAAAAGTATACTAATGTTCCACTTCATGAAATAAGGGCTGTTGGTGACCAAAACAAATTATTGAATGTCACTGAGAAGGCCACACAGTGAAATAAAGCCTGCTGGACAGACCAATAAAGCACAGCATGTTTAGTAAGTGGATGCAATTAACAATAAAAAATGTTTATGTAGAAACTATATCTCAATTAATGATGAAATGTTTGAAACAAAGTGAGACTGTACAGGAAATTAAACAAGGTGGGCGTAGTCAAAATTACCTTCATCAAACCGATCAATTTCTTTTTCTTGTACCCTCTCTGTGGGAGGAGGTCGTCTTTGCCTTGGTATGTCCTCAATATTTTTTCCATCCTCTCCATAGGCCATAACATTTTGAAGCCTCCTTTTATCTTGCTCTGAAATAGACTCTACAAGGGAACAAAATATAAAATTGTCAACATCAGACATTTTACTTTTCAACATTCTGCTTCTACACTTGCTGTAAAGACCAAACAGGTAGGAAAATAACGTTTAAAGTTTGAGGTCAAGATGGCTGAATTATTGGTCAAAGTATTTTTGCATTTTTATGGGGAGGACAAAGTCAAGGTCAGTAAAAAGTGCAAAAAAAAATAAGAGGGGCCAACATCCAGCCATTCTGACCAAAAGGTCTTAGTCAATAAAACTTTTCTTGCAGGAACAATGTAGGAAATCCCAAGTGCAGTTATCTTACCCACTCGGGTAGCCACTCATACCACAGGATATGCTTCATCTTGCCTGACTTTTGGAAAAGACAGTCCAGTGTACTGCATCAACTTTTTTCCCAAAGTCTCCCTTTTTCCCATCCCCTCTTGCTCCAGGAAATGGGAAGTAAAAAAGACCTTTATAATGAGGTGTTTGAGGTACATTTATTGGATGTTTTTGCAAAGAAGCAAAGAACTGCACAATGTCTGTCCCATATGCTGTCAACAGGATGTTTGATGGTAGGAGAGGGGGAACTATTCTAGTGTTTTTTCGTTGCATAAACTGAGCAGATGGTTGTGCTAACAGAAAGTTGATCAGGTGACCAACTAATACAAAAGGCCTATAAGTGACAGCTAAGATGAACATACTGCCTGGAGAAGGTCTGTAAATCTCCTGTGGAACTTTGCTCCTGTGCATATCAATTGTATCTTTTGATCGCTTTCCACCTGAGAGATGCCTTGCATTCATGACCGTGGGTAAGGGCTTCTTGGGTGCACTATTCTGTTGCGTTCTCTCACTTCTACTTGAGGTAGGGTTACATGACACTGGAAGAGATTCACCTCCTGAAATTTGAACAGCAGAGTTAACAAGGAAATGTCACAAATAAAAAACTTTATCCCACTTCTCTATAAATCTTTTTAAAATAATAAAATTCATATTTGGATCCTTTGCCATGTCTTTAAGAGAGTTGACTTTAACATAAATACAGTGGCTATTACATGGGTGCACGGAGATAGACAGTACAAAATTCCTCCTTGAGTGTTGCTGCTGTGCTCACTTCTGAAATATTTTTCAAGATCTATGAAATACCAAACCATTTTACTTTAACATTTTTTGCTCTGTAACCTTTTCACCTGTGGAGATATTGTATTAATATTAAGCCTAATAATAAAGCAAGTTATTTTCTGCGATTTTATCTGGTATAATGGACCGAGATAACATCCAAAAAAGGAGGCATCAAGCCCCAAAAAGAGTGAGGTCCGAGCTCTTGGCCTTGTGAGAATATGAATTAATAATAACGATTGTAAAAGCTCATAATTTACCGGTAATATTAACACAACAAAATACTGACGAAGTTAAAGGGCTTTTTGACATCAAACACAGCTTTTAGATTCTAGGTTATAATGCAAATAAGACATAAATGACAATATCTTCAGGGAGATAAGACTTACTTTTCATGTTTTCCTGTAACTGTCTCCGTTGAAAATTGGTCAATTTTGATTCCTCCATCATAACTGTCAAACATTAAAATATCTGCATGTATGAATGACATTACGAACCTGAACTTCAAGGGTAATATCTTGTTATTTGTTTGTTACCTTTGAGTAAATTTTGCGTTTCTTTACTAACAGGGGCCGAATGAGTCGACCATAGCCCTCCTTTAGCAACTGGTTGTCTGTTGGACGCCATCTTTGTTTGTTTGTATCTATGCGAGCCCGCGACCTCGTCAGTATTCGTCCGCGGACTGAAGCACAGATCATGCTCAGTTTGTTTTCTTCGAAAACATGGCGCGAACCAACAGGAGCAGATTTGTTTTGGAGGTGGTTTTGAAAACTGTTATTTAGTAGTAAAGAAGAAAAATGAAATAGAGAGAAGACCATGTCGAAGTGTAAGTATATGTATATGTATTTGTTGCCAATTAACCAGCTGGGCAAGAGGCGCACTTTCGTCTAAAAATCATTAGCTTCTATGTATTTTTAACAGTATCGTTAAAAGGCAAATAACTACAAATGAGCCAGATTATTCTCGAAGGTTTAAAATAACAATTTGTCAAATACTACCTGGTCTCCTCCTGACACGTCCGGAAGTGATCTGCTCCCCCCAACCCCTCTCCCCCCTCCCCCCATCCCCTCTCCCCCCTCCCCCCATGGCTTAGGGATTTTTACCTGTAAGGTATAGGGCAGGGACAATGGAGACCTTTAGCATCAGGTTTTTCATGGGAAAATGCAAACTGGAAAACTCAGAAAGTCATGTGACCCAGTCTTGTGGTCACGTTTCAGGTTTGAATGGCAGGAAGAGCTTCCTGCTGTAAGTGCAAAGTGTCTCACGGCAAGGTTTTTTTGCTACTAAATATTCTACTGCCTCATGTTTAAAGACACAGAGTAGCTTTTTATATCTGCCTGCAATGTGCCAGCTAGATTTTTGAACTTGAATCAGTAAGGTGTTCATGTTTTTTGGTGATAAAGTGATGCACCTTGACTTGAAGAAAAACAACATGGCATCACTGAACAATGAACGCCTTGCTAAAATTTGAACCCTGGCAACGTACTGCATGTAACTGCAAACTTCGGTTTGGGATTTCTCATGAAAAACTTGATCTCTATTCTGACACTTCAGCACCGTCTGAGGCTTTTAAAGGAGCTGTGTCACGAAATTCAGCCAAATTAGGAAATTACAAAATCCCCATTAAACTAAGAGAAACGTAAAAATAACCGCTCAAAACTTTAAAGGAAGGTTAAAATAACATAACAGAAACAACAGATGCGACGGATGGGCAAAACTGAAGATTGAAACGGATTGAAATTCGGGTTTTTGAAAACTGTTCAGCCTAACAGTTTTTCAAAGTTGATGCCTGCTGCTTGTAACTTCAAAAATAATGCTCAGGAGACATATTTGTTTGTCGTGGATCTCTGATTTTGTCATTTACATGTAATTTCTTTGCTTACTTTAAGTTCCATAGTGATTGAGAGCGAGTAATTGGCAAAATTAAACAAAATGAACTGGACTACCATGACACAGCCCCTTTAAGGCTGGTTTTCACTAGCGACGTAGTCGGAGTCGTAAGCGGAGTCGTAAGAGCGCTTATGACCTAGTGAAAATCAAAAATCGGAGTCGTAAGCGGAGTCATAAGCTTGACGGAATCGGAGTCAGAAGAATCAGAACGTTTCCATTTTCTTGCGACTCCATTTATGACTCCGTCGCTTGCATTCCGCTTATGATCTAGTGAAAACCAGATTGTCGGAGTCGGAAGCAGAAGTGGAAGGATAAACCAATCACAATACACGTTCCCACGCTTTGTGATTGGTTTGGTTCTTCTGCTTCTGCTTCTGACTCCGACAATCTGGTTTTCACTAGATCATAAGCGGAACGTAAGCGACGGAGTCGTAAGCGGAATCGTAACGCTATTTTCACTAGATCATAAGCTCTACGCTTCTGATTACGACTCTGACTCCGACTCCGACTCCGTCACTAGTGAAAACCAGCCTTTAAAGGACTTCGATGACACCCCTCATTGGGAATAACACTTGCTCCATGCATTGAAAACTTTATTATCACAGATGAATGGGGACATTGTGAATAGTGGTATGATTTACAAACATCTGGGAAATCATCAAAAGTGAAGAGTGTCATCCTCATACATGTTATACTAATATTCTTTGAGTCTGGCCTATATGTTGAGATTTCTTTTGAACTTAAGGCCCAGTTCCAGTGCTCGACCTTAACTTTTTAAATTGCTGGTCGTGGGACTAGTTGAACTGAAAATTTCCTAGTCCTGAGTAAATCTGTGGTAATCCTTCCTGATAGCAGCATGACAATATTATTTGCAATATCTTTTTACAATTACAAGTAAGTAGTTTTTCATTTTATTGTAAATAGTTTCTAAAAAACCTTTTAGAGGAGATACTGTTAAAGTTTATCAGTTTATCAGTTTAAATTTTGTTGATGTCATCGTGAAACTTCCTAATGCCACTGCCAGAGAG
Source organism: Porites divaricata (assembly GCA_038088405.1). Lineage (NCBI taxonomy): Eukaryota > Metazoa > Cnidaria > Anthozoa > Scleractinia > Poritidae > Porites > Porites divaricata. Next base: position 23,411,488 of record JBBMOI010000009.1, on the reverse strand, counting down.
TCAAAGAAGAGTGACAGACATTGACCAGGCTAGCCCACAATTTAATAAGTAGTTACTAGTCCTGTGACTAGTGGTTCTAAGTTTCTACTAGTCCAGAAGAAATTCGCACTAGTCCAGGGCTAGTGGACTACCACTAAGGTCGAGCACTGAGTTCAGACGCCAAACTTCTCATGAGCTGAACCTAATACACTGAATTAAGTACATGAAAAGTTCGGCATCTGAACCAATTAGGAACGCCTGTTTTCAATTTAGAACAGCTCAGCCATTCTTCCTGCCTAGCCCGGCCAAGAATTTCAACTTCTGATCAACTTTAGTGTGACTTTCTTTGATTCAAACATTGGACTGTTCATGTACCAAACCTAATGCATAAATTATTGTAACAAATAATTTTTGTAAGCAGTTTGACCAAAATGAGCATTATTCTCCTTTTGAATTTAGTTCGGCTCGAATTAAGGTCGGCGTCTGAATCAATTCAGCCAGTCTAAATGATTGGAGTTGGTCTTAATAAGCCATTTCCAAGTTCGCCCGGTCCTCTGTATCAAAATGAGGTTAAGTGCTCAGCCTTTGATTTGAAAATGATTTTTCATTCTCATGCAAGTAAAACTCATTTTCACAAGAAAGGTTGTGCACTTGGCCTCATTTTGAAAGTGAGGGTTTTTGGAACTCGGAAGTAGCCTATTTGAATTAGGTTTGGCTCATGGAAAGTTTGGCGTCTGAACTGGGCCTTAGAGACACTCTTGCCCCCTTCCTTGGGAAAGACACTTGTGGTAAATTTCCGCAAATAGCTCTGGGTCCTCATGGACTGACTCTGAATGATGTATCATCAATGCTTGTAAAGGTGGTGTATGTTGGTGCATTTTTTATCTTTCACAAGCAACTACTCCAATAACTTGAATTCCCTTCTAAGTCAAACTGTTTTTCATTTCCCCTCAGAGTTCAAGTTACCAGGGCTCTACTGTTATATCTAGTGGACAAAAAAAGCAATCCCATTAGAGCTGAACCCAAGGGGAAATATTTCTTTTGTGACAAATTGTAACAGTGTTATAAAATTTACTGATGCAACACTTTAACATGCAGCTTTTCTTTTTCTTTCTTGAAGTTTGGCAACATCCTAATGTCAATATTTTTAAACATTTTAACATTGGAGAATGGAAGAAGTGCTCCAAAGAAGGAGAGGTCTCCACTATTATGGTGGGTATAAACATAAAAAGGTTTTCCTTTGGACAGAAATACAGTAGTATACCATGGGTATAAAAGAAAGAGATGTTGTCATGGTCAGGTGGGCTGTTTGGCAGTGAAAGCAAAGCAATCAGCTGGTGATCCGAGCAGTATTCAAAGCTTTGATTGCTAGATTGCAGGTCCCAAACAGCCCAGTCAAAATGACAGGGAAAGCTCACAATTACTCCAGCTGCCTAATCAACACTTTGGTTTAGTAATATTAAAATTAATGATAACCACCCAAATTTTAGGTCTTTGCACCTGCTTCTTTTGTTTTCCTGCCTAATATTGTAAAACATTTTGGCTGGCCTGCCTATTTGCTGAACTCCCAGTCATCGTGCCTCCAGTTAATTCCTGAGGGTTTCATGACCTAATCATATCTACAAGTACATCCAACAGTGTTTAAACCATTTGCACTGCCTTTGCAAAGGGTTAATAATAAATAATAATAATAATAATAATAATTTAATAACTTATATAGCACTATTTAACATATTCTGATCAAAAGTGCTTTACACATACAATAAAATTGAAATTATGCTGTTACATATGTACAAAAACTAGTTATAATCAATGAAAAATAGAGAAGAAAAACACATTTAAAAAATAATTATCATTAAAATAGGAAATAAATTAAAATGCTGACCGTAACAAAAATGTCTTCAGTTAACGGCTTTACATAATAGCACAAACTTCAACTGTGTGCAGATGTACGTAATAAATAATTATTATCGTTCTTTCTTTGCAAATAACCCCATTTAGGACAAGCAGCTAAAAGGTACGGTGTACAGAATTACTGGTTCAATTCCTGCCAGCAACTTCATTCAGTTTCCTCGTACTAGTACACAGTCACTGGGATTGACTGGGCGGTATCTCTACTGCCTCTTTCGGCCAATCCCTGGCAAATATTTTGTGGTGCATATTGATGTGGCAACAGATGATGGGCTGACCATTAGGATTTCCTTTTCAAACATGTTCAAGGAGTTCAAGTCAACTTCAACATGGCTTCAATTTCCATTTGTGTCAAGCCCTGCCCCAGGATCTGTTGATGAAGTTACTGTTGGCGAAGCGTCAGTGTTAAGCGGTAAGTCCAATAATAATGTAAGTCCTCTATTAAGGCCCCCTCCCCTCCCATATTCTTTACTCGTAAATGAGAATAAATGTCTTTTTTTGATCTTCCACTGTCTTTCCTTGTTGTTGCCTTTATGAGCACAGGATACCAAAATTATCAATGCCTTCAATTAAATATTGAATTAAATAATTTTGTCTCACTCTGTATCAAACATTGTCTACCCCTCAGCCATCAAACCATCTTTCCAAATTCCCACCCTTCTGTAAGTCATCCAGCTGTGAATCAGAATAATAAATTTTCAGAATAATGAATAATATTATTTTCTTGGGTATCTTAGGTCTTGTTGGCATGACCCCACAGGCGACGCGATGGACTGTTCTGGTGCTGGACTTTCGATACATCTTATCTGTTTACCTGAACCGCCAGTATGCATACATGAAGAACATTCGTTTGTGTGCCAAAATGTTTCTTAAAGGACTGTTTACTAGCGACATTGATTATCAGCCTGGAATCTCTGCTTCTGAAGCCCGGAAACTGGGTTTGTTAGACCAAGGTATCAGTCCCATGCCAAGAGAAATGGCATTTTTACTACCAAAAGGAGAGGATTGGCTTCAGCTGTATGACTACATCAAATTTCCCCCTGATTCTAAAGTTGCTCAATTTGGAATCATAGCAAATGTGAAGTCTACATTGAGACACCACAAGACTGTCCCAGTTCATCAAAGTTCAGAGAGGGAACATTTTCATTACCAGGATAAAAAAATTAAGCCAAATCATCGTAGTCATGTTAATGTCAATGGAAAACTGCCTAAAGGAAGTTATGGAAATGTTCCTGTAAGGGATGAAGAGAAGGTGAATAATTACTGAGTGCAAAGAAAGTCAGTTTTACAGCTTGCCATTCAGGCAAGCTGTAGTGGTGGCGGGCATGAACTAGCCCAAAAGTCACTTCGACTAGCCTGAAAAGGTTTTTTGATAATCTGTAATTTGAATTCCCTTAAAACCTTCATTGCCAATTCGGCAAGTTAGGAACAGAATTCATTAACCTGAAAGCAAAATCCACTAACTCAGGTCCACTGGAGAGTACTAACTTTCTCTCTGGTCACTGATTCTATGCTTTGTAGACAGAAAAGCTTGGCAGTGTTATGTCCTGGTTTTAGTAATGTATGAACATATTTTTCTTGTCAGACGGGCCAGGCAGTAGCTTCTAGAGTGGCATTAGTTGACAGACTTAATCCACAGAAACAACCTGCAAAGAAGGTATGTGGTAATACCACTCAATATTTGTCAATTAATTTTCTTAGTCAAAGGGGAAGTGAGGATTTTCAACGTCTTGCTATCGCTAAGTTTAGGTAATCCTACCTATCCCTTTCACTTTTCATTGTGCTATCCTCAAGCACTGTTGTCAGAGAAGCTGGGTCTTCAGCTTTCAACGATGAACATTTTGAGCCTAAATAGGGGTGCTTAATAATTGTCGCCAGCACTTTTTCAAGCATTTATGGTAAATGTTTTTCTCTTTCTTTCTCTGTGTTTGTTCTTTCTTGGAAAACTGTGCAAAGGAGAAAGTAGCTCAAGTCAGTCATTAAACCTGTGTGTTATGTTTGTTCCTTAGCGGCAGTTTGTCATTCCTACTGCCCTTCCAACTGTTGGAGAGCAGGGAGCAGATTTGTTAGATGAGAACAATGGTGAAGTGCATGTTTATGCCCATCCAAGTAAAGTTGTCAATAATCTTCAACATCCTAAAGAGAGAGAAAAGGTACGATTTGTTTTGAGCCCAATCTTTTTCTTTTATTCTTATAGTACTATTTCGTCCATGTTGCAATCAGATGGTTCAGCAACTGAATGTAATAGCTGCCCACAGTCCATTCTAGTTCAGGGTACTACTGTAGCTGTCTCCCTTCGTTACCTACCACCTGTTAGCTGCCTTTTCACTTACCTACCTGTCCCTCCCCCAACTCACTGGCCTGCTGCCTACCCCCTAGTTGTACTTACCTACTTCATGCCTACCGACCTATCTACCTATCCACCCTCCCACCCACTTGACTGGCCTGTGAATTCGAACTTATCTAACTTTTGGGATAATATAGTTTTTCTTTCAGGAGAAAAGGCAGAAGTTAGTACCTACCTACTTGTCTGCCAACCTGTTCATCTGCCCCCTGACCTGCTTACATGCTTACCTATATGGGGACAGGGGTGTTTACCATTTTACACAAACCAGTCAGGTGGAAATCTTGTACATCATTGTAAAGTCTATAAAATTTGACATGGTGGGAGAACAACAGGCTACACGGTATATCAAAATCAGCTTAACAGACCAAAAAGAATAGGAAAATTGCATCGCCTCAAACTACGGCCCATATTTTCTGAAGCTTCCCATATGGAATGGCCCAAACCATTTGATTTTCCAACTGCATTTTTTCAGTTTCTCTATGTAAATTGTAAGTGCCCACTCCCTTGTGTACCAACTAATCTACCTGCAGACTTTTTTACCTGCCCACCCAATGACCCACCTATCTGCTTACCTTTTAACAGTTAGTTTTGACCTACCTCATGCCTACATTCCAACTTAGTACCTAGTATGTAGGTTGCAACTGCTCCAGCATAGATGATAAACTAAATTGTATTTTAATTGGTTCTTTTATGGTCAGTTTAGACGGTACGATTTTTGCGTACCATTATCCTACACAACTAGCATACATCACGACTTTTGACCATCCACATGCACACAATTTTCACTTACTATCCACACGTGTTGTACGGATGTCGTGGGTCTAATTCACACAACACGATCTGACGTGAAGTCATGACATATGCTAGTCATGCATGATGGTTGTAAGTAAAAATCATACCATCTAAATCAGCCTTTAGACTTTCATAAAAACAAACATGTGATGCATTTGTGAGTAAATGAAGGTGCTATCCTAATGGCTAAAGTTTGTCTCTATAGGCTGCTCAAAATACAATAACACTGAAATGCAATTTTCGTGAGCCTCAAAATTTTTTGGGGGCCCCACCGATGAAAACAGGGCAGCCTCCCTCCCATACCGTCCTCTACACAAAGCTACCCAGCTGTGCTGTGTAATTAAAGCCATGCTTTTAAATCTAATCAGTTGTTGCCTACTTACACATGTAATGGTTTTCTCCTTTTACATTCAATTTGCTGAAGAACCCTGATTTACCTACCAAGCAACCTACCTACTCACCAATATACTTACTTACCTAAAAAGTACATACCTACCACTTACTTGATATGCACTTTTCCTTCTTAATTATCTTCCTTCCTCCCTTACAGTGTGCACTTGTTCACTGGTTCATATTACACAACCTTTTTTTGTTTTTTAACTCCTCAGTTTCAGAGAGCGGAAATACCAAAGGCTACTAAGGCAGGAAACTTTACGGTAAAAGTGGATTCATTTTTGTGTAATTGAACATTTATTGCTAATACAGCATCATAATTAACTAAATGCACTTTTATTATTTAATTACCCTCCTTAATAGAGAACTGTAGATTCCCAAAATATCAAGTGGAATCAACTTTTCTTGCCTTTTTTGTAGACTCTCAAACCAGATCCCATTTTGTCACTCAAAAGAGTGGTAGGCTTTGGAGGTGGTACTTTTCGTGAGGTAAGCTTGATTTTGCGCTTTTGTTTCAGTTTCTTCAGTGGTAGTCTGTGGTTTTTAATCCTGGTTTTAACAGGCAATAAAAAGTGGCAGAGGTAAAAAAAAGTAAACTAATCAATAACACTGAACATTGTAATCAATTTTTGTGGAAAAAAAGCATCAGGGACAAATGTGTACTTGCATTTTTGAACTGATTTAATTTAGACAACTTAATGAGCTTCTGAATTTGGCTCTGTTATTGTTTGCCTAACAGTGTAAAGAGCTTTTCAGTTTTCCTTTTAATATCCCCTTCTATTAATGTAAAGACTACATCTCCACTGACAAGATAACTGTATTTTGCTCAATGGTATATGTATTGTGCACAATTAGAAGACGTGCAGTGTAACGTCAACTCTAGTCCCATTTCTCCTTTAAGAAACTGTTTAACAGTCAGTTGGTTTACATTGTAAGTAGTTTTTCAAAATGACGAATTACAATATTATTATCCCCCAAAATAGACTAGTATTCACATTTAGCAACAAAACACAATGTGATAATTTCACTTTCTTTAAATGGAGATGATACCCTGCATTTTAAGCAGGAAATGATGCCGATGGATTTTCGACACTCAATCAAAAACTTTAACGTAGCGTCCAATGAATGTCAGACTCTCATGATTTAGTGAGGAGAATACCTGGTAGTAATTTTCAAACAACACAACAACATGAAATGTTTTTTTTTTTATTGAATAAGCGTCAATCTTTTTGCTTAAAGGCACTGTGGACCAAGAATGGATCATGTATTGTGTACCCATGCCATGCCATCATTGTGTCAATAGATGTTACATCAGGTCACCAACAGTTCTTTATGGGCCATACAGATAAGGTATTTTAAAGTCCTGTGCATGAGATACCAATTCCAGAGGGAAAAAGATGGAAGTTGCCTGTGAGTAAGGCTTGATAGCCCTTGAATTGAACAAAGGCAAATGTCAGACAGGGAAACAAGGAAAATTATAATTATATTGGTATCAACAATTTTTAAAACTATACTTTCAGATGGCAAAAGAAAACCTCTCCTAGTAGGCATGATGTGTTTTGGAGTCTGGGCATATTTTTGGTTTTTGGGTTAAATGTTTGTGGATTCTGGGGTGTGTTTTGGATTCTGGGAAGTGTTTGTCTCTACGAGCCACTGTATATTTGATAGGAAATGACTCTTTTAAAGATCATCTTGGTCCATACAAATTTCGTTATTCACTAGTATGTTTTTCCTTGTTCTATGATATTAAGTCGGAAACACTTTATTTATCTTTTCAGGTGGGGTTTGTTGCACAAATATGATGTTTTACATTTGTTGCTTAATAAAGTGTGTGAGTCTGTGTGAATTTTTTCATATTTTTAGGTCTCTGCACTTGCATTTGATGGAAAAACAGACATTTTAGCTTCTGCTCAAACTGGTTCACCATCAGTTATAAGAATTTGGAAATACCAGTCACGAAAATGCAGTGCCATGTTTAGAGCAGAGGTTCATAATGTTCACTGTATAAGGTAAAAGCCAGCTTTTTGAAAGTTTTTTAGGGTTGAAGATCCTGTAGTATAATGGATGTTAAAGTGACAACCCTTGAAAAAATACTGAAACTACCACCTCCCTCTTTGAAATAGAAATGCTCTCCACCTCTAAATTAAGACCTTTCAGGGTGCAAAGAAAGTCAGTTTCACAGCCTGCCATTCGGGCAAGCTGTACATGTAGCTAGCACATACTAGCCCACGAGTCATTTTAACTAGCCCCAAAACCCTTTTTGATTAGCAGGATTAATTACAGTCCTTCTGTAATTTAATTTCCCTGAAAAACAGCACTTGGCCATCAGGCAAGTTAAGAACAAAAATCACTTGCCCGATAGCAAAATCCACTAGCCTTGGGCTATAAGACATGACTTTCTTCGCATGCTGCCTTTTCTTTTGTTCAACTCTTCACAAAGCAATATTAAGTTACGTAATTTTATGAGGGCAAATTTCAGAACTTATCCATGCTCTTGCAGGGATCTAGGGACTTCTTCTTCTTTACTAACTTGTTGGATTTGTTTATAGACAAAGGGCTTAGTATAGACTGGGGCAGAAATGCAAGCAGGGGTTTTACTGTCAAACTCAAAAAACTGTGAAGCGAACACTTGATATATGCCAGGGATGTTTACTGTGTTATGAGCAATCTCAACAAAGATCAGGACATGCGAGCAAGGCACAAAACCACAAACTACTGTTTTTGCATGCAGTTGCCAGCCATGCTTTTTCCTTAAAACACCATAACATTTTAGAATTATTTCTGGTGTTCATGTTTTTCTGAGCTTTACTGTGGTTTTATCAATGACAGTTACAGGGCTGTCATGAAGATTTCAAGGGTACTGTAAATGTAATTTTAGTAGACAGGGAATTAAACACCTAGCGAGTCTTTTTTCTTTTTTAGTTTAGTTTTCTTTTTGTTTCCTATGCATGAAAGTAACCAAGGTTCATGCTCATATAAAAAAGGGAATGGCTTACTGTAGTTTGCGAAATGAAATGAAACGAAACGAAATGGAAATCTGTAGTTTGCGAAATGAAAATCTGTAGTTTGTGAAATGGAAATTTACTTTCTCGCTGCGTCTACTCGGAAATTCCCCTCAAAAAAGCCGTTTCGCACAGAAAGTTCAGATTAAGCGGAATGCGTGACGTTTTCGTTGCCACTTATAAAGTTTAAATTAAGCTCAGGCGTTTTTGAGTGACGGACAGCAACCGGAAGCAAGACCTCTGCCCTTTTTATATACCTTGACGCCACCACAATTGTATTGATAAGTGTCATTACTCTTATAGAGACGATCTGCCAGAAAATTTGCCCAAGAATGCAAAAAGTGCACTTCCGGTGGAAAGTACATACTCCGATGTTCCATTCTTGAAATGCATATATGAACTATATATAAGGAGAAAGGTGCAAATGTAAGTTCCACTGAGAAATAAGTTAGCTTCTGCGGGCTGATTGCTCCTCGGCCCCGGGTGATCGCCTGACCCGTTAGAAAATGTAACGCAAGGGTCTCCTACGTAGCAAATGTATGAATATAAGATTATAGAGGTATAATATATGTATTGTTGGATGTTATGTATCAAACAGTTCCAGTTTCAATCTCGTTATCCATTGGGCATGTAGGGCATATCAAATATAGTTAAATGCTTTTACACAAACTGCCACATTCTGTGTACGACGACGATTGTGGTTTCGTGTGCGTTGCCCACGATCTTTGTTATGGTATGGATGATGTGCATTATTAGATGTGAAATATATTTCAGATAAGTTCCAGTTATAATCCCATTAGCCACTGATGAAATTTAGTTTGCAAGGCTGACGCTGGATTAGGATAGATCTAAGCTTTTCTGAAAGGGGAGGGGGTTACTGGCAATTATTTTAAACACGAGTATTTATAGTACTAGTATTTTTCTTTTGCGAAAACTAAGCCGAAATTCTTATTGCAACCAGGGGCGTAGCCAGCACATATTATAACTGTAGGCCCGTGCCTACAAAGTTTTGGTTTGATGCGTTGTTGGGGCGAAATAAAAAGCTTAAGAGCTCAAAGTGTTGGTGAGGTCAAGGCGTACAATTTACAGGATATGTGGAAATGAAAATTAGCCAGGCCTACAACAACTCGAAAATCTGGCTACTCTCCTGGCAACCCCACTCGATCCCCTCAAAAAGTAAACTGGACTACCCCTCATCGTTAGCTAATTGATGTGGTAAAGGTTTTCTTTTCCATTCTGCGAATGATTAAGTATAAGAAAAGTTGTTCTGAGTAATTTTTGAAATTGTTTTAACCATTTAGTAGCGGTAGTGTATTTTCATTATCAATTATTGTTAGATTTTAGAACCGTTTTTGTTGAAATTAAATTACCTATCCTTCTCTATTATTGAATCACTTATTTCTTTATAAGAGGTGATGAATAGTTTCCATTTTTCCGTCCAGTGAAGGCCATTGTAAGAACCGATGCAGCAAACTCAATGACTTTCCTCCAAAGGGAATTCCTGCCATCAAATGACACTTAAACAACTAAAACTTCTGCTGGAAATACTTTTATTCCGGCATTTGTTTATCTATACAAAACGTTAAAACCACCATTTTCCAAAGTAAACAAAAAAGCCACAATGATGTATGTTATCGGTTCGTTTGAATATCGCGTGACGTTTCTGATTAAGATAAAGCGTTTTGACGGCCACGGGAAGTGGACTTCTTGCATCGTTGGGTAGACTTGCTCACAAGTTGAGCTTTTGAGCGCGAGACTTTGAGAAAGTCTAATCGTTGGGCAGTAGTTCTTGGGCAAATTTTCAGGCAGATCGTCTCTATAAGAGTAATGCCACTAATCAATACAAATGTGGTGGCATAGAGGCATATAAAAAGGGCAGAGGTCTTGCTTCCGGTTGCTGTCCGTCACTCAAAAACGCCTGAGCTTAATTTAAACTTTATACGTGGCAATGAAAACGTCATGCATTCCGCTTAATCTGAACTTTCTAGGCGAAATGGCTTTTTTGGAGGGAATTTTCTGTTTTGAATATCCGAATATCCACATTTCGCAAACTACAGATTTCCATTTCGTTTCATTTCATTTCGTTTCGTTCCATTTCGTTTTGCAAACTACAGTAAGCCAAAGGGAAATCCCTGCCTCTGGTCCTCATAGTGACATCCCTGCAGTAATGGCATTTCTATTAAGTGCAACCTTACATAATTATTTCTCAAACATTTTAGTTTATCGTACAGTGGAAACATTTTGTGCGGAGTTGGAAAGGATGGTCATGGCAAGCAGGTGAATATATGTTGTTTGAATATTATCTGCATCCTGTGTCAATGTGGTACCTAAGGGATCAAGGAGTTTCACTGTTAGAAGTCCTTTCTTTCTATGTGAAGGAAGTTTAAACCAAATGGAATGTTACTTGCCTTTGGCCCTTATTGTGGTTCCGGATTTGTGCTCCTCATATTCACTCCTGTCAGATTTTGGTACATGTTCCAAGCACTCTTGGTCAAAGCCTCAAAGTACATTTCAGCATGCTGATGCATGGCATCTTTTTTCTGTGGAGTGCATTCTTTAGTTTCTTTATATCCCTCCCATCCTATCCCCTTATCTTCCATTGTAAACAAAGTGTTTGTGACGATTGCCTGCCAGTGGACAACTCCATGTGATGTGGAGCTCATGGCTGAGTTGCAAGGATCGCCGGCCATGGGAGCAGTTTTTTGTCTAGACCTGGCTTGTCACAGTGGAGGCCCCAGATGGCCCAGGCACCCATCTTCCATACACTGTACAGTGTGATGCAGTTGTTAACCTTCCCTTTAATTACATCATTCGTTGAATTTGTTACATTATTATCTTTGTTTCAGATGGTTGTGGTGTGGGATGTAAGCCATGCTGTCAGAGGTGGTGAGATGTCTATCATTGCCAAGGCTCATACTGATGTTGACATTTGCCGCATGAGGATAGCAGAGTTTGATGACAGCAGGTACTGCAATTAACAACTGAAAATACTCATCTTTTTCTTTACCACTCAGTATTACACTATCTTTTAGTGATGACATGAGTAGTATAGTCAGGACGTTTCTCCACTCTTAATTAGATTGGAATCTCACTAAAGTGAAGGTTGAATACATCACTGGCAAGACAGCTGATGTCATGAATAGGTATCTCACCAGAGTAACGGGTCCATACTATATAATTATACTCTAAAGACATGTGATTCCATTTAGATCATTTTTAAAGGAATATTAATATTTTTTTCAATTGATATCATTCAGAAGTCCTTCTTCAACTTTGTACTGGTTAATTAAAAATGAAAGGATATAATGCTTCATTTTCCATTTTATAACTTATTACTTAATAATAATTATGATAATAATTATTATTGATAATAAATGTATTATGATAATAATGATAATGTTATTATTGCTACCACTATTTGCAATACCATTAATTTTGACAAAATGCAGGTTCTATTAGAAATACTATGACACTCCTGGGCTTCCTGTGGCCCAAGATTTCAACGTCATGGGTCACCGTATTTCTGATGTCCTGTTGCAGGGTATGGTTTTATGTAATGAAACAAATCCAATGAAAGCAGCTTGGAATGAAGATAATAATATTATTATTGTCAACCTGGGGTCTGTTCAGCTAAAAAGACTGACTATTAATCTCATGAGCTTCCTTTAAACTGCAACATGCATGTATGAGCCCACACACTACTATTTACAAGTGTTTGTGCTTCCGTTTAATGTCTGAATCTTATTTGCATAGTTTAATTTTTACTGTGCACTTAAAGAAGGGAAACCAGAAACCTCTTTTAAAGACATTTATGACACTTAATACACACCATATCAGTAATATCTTATTATCTTATGCATCACACCATTCTGTTCACCTTTACATGTATATAACATTTTCATGACAGACTGGTTTCCTGTGGCAATGGCAACATCCGGTTCTGGCGAATTCGTCATGGTTCTTTGAGGTCATGTCCAGTTGACCTTGGTCGTCATGGTTCTGTTGATTTCAATGACATTGTTTATGGAGCTAAGGATCCTTTAAGTGCAGATCCTACAGTTAGGAAAGTGTGAGTGTTATTATTATTCTTTTTTGTTGTTGTTGTTTTGCAGTTCCATCAGTGGCTTTGGTTTGGGATCAGTATAGCATTAAACAAGCTTTTTGGGGGGTTTAGGGGCACCCCAGTTATAGATACCCTTGGAAAGGGATGCAATAAGAGTCTAAACATAAAATTCTTGGATTCATTTGAGCACTGTTGGTTAATGGCAGTTGTGTGCTGAGTTTGAAATGAAACAAACAGTATTCTTCACCTCAGTAATAATCACTACGATATGATTATATAGTTCTGGAGGACTCTGATCAACAATCTTCTTGTTTACTTTTTATTGATCATTCCGCACTCCAGATATTCTTGCACTAGCCATGGAACCGTGTATCAGATTGACTATCAGAAGATCATGCTGGATAAAGTTATCAGACTTCTCCCTGTGGGTTCACATCACAATCCTGTTGGTAAATATGGTGGCACCACTCCAACTGAGTTTGGGCTTGGAATTAACTCACTCTGTGTGAATGAGTCATTCTGTGCCACTGGATCTGATGATGGTATACTTCGATTATGGCCTTTGGACTTCTCTACTGTCTTCCTTGAAGCTGGTAATAATATAAATGTATCAAATTTTTGTCTTTTAATCTTATTCATAAATTATCATAATTAGTTCTACTTAAAGATTGTTTCTTTGTTTAGTTTTTACCCATGATTGGTTGACTGAAACAAAAATGCCAGGTCAGAGTTTTTATGGTTAAAACATGATGTCATTATGGCAGGGATATCTTTTCATGATGTTTTGGTTTCTATGAAATGGTAATCTTTTCATTGACAAACCTGCAACTACATGTAATTCCAGTTTTATAAGATTATACCATGAGGACTGTCAGCTACAATGTATGTGTTACAGGTCAAATTTGTTCTCAGGTTAACATTTTTTAACCTAGGTTGATTCTCAATTTCCTTTATCTGCTGGGGCTAGAAGGCAAAGAAAATTGAGAATCAACCTAGCTAGGTTAAATCAAAATTAATCTGAGATCAAATTTGACCTGTAACAAAATGTAAAGCAATTTGTTTTGTGGCACAAGTGACTTGAAAAGCAGCACTCTTAACAACCTTAAGTTTTGAATGTTTCATGGCAAAAAGACTCAAAGAATAGATAGAATGGTCATAGTTTTTAGAGTAATTAATTTTGTGAAAAGCTCTATAGCTAAGTTCTTCATAAGGCCTAACCATTCAGTAGCTTCCTTAAAGTGAAGATCATTGTCTTGGCCATTGTGACTGCACAAGCTTGTCCTTGTCTTGTTAATTAACGCAATAAAAATTTTAAATAAAGAAAAAGTCATTATCCTTACATGAGTGACAACTGATTCCTTGGTCTTTTAAACGTCTGTAAACGTGCATTCTTAGACTTGACAAACTGAAAGATTGTTCAATTTTATCTTTTTGTTAGAACATGAGGGGCCACTGACAGCTGTGAATATATCCAGTGATGGATTGTTTGTTTTAGCAGGGACAAAAACTGTAAGTAATATCATAACATTAATGCAAAGCTCCTGAGCCATAAATCAAGCTTGCTCCTGTTTAATTTCTTTTTTTTGCTATCATGGTGTAATAACATTATTACATGTGTGTGCTAAATAAATATTCTTCTACATTTTGGAAGGATTCCATATCAGCTTCTTTGATTTTCCTGTTCATTTTTTTAAAGGGTAATCTTGGTGTCTTACAAGCTTCAGCGCGATCCTACACCACTCTAATGAGATCACACACTAAGCAGATCCTAGCTCTGTCCTTTGATTCAATGCGTCGTTATCTGGCCACAGTGTCCACAGATCAGTCCATTAGAGTTTGGGATCTTGATACCCTTGCACAGCTGTTTGATTTTCAAGCCCCAGGAGAAGTTCCCTGTGCCATTGCTTATCACCCCCGACTGCAGTGCTTTGCTTGCGGCTTCATGTCTGGCTGTGTCAGGGTGTTTGATGTTGGAACAACAAATCTCTTGGCTGAGCATAGTCAACATGCTGGTCAAGTAACTGGTTTGGTGTTCTCACCAAATGGAGAGTTCATGCATAGTGCAGGTGCATTAGGTAATGATTGTTAAACTGACATGAAAGTTGTAATTGAGAGAATCCTAGCTCATTCGTGCCTATGGTCTTCTGATCTTCATATTGCTCCCTTTAAAAATGAACCTCAGGAATCCAATGCTTATTTCATTTTTCCTTTCTATGGAAGAATTGTGTAAGGATCCTAGAAAATTAGCATCTCAAAACCAGGTTCAACTTAAGTGATATTAATTCATCAACAAGCTTGTGTCTCTTACTAGTAAATTTATTGATGTTTGCCAATGTTATTGTTTGTGCAAATCCTTGCTGTGCACACATTATTCATGTCACAAAGTCATGTGCCTGAAGGATTTTCAAAACTAGTAAATTTTTATATTTTATCAACTGAAGGTCCTTTTCTGTTCGAGTCTGATGAAATGCATGGCAAAAGTGCATAACAATAAACATTATTTTTCTTAACATCAAAAGCATATTCTAACATTCCAGTCTTTTATGGGACTGGGTTTTGCTCTTATGCCCTTTAGCTCCCTCCTAAATAGCACTTTGTAACTTTACTTCACTTTTGGTTTGCCGTAGAAGCTTAAAAGTTTTCAAAGAAATTATTTTCACTTAAGCCGTGTCTGCTGTCTTGCTTGGTAGGTTCTCTTGCTCTGTATGATGCAGCTGATGAGGGGTTCCAGCTGACCCGTGTACTGCCCAATACAGTAGTAATGGGGGGTAAGTTTGGACCACATGTACTGAGCGTGAGTGAAGACAGCCTAAGGTTGGCATTTATTGGACCATCTGAATACACAGTGACTATTGCCAATGCTAGATCTTTGGATGAGGTAAGTCTTAAGTGAGGTTATCTTTTTTTTCCAGGGATTTGTTGTAAACAGTAATAAAAACCAGCCCTCTCACTCTTAGACGTACCACAGAGTCAACTCTCTTAATGGGCTCCTCCCTCAAATTGGGACTTCTAGAGCTCACCTTTGTTTATCCTTTTGTTTGACTATAAGGTTGATCTCTTTATGATGAACACTTCTTGTCCCAACTACGTCTATTTCTAAGAGACTAACTCACACTGACTTCAGTAAGATTTTAGGGGTCCAGGTATATGTAATAAGTAGACAGGGAATTGAGCACCTAGGGTGTTCTTTGGGTTATATTTTCCTTTTTTTCCCTTTAAAAGTAGCCAGGGGTCATGCTCATAGTAGCCAGGGGAAATCCCTGGCCCATGGTCCTTAGTGACAACTGTGATTCACTTGCAAATGATTGTCTAGTCTTATTTTTAAGCAGTCTGGGAAAAGTGTGGTCATTCTTCTCAGGTTCCTTAGGCAGAAGTTGCAGTAAGAAGCATCAAACTGTCTGAGGTTATGGTCTAAAATTCAGCCTCAGCAGGGATAGTTCAGTCAGTATAGCAGTGGACTGCAGATAAGAGGTTGTGGGTTCTGTCCCTTTGGCAGGACCAATACTCAGGGTCCAATAAACTGAGAAATGAAGATGGTGGCTTTGCGAATGGCTTTTCTCACATGACTGGGGTGACCATGTAGAAATGGCAGTCTTATCTCCAGGGGAAGGTGTAAAAAGTAAAAATGGTGTCTAGCCATTACTACTTTTGTGCCAAATACTTTAACTCTTGATTAAGTATATGTTTAACAGATGCTACCATTGGGTGAAAGTTGGGCTTGACAAGTTTGTAGCGTGATCAACCAATCAATTAAATGCTTTTCATCTCTTAAAAGGCTGACATGAGATTGTTAGTGTTTATCAAAGGCATTAACATTAAATTTTGATAAAAGGGAATGAGACAGAGGGCAATGTGTGGAAATGTTAAAGTGCTAACAGTGTTTTTCATATCTATTTTGAGGTTTTACGAGTGGATATTAGCACAATCACTGCAGATAGATCCATTGTAGACTCAGCCCTTCATGTTTGTTTTGCCCCATCATCCGTCAAACAACTGTTGGTTGTCACTTCAACAACAAGACTACTAAAACTCGATTCCCATAATGGAGTCCTCTTAAGTGAGGTTTGTAATTTAATTTGGTTAAATGCAATTTAACTAAGTTAACCACCACGAGCTTAGTGTTCAAGCTGTTCACAAGTTTAGCGGTCAAGCGGTTCTCAAGTTTAGCGGTCAAGCGGTTCTCAAGTTTAGCGGTCTAGCGGTTCTCAAGCTTAGCGGTCAAGCGGTTCTCAAGCTTAGCGGTCTAGTGGTTCTCAAGTTTAGTGGTCTAGCGGTTCACAAGTTTAGCGGTTTAGCGGTTCACAAGTTTAGTGGTTTAGCGGTTCACAAGTTTAGCGGTTTAGCGGTTCACAAGTGTAGCGGTTTAGCGGTTCACAAGTTTAGCGGTTTAGCGGTTTCACAAGCTTAGCGGTCTAGCAGTTCTCAAGCTTAGCGGTTAAGCAGTCCTCAAGTTTAGCAGTCCACATGTCAAGCGGTCATGCGGTCCACAAGCGTAGCAGTCAAGTAGCCCACGGGCTTAGCATGGATCCAGCGGTCAATCCCATAAGTGCAGGCTCACGTGGTTTGTGTAGCTTTGTATACAGCTAGGATCTGTGAGTTTTTGAGCATTTTGTACTGTGGTTTTTTGGGGAGCGGTCTTTCAGCGTCTTCCCCCCCTCCCATCCCCTTTTTTCTTCCTTCCACTGTTTCATCAGTGTGATAGGTGCCTGGAATGGGGGCTCATGGTTGGGTTGCGGGGATTTGCCAGCCATGGGGGCAGTTTTTCTATCTAGGGGCTGGCTGGCCACAGTGGAAGCCCCTGGGTATCCCGGGCACCCACCTTCCACTTAAGCGAGGCAGTTGGTTAATAATAATCACTGGTAAACTGCCATTACATTTATTGTGCATTTTTGTCTCTTGTGCAGCTATTTTGGCTCCACTTATACTTACAGTTAAGCTAAGACTGGGTTTTTGTTCAAACTGGAACAACCATACTTTGGATGTCCATTTGTTTATCATAAAATGTAATTTGTTATCCATATGACACTTTGGAGCTTTGAAGAATTTGTTTCAAAGTGTTCATGAATTTTGGCCAGTGGAAACTGCTGATAGTCTTTAATGACAGAAGAACATCAGAGTTCCCAGTGAAAATTAAACCTCTTAAAGTAAGGGTGAGAGCCAACAACAACAAATTAAACCTGCATTGGATGCTGGGACTTGGTTCTCAAGGCTTTATTTTGTATCAGTATGAAGGAAGTCACCTACATCACTGTAGCCCTGTCATAATAATTTTATTACATTATTACTGGGCATATGTCAGTATCATTCTCAAGATGTGGTGGCCAAGCAGTTTAAAACATGTGATTGTCATAGTTTAGTTCTATGGGTCCAGGTTCAAGCCATTCCATTTCTCAGCCAGAAGACATTGCTCCACTTTGTTACTCTTCAGTTAGGTGTATAAATGGGCAGCAGCGTCATAAGGCTGCATTTCTTCTATTGGGGAGTAGCAGCACTCTTGGGTGCTTCATACAACAGAACCTTTGTTAAGTTCCAGCCATGTGAACCTCTTGATTTGCTTTGCATTACACTCCAATGCTCTTATCTGTGGAATATCCTGTTGGCAAACAGTTAATTTTAGGAATCACAATTTTCTACTGCCAAATGATAGACTTCTTCTGTCTTAGATGTCCAACATCCATCGTGGTGGTTGTTCTAGTTTAGATGTCAGCCGTAATGGCAAGCATTTAGCCACTGCAGGAGATAGAGTTATCAAGATTTGGGATTACCACATGAGGCTGGATATCAACTTTCAGGTACTGGAATAAGAAAAAAGAGAAATGTGTTTGGATTCAAACTCAGTTGTTTACAGGTTATGGAAGCCCAAGGCTGTTGGTGAGCAGCTTTTAGATTTTACAGTAAAATATCATAACGAATCTAGCAAGAGTGGGTGTCTTTCCCTGAGTTTGTTTCACATATAAAAAACAAAACAAGGCTGCAATATTTACCTTGAAGTCACCGTGAAGCTGTGGAATATGGGGAATTATACAACTGACCATGTCATTAGTGTCTGATCAATGTCTCTGTACTCAAAGCTATCCTGCACTTTCTGTTTTATAATATAGGTTTTTATAGGACATTCAGACCACATACAGCAGGTTGCATTCACCCCTGATTATCTTGGTCTTGTCAGTGTAGGAGAGGCCATCCTGTTGTGGGATTTTCATGGAAGAGGAAAACATCTTCACATAAATGGGTATGTGAATAATATTGGAGTAGAAAAAGCGTGTTCTAAAGAGACAGCTCTTTGGTCGTACTTACATATTGAAAGTGATTTGGGTACTGAGGAAAATGTTTTATTTTCTAGGTAATTCTCCCTTTCACAGACTGGTGTGTAAAATTTACCCCTATGTTTGGGCCTATTAAATGTCAATCATAGTAATTACTAACATCCTGGAAAATAATAATCGGGAAGTATACATTTCTAAAAGGCACCTTGATCCTCTTTGGGGGAAAATTAAAGTTATTAGCCCCAAATGATGCCTGGATACCATTTGAGCATGCATCCCTAAAGATGACATAATTTAAGTACTTATTACTGAGTAAATGCGGGGTTTTATTTAGATTGCAAATTAAAGAATAATTTGTTTTTTTGTTTTTTTACAATTCAGGGGGCGTGAACCACAGAAGAGCTATATTCCTGATGGACCAGGTATATGGTGTAATTCTACATCAGACATTGTACCTCCATTAGAGGAAAGTTCAATTAAGTTGGAATTTATCTATTAACTTTGTTTATCAAATTATTTTTTTCTGTTTTACATGCAGATAAAAGTGTGAAAATTACTCCTGAAAGACCATGCAGTCCTATGCGAGCTCAGCCACACACAGTCACTCCCAGAAAATATGTTCCTGTACCTGCAACATATGAACCTCCTCAGTTTGATGTAAGTCCAGTTCCTGCTTATGGTCTGGACAATGAAGAAGTGCCCAATGCCAGACACGATGGAGTGCCTAAGACTGAAAGACATGAATATTCTTCTGCAAAGAAAATCCTGCAGGAGCAGATTCCAGAAGGCCAAAGCAAACATGTAAGTAATGTTGTGAAGATATTGTATAAAACACAAAGAGGATGCTAATGATAAAAATACAGTGAAAGGTTTAAACCCAAAAGTCATTTCATAAGTAGGTTGAGTGTGATCGTCCAGGTGAATGCAGTCCCGAAGAGGACTGTTGTTGTTGACAGTAACTGACGTTTTGACAACCTGTGGGGTAGTGATCTTCAGAGTCAAAGTGAAGAAGACTACCACTCAGGTTTTCGAAAGGTCAGTCACTGTCAACAACAACAGTCCTATTCAGGACTCTTTCTTTCTTTCAGAGACATCTCTTTCTTTAGTGTCAGTTAATGTATGCTGTTTATTATTTTGTTCAGAAATCACCCATCAAGACTAAATCACCTGCAAGGAGACTCAACTTCAATATCCCTGCAGCTACTGAATCTAGAATCTCAAATGGGGAAATTCATCGTCCCCCTACAGTCACCAAGCATTTCAAGAGGCATGATAACATGTCCTCCTTGGCTGAACGCAGGTACACAGCTCCACCTAACCAAGCAGGTCTCCAGCTAAAATCTGTTCTTGGGTACAATGGAAATGGAAGGAAGAACATGATTTGGAAATATGATACAGGTACTTACAGCTACTGCAGTGGTGTAAGTAAACATAGCCTTCAAGTGCATTCTGAAGGTAGAGGTTACTCACAACTCACAGGTTAATACCATGGGTAGCTTGAGTAATCTGGGGCTAATCAATAGCTCTGGAACAATTTCCCTTTATGATCTTCTTGAGAAGCTTTGGCTTTAGATGCCCTCCCCTCAGAATAACTGTACTGAAGTGATACTCTGTCTGGATTCCAGTCATAAGCACTGATTAGATGACATAGTACTTACATTGTTTTAGCTCTTGTTTTTGAATGACATACAAAAGACTTCAAAAGTCAAATATGAATCAATAACAAAACAGTCAATATTAATTAATTTTATGGAATATATTTACAAAAGGCATTTGAGTTTTGCTGGAGCTTGTTCGCAGATGAACACGACCCTTAACCAAAATAAAATATTGACCAGGAGAAATGTAAAATTGAACAAATTTGCATTTGGCACCCCATGACTACTGGAACTGTAATGTAAACATTGATTTATATCATGAGTATGGAATTTCCATTGCTGAGTCACAGACATTCCTCCTCACAATACATCCCCATGGGCCACCAGCAAGTAGAAACGGCTGTTTTTGTAGGCTACCACAGCTCAAGTTTAATTTAAGGAAAAAATTAAGTGTCAATCCGATCCATTATTTATAGTAATAACCTAGCTTTAATGATTGGAAAAAGTATCAAAAGAACAGGGAGAATAAAAAATAACAACAGAAAAATATTTAAACTTTATGTCTAGCGTTTTTTGTGTGTGCACCACCCAAACCTAGAAGCCAAACATCTCTCTGGTGGGTCTATGATACAGTGTTCTCCTTATCAGGCGGTAACCGGTAAAATTTACAGGCTGAAGCAATGCTTGTTACCGCCTGCAACCGTTTGAAGGTTTATTAAAATTAAATAACTAGTTTTAAAAATTAAAACACAAGTTGTGATCCGATCCAATCAAGGAAATGAATGAATAATTATACGGAAACGTACGAAAGTATGTACAGCTTTTTTTACGGGCCATTTTGGAAAAACTGGGATCAAACATTTTAAGTTGTTGTCTAAAGATAACAATGGCTGATTTGCATAAAATAGGTCTTAAAATGAGGGAATGACGTCGTAAAGAACTTAGCTCCTCCTAGGGGGGAGCCATGTCCTCCACTCCTCTACCCGCCCCCCTCCCCAGGAGGGTTCACACTTCTGGGGCATATTTTTTGCCTTACCGGTCATGAAAGGTCCCCTACCTGCTTAGCTAAAATTTAGGGAGAACACTGTGATATGGGTCAAATTCCACAGGTCAGAGAAGATGATTAGGGCTGGGATATACTTTAGGTCATGTTTAATATTTATATGTCTGATCTGTGGAATAAAACCTGTATTTTTGACCCACCGACATTGTTCCAGAAAGGAAAACAGGTTGTATTGGCAGGCTGCATGCAAAATCTTGGATGGTTTGTTTGCATTTGTCTAGACAAAAGCAACAAAGTGACGCTCAAGGAAAATCATGGGAGTCAGTTGGTTATGTTTGTGGCCGACCAGGTTTCCTTTGAATTTAGCCGTGCTGTTTTGTTTGTTTTAAGGACTGTTTGCATATACTAGTGGCTGCCTTGTGGTAATAGAGGACCTTCATTCTGGCACTCAACGTCACCTTACGGGGCATGCAGAAGAGATTTCTACCCTAGCTTTACAGCATGATGGCCTCTTTCTGGCCTCAGCTTCTGGACCCAGTGACATTAATTCCAGTCAGATCTGTTTGTGGAACATACAAGAAGGGGTGTGCAAGAAGGTGAATAATTATTGCATTTCAACAAAGGAGAACGTTTCCTATTTGTGTACTGTAGATTACAAGCCCATCAGGTTTTGCACCCCCTCCCCCTCCCCATCGAACGCACTCCCCTAATTTGCAATTATTACTAGTTTTAACATCCTAGGTGAAAGGCAAGTGGACAACCCTTAAGTTATTGCTTTATTTCTCTCTTCTAAGGTTAGCAGATCTTGCATTCCCACCAGCAACTTCAGATGAATACACACAAGACCAGAATGGTCATTCTAATGATCCCTGGCTAAGTGCCTGCACTTTTGTCATGGGGGTACCCCTTAGGTTTCTGTTTGAGGATTTTGGTGTGGAAGTGCCCTCCCCCCAGTTTAGATTTTGTGTTGTGGCCATTAAAATTAAAGGTGTACATCTCTGGCACCAATCTTATATGGAAGCATTCAAGTTTTGCAGAATAAGATTTAGGCTTTATCCAAGACTGAACATCTTTGGAATTTAAAGTGTTCAATAATAGAGTTTATTTTGTTGTTGTTTTTCTTCAGGTTCTTTCCCACCACGAGCATGAGGTTGTCTGCCTTGCATATGCCCGTGATGACAGATTCCTGGTATCTGTGGGTGATTACAGGGAATGTTCAGTGGTTGTGTGGTGCACAAGGGATCTTGTTGTTCTGACTGCTTCATATGCAAGACATCCTGTGCATGATGTGATGTGGGATCCTTATACTGCAAATGAGTTTGCTTCAGTGGGACAAGATGGTTCTGTGTTGTTCTGGCTACTGGATGAAACTGGTGAAAAACTGACCCTTAATGTAAGGTTCTGCCATTGTAGTGTGTGGCATACATAACGATAGAGAGATTGAGTGGTAGCAATGATGATGGCAAAAGCACTGTCAACATGATTTCACAAAAGCAATAGAATTAGTGAGTAAACAACAACTCTATGCATCACACTAGAGTGGCTCATTTCTTTGTCTTTACTGCATGACTTAGATGGAAATATTATGACACAAAGTTTTAAGGAGAGCATAAACACATCAAATCAAATTTTTTGTCTTTTTAAACTGGGTGTTGTCTCCAAGAATACGCTCTTCTCACGTATGGTAATATGCCCGTCCAACCTCGTTTACGAGTAAAAATTCTTTTGAAATTCAAATACGAAAACATCGTCTGATTAGCATTTCAAAAGAACTTGTACTCAAAAACGAGGTTGGACGGGCATATTACCATATGTGAGAAGAACGTATTCACCTCCAGGAAATCCACCTACTTTTTACAACCTGTAAGTGCACTGGAATAATTGCGAGAACATTAGAAAAAATATTGAATTGATTTTAGTTGTGATGTTTTGCTGCCATCGCCATCTTCCCTGCTAATTAAGAGCTCCATAAAGTCTTGACTTAAAGGGTGATCATGTATATTGAAGGAATACAATAGATCTATAAATTGATGCTTTTTCATGACATCATGTCTGCCTTATTGCTGTATGAAAACAATGAAATGGCAGCCATGTTGGTGTCCCAAACTAATCCGGTGGGAGTTGAACCTTTTTCTTGTGCCGAAACTTTCTTTTGTTCTTATAAATTTGCATCTAAGTTGCTAGCCACATGAGTGAAAAGGCTCTTAAGGCAGTGATGTAGTCATACAAAACTATACAAATAATTTTTGAATTATTTGTCAAGACAAGCTGTTTTGGTAGTGCTTTTAGACAATTCTTGTTGTTAATGAAGTGTAAATCTGGACAAGTATTAGTAGATGACAGTTTGAGGCAAACTGGTACTCTCTTTTTGTAAAATAATACTGTCAAATGAAACCAGTTGTCCCAAAGCAAACGTTCTGCCAAAGAGCTTTTATTTGATTGTTAGCACCATAGGAGTTCATCTACAGTTTGCCAAATAATCTTCACATAACTTGGTATAGGGGTGAAAGGATTAAAATAACATGAATCTAATTAATTACCATTCAGGTTCATGAACCAGAGGTCCCAGAGGAACTTGTTCAGTCTAAGAAGGTACCAGTGAGAGTGTTCTAATGTCCTTTTTGTCATTTTTGCGTGAAGCTGAATAATAATTGTGATTTATAGCTTTCTTTCACCATTTCTGCCATCAAATTCTTTTCCTCTGACAAGAATGGTTTTTCAGTGTTCTGTATTAATTTGTGTAGTTTTATCTGCCTTTAATGTCTCTGCTCCTTTATGGTGCATGTTAAACGCGAAGTGACTTAAATATAAAACAAACAATGACAAGTTGGCGATATGATGGGGGAGCACTGCCTTGCACTATAGGTTAGCCTGTGCGACTTCTGGCGATGGTGTGAGCAAAGAACCTCACTTATCTCCCCAGCACTACGAGCTGAATGCAATACAGCACGTGCTGGATCGGACAAGAGTATCAGTTTGCAGGCGATATTAAACGGCAATGCGGCCAACAAGCTTGGGGGAAGTCGCTGCGCAGACTTAACTACACTGCGAGGAGTGTCCCTATAGTTTATTTGATGGCATAGCACAAAACAAAGCCCAAACCTCTTCTCCAAAGGGAGGGAGGGAGGGAAAAAGTTTACAAGAATAGTATACTGAGCTCTTAAACCTTGGTGAACACTGGAACCCAAGTGAACTCTGAACAGTTGTTCTAGGCTTTTATAGTAAGACGAATGTCTGCTGGCATAGCCAGTAGAAAAGGCTGTACTACAAGACAGCTCAGCGTTGCATGTGCAAACTCTTAGCCATGAATTGTGCTTTGAAAATATTGGCCAATGCTGTGGCGCGTACTAGCCTGCTTAAGACAACAAGGCTGTAAAGTTCTACGCTAGAATACAATGCATCTTAGAGCTCGCCGACCTTGACAACCTGACTACACAATTGCTTTGTTGAAAAAGAACTGGCATGAATGGGTTACTGATAACTGGCATCACATTCCATTAACTATATTTTACTGGCGTGACAGTAAAACTGCTTTTCTCCCTTGTTTCTTTAATAAATACTATAATGTCAAGCATTCTTGGTTGCGACTATGAAATATCATAACATCTTTCACAGAGAGACGAGTACCATGCTTTTACTTCATTATGGTATGCAGGAGACAGTGTTATGTATGCTGGTACTAGTGCAGGTGAGGTTATTCATGGATAATTGTTGTAAATTCTGTGTACATCAAAGTTCTCTACGATCCAGTGATAGTCATTGTGATGACAGCCTTGTGTGTAGGGATTGCCACTCTAGGAGCGTACTGGCCTTGGACATCCCCAGCATCTAGCCTCAACATGGCAATGCAGTTCTGTTAACTAACATTAGGCAAACATCTGTGTGTAAAGCGCATCAAGCGGTATTGTTTTATCTCTATTGTTTTATCTCTATAAAGGGATGCTTTCGGCTTGGGACACAAGGCAAAACAAGTGCTTTATTCATTGGGAAGGAGATTCGACAGAAATTGGTAAGGACTTAACAGACACTAAATGTTACATCCAGTCTCTAACAGAAACCAGGCCTCTTATCCTGTAAGCTTTTTATGTTCCTATGTCAGTGGTGGCTATGTAGTCCATTTGTTTTGTTAGAGAGCAGAAAGATGTTGAGCATGTGATAAACAAATATCCCTGACAAGAATAGAAGATGATCTAAAACCCGAGCTTATTGGAGACTTGGTTAACTACAGTTGCTGCCCTGCTGAAAAAATATCTGCCTTTGTCCTAACTGAGCTGAAATTGTGTGGTTTTCTTTAAACCCTTTCACTCCTACACTATGTCATCGATTTCTCTATAACTTTTACATCTGTTGATGAAATCCATGGTGTTATCATTCAAAAGAAACCTCCTTGGCAGAACTTCTGCATAGCACTGCTTATTTGTACAGTAAGAAAGTTCAACTTTCTTTTGAATTTATTTTTGGTTGCCCATTATTTGGAGTGAAAGGGTTAACCAGCTCAAAGGATGCTTTTGGCATTGCTTATCCTAGCAGGGATGCACATCATGAGACTACCATGTCATTTGATTAGCTCTTATCAAAGTCTTCTTCATGGAAGTAATAATTGTCATCCTATTCCGGTCTGGAAAATAGATTCGTTCTCTCTAAGCTTGTATAAGTGCATTTGATTAACTTTTGATCTCTGTGTTAATTTGCAGTCATAATAATGGGGCATGGAGGTACCCTTATAGCGGGAAGCAGTTCAGGAAATCTCCGTCTGTGGTCTGTGGTGGGTGTGAGTGAAATGAGGCTTCCTGGGGAGAGCACCAGGTATTCTTAAAACAAATTATTTCTTTGAATGTGTTCTTTTTGTGATGAACATAATTTCTCATCTCTACAAAGTGTGAATCTGTTTGTCCTAAAAAATTATTTTGCTAATTTTACCCACGATTCAGACTAAAAGCGTAGTTTAATTCACCCTGAGGCGATGTAATGTTTTTTGTAAATAAGCAATACATCATGTTCCTTTTACAAAGCTCATAAGTTTAAATTTATGGTAAACCACCTGATACCTTGGCAACTGTTAAAAGGCCTGAAATTACTGCTGCAGTAGTTTTCAATTAGATTTTATAGAAAATAAATTATCACCATTGATTATTTCTTAACCGTCACTTCACTTTGTGTGAAAATGTTATGGTCTTAGACTGTCCAGCAATGGCCTTGTTATGGAAGATGAGATGACTCTAGATGGAGCTATTATCTCTGCTTCTTTTGATGAAGCACTGGAAACTGTGAGTGTTAGATATAGTTAGCCTAGTGTAAGTCATCCTGAGTTTCTGTTTTTAAGAAAGAAATAAGAGTTTCATGACAAACTTGAAAAATGTCATTTTTTAGGGTATCATTGGCACATCATCAGGTACATTATGGTATGTCAACTGGGAAGAAAGAACCAGCATTAGACTTGTCAGTGGGCATGCTAAACAGGTGAGGAATGCTCTGTTAAAGAAACAGTTGTCCACCAAAATACTCAAATGTTGGCTACTGAATTCACCTACTACCGACTATAAAACTAATGTTGAAAACAATGGGTATTTGCGTGAAGGTACAACTGAAGGTGGTAGGTTTCGAGTTACGGAACCTTAACAGGTAAACCCTCCATATTAAATACTGGTCGGGGAGTTTCTTAGGAACCCAAACAGAGCAAGTTGGGTGGCAATAAAGTAATGTAAGTCCCATTTAAAACAATGAATAGCACAATCCAATGGCAGAATCATCATGCAGTTCATAGCACAATTTTATATGTATCCACCTTTTGGAAAACCAGGGTCAGACTAACAAGTATGGAAATGGTTCAGAGTTCATGAAACTTGAATGTGTGTCAGGCAGTTCAGAAATAATAAGTGCCGTTTTTGTATTATAAACACCTCATTTTTGTTTAGTCATTGAAGAATGGAATTTGAACCACAAAAAAATCCAAACATAGACCCCTGCCTGATGTTTTTGATGTTTTTGTATGGTCACTCTCTCACTTTTTGCTTGTGTATGATGCAGATTAGTGACCTGGTGTTCAGCGGTCCAGATGATCAATATTTTGCTACATCTAGTACTGATGGTGTCTTACACCTCTGGAGTAAAGACAGCTTGGAGCATCTACAATTTCAAGTCCTTGAACAGGTGACAACTAAAAAAACTTTTCGTTGCATATCCCTTTCACTCATATCATGTCTGTCAAAATAAAACCTCTTTTATAGCACTTTTACATGGTATAATTTGTCTTCCACTATTAAATTTACTGAATTTAAGGGTTTATTAATTAACTATGTTTGCTTTCTTTCAGACCTGTAACTGTGTGTCTTTTTGCCCAGTTCCTTCAGCTGCTCCCACCAAGTCAATCACAAATGAGGGACAGACAGTAGCCACTGTCCACCCACAGCCTTCACCTGCCGAGACTGCAATTCAACCTTCACACTGTGTGGCTGGCTATAGTGATGGCACCATAAGAATATTTGATTTGGGAAAAGTGGAGATGATCATGAAGATGCAACCTCATGGTGCTTCCATCACTACAATTTCATTCTCTGCCGATGGTAAGGACGTAGCCTGAAGTTGTTGTGTTATCAACAAAGACAGGTTTTACCTAAGAAAGATGTAAAAGAGTTAAGAGTAGAAACAAAATAATTATAGTAATGGTAGAATTAACCTTGCACACTGATATCTAATTTACTTGCTGAAGCCCTTTTACTACATTCTGATGTACTTTTATGGAAATATGTTTTGTTCTCTTTGTATTAACATGTAGGAAGAGTTATAATTAGTGGAGCGGAAGATGGTTTGCTAGCTATAAGCAGCCCTTCAACAGGTCTTACAATCAGGCTAATGAATGACCACAGGGGTGCTCCAATCACATGTCTTCATGTCTCTTCAATCAAGGTGAGTAGCTGTTGCTGTGTCAGATTGTGGCAGGTGTTGGTGAATATGATTATCCTTCTCGGTTTTTAACGTCCAGTCTTGGGAAGATGAATGGAGCATGTGAAAGTCCAAAAGGGACAAGGAATAATCAACAGGCCTTTTGTTACTGGTATAATTATTGCTCATTTTGTAAATACCTTGGTACAATGGACCCCTCACTGGGCAGGGAGTGAATTCTCAGCTGTTATTACAAACTTCTTTATGGGCACCTTTTAAAGGAATCAAGTGTGTCAGTTGTAACAGGCATGAACTTACTTCTTGTATAAAATCACACAAATGTCTAATGGCCAGCACTGAAAGAAATGAACAGTTAAACCTGTGTTTAGCCATCACTCATAGCCAACTGACTACTTAATACTGCATGACGGCTTTATTGAGGTGAAAATGATAAGTTGATAATTAAGTTACTTGGATGGAGCTTTAGTAAGTGACTGCTTCATATAGGTTTGGCTGTATGATACATTTCACTGACATCATTTCCTTTTTACATACTGAAACATTCCTTCAGTTTAGAAGATATCTTAAGTATAAAGAGTTGTTGTGCACTACACTAGGATCAACATTACCCTTTATCCTCTCCACTTCTGTGGCTGGCTGCAAGTGCTGATCGACGTGTGAGCATCTGGAGTGCCGATTGGTCCAAAGACTTCTGCGAGCTAGTAGACTGGCTGACCTTCCCTGCACCACCCATTGGACCTGATGGAAAAGCTCTTAAAAGAGGAGATCCAGTACGTGAGCATACTGAACTCTTTTTGAACTAAAAAAAATATCTTATCGGTGTTTCAAGATATGCTACTTCATTATCCATCAAAATCAATCTTCGGGTTTTGGTAATGAAGTATGTGAAACATGCTTAAAAGACAAAAAAATGTAATTGCCAAAATTTACATCCCATGGGAACTGTTTATACTGCAGCTTGCAGCTTGTTACTTTTTGGCTACATTCAACTGTTGATGAGGGCAGTTGGTTCAGGTATGAGACTGAATGACAGAAATTCCCATTCACTTTTAGTGGGAAATATATACAGATTATACCAGTCAGAACACTACAGTTGAACCCCTCTACAATGGCCACCTTGGGGACAGAAGAAAGTGGCCATTGTTGAGAGGTGGTCGTTGGAGAGAGGTTGAAACAAGCGTGAATGTATGGAATGTTTGCCAACTGTATACTTAAGTCAACCACTGTAAAACTGAGTGTAATAACATGGTGCTGGTGCTTGTTTAACAGGCTCAGTACAGTAAACTTCCACCCAGTCTGGCCCAGTTCTCTCCAGCAGACCCTGACATCATTGTGTATACTGGCTATGGCATGCAGAAGGTGGTGCAGTTCTATAGTCTTTCTCAAAAAAAGGTACAACAACTCAGACAGACAGACAGTGTTCTGATTCCAAGATTACCTTATCGAAGGTTGTTTTATGTACTGGTCATTACTTTATGGATCTTTTTATCCGGGAAGGAATTTAGAGGTCATCAGCCTTAAGGGGCAGTTTTCAGTGAGACAGTTAAGAAAAACAGTTCTAATGCAGACAATCCAATAAACCAATTTGATCTTGACACATTGTTGGAAAGACAGGATCCAGTCACACGAGGCAACAATGCAAAAGGTGGGAATACTTTCAGAATTTTTAAAAAACGTTTTTCCAGGATCTTGGAGCACCTTCTGGAAATTACTCCAGGGGTTTTATTATTGTATTATATGATCGTGGTACAGGATACAGTGGAAGAATAGCAGTGCAGCTGCTACCTTATTTGCTGTTTGGAAGTCAATGTTTTATAAGGAGTAAATAAATGAGGTCCTCAAAAAAGTTTCTTCTCTGTACCCTGCTAGAAATGTACCCACATTTTCACTTTCATTTATTCTAAGAGCCCCAAATTTTTTAAACCAAAGCACTTGCAAACACAAGTGAACTTAAGCTGGAAGAATGCTCACGTCCCAGATGTCATGAATAGCAACTGGAAGTTCGATGTCTTGCTTGATGGAACACTTCTCACTCACAACAAATCTAAATGCCTTTGTTTTAACTCCCACTAGTGTATTAATTTGTCAAAACAGATCGCTGAAAGAGAAAAAATATCAACATCTGGTTGCCATTTTTTATGTATGTGAAGTCAGCATTCTTACTGCATGCGTAAGGTCCCTACTTTTTCAATCCTCTAGCAAAAATAGTGACTGAACTTGCCTACATATTAGGTTGTGCGAACAGCTGCTTTGACACAGTGGGCAACATCTATGGATGTATCACCCAAAGGACATCTTATTGCTATCGCAACAGCAGGTAAACCAGCTCCTCACTCATTTTAAAATGTGATTGATGTATTAGATGCATTGAATCATCCAATATGCAGACATCAAGGCAGCCGAGACTTCAAGGTGCCTGGATATCAGGTGAAACACTGAATGGAATGTTTCATATAGCTTCTCAAATAATCAGTAATTCTCAAAGAAATTCAAAAATTAAGTTTGCAAAATTAGTCCTTTCTTGTCAACCTGTGCTTTGAAGTACAGTGTATGGAACAAGTAGTGTGGTTGACAGTCATGTTTTTATGTTTGATATGACTGGAAATAAGAGTTGTAAGCTACTTAAAAAACAGGATTTGTTAAAACTGAAAGAAGGTGCAAAGTACAAAGTGTGCTATCATCACTTATCACTAGAAGCCTTTTGACCATAACTGTTCTGTTAGCAACACAAAGATTGCTCGTTTTTTCAGGCATACAATAATTTCATTCTTTATAGTACTGAATTTCATTCTTTTAAGTTAACACAACATACACTGTTTGTTTTGCTATGCTTCTAGAGCGACTTGTGAAACTTATGGATTACAGTGAGGGAAGTTTTCAAGATTTCCTTGGACACTGTGGTGTTGTAAACCATGTAAAGTTTGCACCATCAGGGGAGCTTCTTTGTTCAACAAGCCACTCAGAAATTTTGATGTGGACTGTAAAAGCATAGTTGGAACTTAAAAGGTCTGAATGGTAGCTTCTTTTGGTTGAAGCTGGACTTGTGAGTTCCTCTTTAATGCACTTATTAAGTGTAGAGAGAGCTCACGCTGGAGAGGTAAGGGAGCTTCCATTGCAAGCAAAGGCACACAGTTCTGATCAGCTCAATGAATGGTATCATCCTCACCAACAATGGCTAGCAGATAGTTTTCATGCAATATATGACTGAGATAGCATACATATGTACAGCCTTGGTTATCATCAACCTGTATAAGACAGTGTTAATGACAGTGGCAAGCAAACTTTCCCCTTCATGTTGTTATGACTCCATGGTCACTTCCATAAAACCATACTTGCTGTAGGGCTTATATAAGTGGTGGATATAGTAGTTTGCTGAGAAACTACAGCAAGTAAGAAAATTATTGGTCAACTAAAATGATATTAACTCCCATGTGGAGAATTTCATAATAAAAAATTATGATTGTGTGTAACTTAGAAACTGTGACTATGTAGAATATATTGTAAATATTTATTGAATTTGTTTGGTAACAGGATGAAGTGTCTTTTGGTAAAATGCCTTGCCCTGTTTTGCAGATGTTGTATTTTGTATAAATACTGGTATTTTTGCTCTTCATTTAAAAAGAAAAATAAAATCATTCTTAGCAGGAATTGTTTTCTTGCTGTTATGCGGGTGGAGTAAATGAAATCAACATTTCTAATATTGTACTTTGTCTCTCACTGCAGAAAAAAAGGAACTAAAAAATACATGTTACCAACAAAGAACTGTCCAAGTGAAGATGAAACTATTTTCTGGAAACAAAAGCAGTATTCCCTTCTTCCTTGGATTTTTGTCAACTCCCTGAATAATGGTCTGGCCTTGGGGGTTAAATCCATATCCAAAATCTTGCTACACTTCAGCCCACTATCAACTAAATAAGGGACACATAAACAATGTGCACAATGTAATGTTGTTAAAGTTGATCATTGAAAATGATTTAATGTACTTAAAATGCCATGTAACATGACATTCAAAAATATAAACAAAAGTTTTATCATTGCATAGCTATTTCTTTGTACACCAACAAATATCAGTGATGTAAGGCAACTTGTACACTTTTGTCCCTTTTAAGTCAGGGTGGTTTGTCAAGATGTCTCTGATCTTAGCTTCAACCTCAACTCTCTTCTCCTTGCTGCTCTGGCTAATAGCACTTATACACATAACCACAGACAATATTACATCAATATCCCCTTCCAGATATGTTCTAAACACAGTGTTCCTTTCCACTGAAGTAAATTTTCCAGAATTATTTAGACTTTCCATCCATTTAAGCTCTCTAGGATCAGTGGGCATGTCCTTCTGTTTGACAAATGGATCAATAATATCTTGCATGGCACGCACCCAGGGGATGGAAGAGTCTCTGTGGTTCCAGATCATCCCATACTTTCCTCCCGGTTGAAGAACACGACAGATTTCTGAAGCTGACTTTGCATTTGCAAACCAGTGAAACGATTGAGCACATATAACTGCAGAAAAACTTTCATCTGGAAAGGCTGAAACATTAAAGAAACCCAGTAAGTAGCTGCATGTTAAAATTTGTGGTGCTAGTGTCCTGGACCCCTGCCATGTTGAGGTCTTGTTAACCCTTTAAGTCCCAATAGTGACCAGCATCAATTTTCTCCTCACAATATCCATATGTTGTCAAGAGAAATGGTTATGAGAGTTAATAAAATGATCACTAACAGGGTTCTCATTAAGTGCCGGCAGCCGGCTAAAAAACCGGATACTTGGAGATTTGAGCCGTCTACTTTTGGGGGAAATATGGTAAGTAGAGGGAGTGAAAACCTGAAATTACCTAGGAAACACAACTGGCAAGCCATCTACTTTAACATCCTAGCCGTCAACAGTAAAACTTAAGGAGAACCCTGACTAAAGAGAAAATGCTTTGATCTGTTATCAAACTCTCTCAACTAATTCTTTAAAGAAATGTATGAAGATCAGTATGGAGAATTTATATGTGGACATTGGGCTTAAAGGGTTAAGGTAAAATCTGATGAGTGACATAGCCTCGAAACAGCAGATGATATAGTGACAAATGACTTAAAGGCACATTAAAACTGACAGCAAAGAAGACAGCTGCAATTTATACGAAGTGAAAAAACTGACAGGCTTCAGGCTTCCTTCTGATACATGAGGCGCAAGGCTTAAAATCCAGACAAGATGTATATGTACAATCCTCCGACCCCCTGCCCTTAAAAGGACCTCTCTTATGTTAAGTCACCAACTTGCAAAAAACTGAAGGAGTATATAAGACAAGTCAAGTTATAGGGGCTGGGTGGGGAGATAATAACCTTTTAAAGAAAAAAGGGCAAGGGCAGGCTGAGAAAATTGCCCAGAAGTTGCATTCGAAATTTATTCAGTTTTTGTTCCCCTTTTTAAAATCATCCATGTTGCCATTGCTCAAAATCTTGCATTTTTAAAATTTGATGAATGCACTGTCTTATAAATATATTTTGTCCTTGCCAAATTTGAGCTTTATAGTCACAACGAGTCTCATCTCAAATAACACTCCAATGAATGGTACATAACTTCAGCCACCTTAAGATTGTCCAGTCTGCAGAGTTTGGCAAAACTCCACAAAATCTTGTGCATGCAGAACCAATTTTAGCCGCGTGCAATACAATTTGTTGTACCAGAATATGGCTGCACGCCCATAGAGAGGCTAAGTGTTAATAGAAGGATGCGAGTTTTACGCGCATTTCCAGTGCTAGATGTTTTAGATGACCAAATAATTTCAAGTTTTCCCGGGGAAGCATGCCCATGGACTCCCCTTGTTAGTGGTCACTTCATTTCACTTATTTATTTGATGTAACCTCGTTCATTAAATGAATGATATTATTTACATCTTGGGTCAGCAGATTCCTAGAGAATCGGAAATAATACAGTCCATACAAACCCTTCTAATTTTTTTTTTGGGTCGACCCAAAAAAAAATTAGAAGGGTTTGTATGGAGTTTTCTAAGCATAACTGGGCTACGATCTCATAGATAATTTGCCCCAAAATGCTCATTTTTGGCAAGAAGGCCTCTTGGACATTGTTCTTTCAGAATATCCTGACAAATCCCATAATTTCAGAAATTTCATTTTTATGATGTCACACTTTAGTAGTCTATTGAGCTTATGTCTTGTCTTTCTTGCCAGCTTCGATAATTCATTCATGGGCAGGATTGCATTGTTATCTAATCCCTATTTGAGAAGGAAGAGTCTGTATACTTCTCTCCTGATCTTTATAGACTTCCAACCGAGATCCTTTAAAAGCATAGTGACACTGCCAAGTTCATAATTCTGGTAATCAGATGATACAAAACGTGCAGCGTGCCTCTGTATCTTTTTGATCTCGTTTGATAGGTTATCCGTATATGGATCCCATGCTTGGCTCTCATACTCGAGTAATGCAGAACCATTAGTATGTTCATGCTTCACCGTTCAGTTCCCCCAAAAGGGCTACAAACAGTGTAAGCTAGGGATGTGGAAATGATGTGGGAGAACTGAGCGGTTAGCATAGATTTGGCAAAAAATATCATAGCTACGCCCCTGTAAGTCAGGTGCTAATATCTTGGGCCCAACGCTGCCGCGTGCAATGCTACGATTTGGGTGTGCGCAATAAGCTTTTTTTAAAAAGGCTCGTGTGTGCACTGCCATACTCTGCATACTGGAAGATTGCAAGATTGTTACCCCCTCATAAGCCCATTCTAGAGTTGTCCCGCTCTGCTTTACCAGGGAAAGAAGCCTTTCTTACCAATATTTTCTGCAGGGAAACGAAGTATTTCAATTCTGGGAACGCAACGTCGAAACATGTCGCACATTGCCTGTTGAGAGTCACTGGCAATTACTTTCACATTCGCTTTCTTTTCCGTCAATATTTCAGCCATCACTCGAGTAAATTTCCCCGTTCCCGCTGCGATCTCGAGCAGTTTTGTAGTCTCATTGTTTTCTGACGGCAGGGCACCAACACAACTGAGAAGAAACTCGACGGATTCTTTTAAATATTCCGGTCTACCTTTCTCGTATAAAGATACATCTGTCGTAAACTCTCTTATTATGTCACTGGTTTCCGCCATGTTGATCTGCTTTTGTCTCGCGGTGGGGATTGGGTAAATGGAAAAATATAGTGGAAAAGGGAATCGAAACATGGGAGACCCCATACTGGCATCGATTAAAGGGAATAGTTTTGTACCAGCCATTTCAGTTACGGGTTCGCCGTACGGGCGTCAGGCTCGCGCTTAAGTAATCGGAAAAAGGAAACATGGAAAACGCGCGCACCCACAGCGGAGTTCGCATCACGTTTTTGGCTTTGTCCACAGTCTAGATCAGTCTATGAGACTGGATTGCTTTGGATGTCAGCTTGCATCCCAAATCCCAAATGCTGTGGAAAGAATGGTCGTTTTTATACTAGAGGACGCATTATCCGTCCAGACGGATAATGCGTCTATGGTCGTTTTTTTGTGGAGGGGGAATTGGGACAAAAATGTAATTGAGTCGTGGTCCATGCCATTGGACCATTAACGCCATGCCATTGAATCATACATCATTCTATAAGACTATACTTCATGCCATTGGATCGGACTTCATTTTATTGGATCATACGTTATTCTATCGGATTATATACTTCATGCCATTGGATCGGACTTCATTTTATTGGATCATACGTCATTCTATTGTATCATATATTTTATGTCATCGGATCGGGCTTTATGTCATTGCAATGCATCATTCTGCCAGAAAACCACATTCGTGTTATTGAATCTAACTTCGTGTCATTGGATCGTAGACAATAGACGTATCGAAACGCACCAATTACTGATTACGAGTCTTCATAGCCAATAACATCACGGCTTAACTGACAGACGACCAATAACATCGCGACGTAATTGACCAATCAGATCTATAACCAGAGTATAATAACATCAACTGACGTGATGCAACTCACTTCACTCAGTCAGTGTCAACAACAACAGTCCTATTCAGAACTACGTTCACCTGGACGATCAAACTCAACCTACTTTTGAAATGACTCTTGGGTGCAAACCTTTCACAACACATTTTTGTTTGCAGCAACATCTCTTTTTATTTGCAGCAAGACTTTTTTATTTGCAGTAACATTTTTTTATTTGCAGCAACACTTTTTTATTTGTATTGCTGGTTTTCAGTGTCACGCCATTCAAAATAGATGAAAATAAAAATAAAAACCGGTCAATAGATAAAGTCCAGAATCTGGGAAATGAAAGGAGGTACATATCCAAAGACCCTCGCCAAGATTCAGGTCAGAGGAATATTTCGTATACGAGATATCCGAAGAAATGTTTTACCCAAATTTATAGAGATTTGTATGGAGACACCATGCTGGTGCTCACCTGGATGAGCTCCAACATGGCGGACGGAAACCAACAGAAACATCTGTTACCGAGTTTGCCTACAAAAGCGTGAATTTATTCTTCGAGAA
Organism: Porites divaricata; assembly: GCA_038088405.1. Lineage (NCBI taxonomy): Eukaryota > Metazoa > Cnidaria > Anthozoa > Scleractinia > Poritidae > Porites > Porites divaricata. Next base: position 23,374,752 of record JBBMOI010000009.1, on the reverse strand, counting down.
ACTCACAGACATTAAAATAGCACTTTTTCCAGTATATGAACTGTTTAGATGGCAAAATTTCCTGAAATAAGTCATTTTTTTAACCTACATGGCAGCTCTTTTAGCCGTCATGTAAATGCCGTGTCACGCAAAAGCTTAGAAATTCAAGCGTACTCTATCACAAAACTAAGAACCCTTTTGAAGCGAAAATTTGTTTGACAATTAGTTCTTAGCTACTCTAATGCATCGTGAAAGTAAAATCTCGGTAGGATGAATAGTTTTTTAGTTTGAATTTTTGTGACGTCATGTGAAAACCAACAATAGGGTGCAATGTTTAATATGCAGTTGACCTTTTTTATGTAGTGACCCTTGTGGGCCACCGTAGGCTTTGCCTCAAACAGTCGGAGAAACTAAACGATGACTTCAAAACTGTTCCAACGAACACCTTAGACCAATGACAACCCATCTAATATCTCCAAACCCACCTGACAGTCTCTAAACATTTTCTTACTAATGATCCGATTCTCCTAACAACACTACACTTATTCCACCTATTCTCTCTCGCCTGACCTCCCGTTGGGTTGGGAAGAAACGGTTGATATTTCAGATTACAACCCGCCGAAAGTTTGGACTGTTAAGACATCCTTATCTTGGTATTTGTCTACTAATTATTCACTTCATATTTTAACTTTTTGCAACCCCCAAATCCAATATCTTCCAGTTTTCCAAATTTGTAATACACTCTTTTCTTTTTATAAGAATGTTGTTTTTCCGGGCTAGGCTGAATATTCTTATTTTTCTCGGCCGATTTTAGGCTGTAAATATTTCTGTATTATTCTTAAATTGCAGCCTCTCACTTTTGCGTTTCAGAATGTTTTGGGGTATAAATTGCAGTTGATGGCAGTGGCAAATTGTTTTTCTTTTTGGTGGCTGGTTTGTTCGTTAAGAGGAAGAAATAATTTCACGGTTATGTTAAAAGCATATACTTGTATTGTATTGACAGACTTTCAACACACAAAATTATATCCCTTTCAGCCTTGAGTTTATTCTTTTCATATTCTTAAGATTTTGCGATTTTCCGCCTCGATAATTTCTTATTTTATATATTCTGTTCCTCCCCCCTAACTTTCTACTATAAAAAAGTCGGAAAATCATCCAAAAATTATTCAACCAAGGACTCCAAACAGAAATTAAATAAACCAAAAACAATGCTTTTAACCAGAATACCCCTTAAGTTTCACGCCTTTCACCAAGTTAAGTTCATCATGGTACAGTCAGTTTCGATTAAAAACTAAAAGAAATTTGAGTTTTACTTCTCTCTCTTGTCGGAATAAGACTCCTTTCTCGGGTTTTCTGTTAGTCCTAGCAGGCTCGATTACCAGCCGTTGTTCTGGGCCGGGTTGTTCGAAGCTTGTGGGTTAAGGTAACCCAGGGTTAGTGCGAAATTTGAACTCGGATATGAGAGCTTAAAAAGAAAATTCAGTTTAATTCTCTTTGCCTACAATTTGATGATTGGATACTCTAAAAAGAATAGAGAAAATTATCCGAGAGAGTGCTTTTGATAAAAAGGAAAAGAAACCCGGGTTAAAATTTAACCCGGAGTTAACGCTAACCGGCGTTCGATTAACTGGGCCCTGGAAATGAGCCCATGCCCCTCCCCGGACCGGGCCTAGTTTGCTGTCTGGCTGCAGCTTCACCCCCTACCCCACGGATTAGGGGGTGGAGACGTGTGACTTTTCAGACTAAATAATTAAGACAACCATCATTAATTCAGTTGGCTCAAAATAATTGAGATAAGGGTAAATACATTCAAATGTAGTCAATGTACTCGCTTGAATTTGTACGTAATAATACAAAAATAAAATAGAAACAAAACAAAATTTAACATTCTTACCTGTTATATTTAGGTCTGTTTAGAGAGATGACAATTACTTATGAGGGTTATAAAGAAAAAGCCTGTACACCCCCTCCTTTCCTTCTCTGATTTTTTCTGAGAGGAAGGGGGCGTCGTCACTGAGCTGTAGCTTAAACGCTCATGTTTCTTTGGTATGGAAATTGAATGCGCTCAAATTGATGTCTTTGGTACCAATACCCCTCCTCATAAAAAAGGGAAAAAGTGTGAAGTCTATGAAAAAAGAAAAAATTCGAAGTTATACCATCTTACGTGTCATGGATAGAAAATTTGGTAGAAAAGACAGGAAGAATTTTTGTCACGAAACACATATCAGTGGCGGATCCAGGGGAGGAGCCCAGGAAGCCCGGCCTTCCCCCCCCCCCCCTTACTTTTAGACCAAAATGGAGCCCTAAGGGCCAAAAATCTTTTTTTGGAGACCGCCCCCCTTATCTCAGAGTCTGGATGACCGCCCCCCCCCCCCCCCCCCCCTTAGCTGAAGGTCTGGATCCGCTACTGATTATAATCATTTCGAAACAGCGCAGAAACTATCGCAGAAGCAATACGTTTTATTGCGAAGTCTGTAACATTTCTTAAGCGTGTGCATAACTAGTCTTTGTTCTGTCGCCTTGCAATAATCATTGCATTTTATAATACCCTTTGCATTTAGTTCTAATAACGTGTAAAAATAATTGTCACAGATGTCAACTAATATAGCTGTAAATGACAAGTCGTCGGCAGTTCAGTATATTGTCGCCTTTTATAATAATACCTGTCGCATTTTGTAATACTGTTCTAATTTTGTAATATGGTAGCCATCTCACTTGATGAAAATGCCTGTCGCACTTTGTAATAAAATTGCAAGGAGAGGGATTTTTAATTTATCCTGTTCGATGGAAGTTTTCTCATGGCCTTGTATCGTACTACGGGGGCGGTTTTCACACCCTTTACTCTTATTGGTACTTAATTTCTCTGGTCTTTGACTTTGTGTTTTTCGCGAATGTAAAAAATATCACGAAATAAAGGTCCGCCAATAACGATCACCGCGAAATTTAAACACACCAAGTTTAATACCCATATAGAGAAGATTAAAATGTAATAAAAACAACCTTTACAAGATACGTATCTACAAATGCACAAATTACCAACTAGTTTTACTGTAAGGGGCTGTTTACATGAAGGGAGGAAGATCCTAGTAACCAGGAAGACCTTATGCATCAGTCAATTTTATAGTCCGACGGACTATATAAGTTGTTTAGACGAGTACGTGGGCCGGCTGCAACGCAGGCTATTCGATCCGAGTCGATCCGAGTTGATCCGACCCGGACTGGCGGTCCGAGTTGATCCGGTCCGATTTTAGGTACCTGCCTAGGTAAAATGTTCGTTTGTCCAGTACCGAAAATATCACACTTCATGATGAGATGGTGCCACCGAGCTTCACATCTCGGTAGATTTACTTTGTGAAATAACGGCCGCCGAGCTACACAACTCAGTAGATAGGGGTTGCGTTCTCGTACCTTGAACGCAACGCAATAATACTTGTCGTATTTTGTGATACTGTCGTAATTTTGTACTAACGAAGACATGGCACTTGATAAAAAATGGCTGTCGCACTTTGTAATAAAATTGCAGGGAGAGGGATTTTTAATTTATCCTGTTCGATGGAGGTTTTCTCATGCCCTTGTATTGTACTGGAAAAGATGATCCGCCTCCTAGGATCTTCCTGCCTCCATATAAACAGTCCCTAAGTTGCATTTTGTATCTTCTGTAGCTTTCTGTTGTGAAAGTTGCAAAGATTACACTTATGGAGTAAATGAATATGCATTTTGCTTCTTCCACTTTATCTAGCGTATAAAAAGGTCAGACTTTACATACATTAAAGTGACGTTGAGGACACTTGAATCGCGAAATTTAATTAATGCCTTTGTTCATATTTGCCTGTTGAAATCGCGAAAATAAAACCCTGCGCAATACTGTCTCACCACAATCGAAAAAATTAAGTTTGCGCGTTCGGCTTCACCCAACTTTGTAGGTAAGTCTGGTGCGGGCGTGAAAATAACATAATATAACTCAGCTGGGCTTTTTTTTTTTTTTGTTAAACAGGATGAGAAAATTAAAAACAGAAAGAATTAAGAAAGAAATTATCTCGAAATACCAAGCCATATGTATTATGCATCAGTCAATTCCAGCTGCGCCCAGTTCCCGCCCCCCCCCCCCCCCCCGGGCTACTGCGGGGCGGGGCGTTTGCCCGCCTTCCGCCTTGTGAGTCCCGGGCATGGGGCATTTGCAAATTTTGCGCTGCCCGGGGGCCGGGCATTTGCCAACCCGGGGCCAACCCCGAGCTTTTGACACGCACGCGGTTTCCTATCAGAATATAACTACACAGAGGATTTTACTGGACAAACAAGCAGATTGGCTCATTTGTCAAGGCATGTTCTCGATTTTATGCACGCACTTCTTCATTGCTTATCAAGCCAGAATTACATAGCGAAACTCGGGAGCTGTCGACGTGAATCAACGCTTTTTTGGTTATTAAATCAAGTTTCTATTGATATTAGTGAAGAACATCCTTTCATATTTATAAAACTATTCATAGCAGTTACAACTTTACAGCGCACTATTAGTGAAGTCTCAATTAGAATAGCACTATTACAAAGGAAGACCTTAATTGAAACCAAAAATCGCACATTAAAATGCTTAAAATGGCACTACTCGACTGTGCGATCAATGAAAAATATTCAAGTGTTGACGGAGGACGGGGCATTTGCCCTATTTTTTCGTCCCCACCCCCTGGAATTTGCCATCCAAGGCAAAAAGTTGCTAATGTCCGGGGGTCAGCGCGGGGTGGGGACTGAGCGCAGCTGGAATTGACTGATGCATAGTTAGTTGACTTACAAGAGGCGGCAGAAAAATATTATTATGTATTTGAAAACAGTGTACTGATCTATAAACATATCGCTCAATGCCGTACAGATTCTTGCCTCGAGAGGAATATGACACTGATTAATTTTTCTGACTATGAAACTGACCAGAAAACAGTCATCGTTGAACTGTACTGCTCGGCGGAATTAATCAGAGGTGTAGATGGCGAGCTTATCTTTCTTTCGGCACTGAATATTTTTCTGTCCATTGCAGCATTTTTGGGGAACACTCTGATCCTAGTTGCTCTTCGGGAGGAAACTTCACTTCATCGGCCTTCCAAACTCCTGTATCGTAACCTGGCGATATCTGATCTCTGTGTTGGTATCATTGTAGGGCCTTTGGCTGTGACCTATTGGATTTCTGTTGTGAACGAAAGATGGAATCTTTGCTATCTCGCATATTGGGCAGTGAGTTTCTCAAGTCATACGTTGTGCCAAGTGTCTTTATTGACATTGACTGCAATAAGCGTGGACAGACTTCTCGCTTTGTGTCTGGGGCTCAGATACAGACAAATTGTTACTTTAAAAACAGGATATATGACTGTAGTTGGTTTTTGGATTTTGTCTGTCGTCGTTGCATCTACTATCTTTTTCAGTGCTATTATAATTTCATGGTATCAATACATAGTTATAACTCTGTGTCTTCTCGCCACAATCTTCTCTTACACAAAAATTTTCTCCTCTCTTCGTCAGAACCAAATTCATGTTCAGAACCATGTTGCCCATGGACAACCCAGCCAAGCAATTCCACTTAACATAGCTCGATACAGAAAGGCAGTGTACAGTGCACTGTGGGTGCAGGTAACAATGGTTGTTTGTTATCTGCCGGCATGTATAGCGGTAGCGTTGACACCTCAAAAAGGGATGCCTTTATCTACTTACCTTGCCAGGGAATTTACGATTACTTTGGTGTATTTAAACTCGTCTTTAAATCCGTTGTTATACTGCTGGAAGATCGCAGAAGTGAGGGAAGCTGTAAAAGAAACAATAACGCAACTCTTTCGATGATCGAGTTCGTTAACTATCCTGTAAATTGACGCTTTCAGTATTATTAAGTTGTCTTTCTTTCACATAATATTTTGCAAAAAGTGCTATCATGTAATATACTTTGCAATATACCCACGAAATGGACCCTTCATTATGATAGAGGTAGATAACTTTATTGGTAACTGCTGAATGATGCAAGACCACTTGAACTTAAGTCGGATCTTGGTGTAGATCAGGCCCAACAACTTAGAATAATTAAAACCAAAAACAAACAGTGAAGATGACAAATGCAAGCTGATAGAAGGGCTGAAAGACAGGGAAATTTAATTGCCGCAGCACTAACGGACCTTCATCCGGGGCTGCAGAAAGCATAATAACTTGTGATAAATCGAGGCAGTTGAAAAACGCTACGAAGTCTTTTTTTCTCCCCTTTAATAGTATGTGCGTTGTTGAAAGAGTAGAAAAAGAAAGTAAAAAATACGAATAATATATATATCTAACGTAAATAGCAGTCATGCAGGTGTTTATAAAAGCGAATATTTTAACAGGTTAAAATATTCCCCATCAGTGTATAAAAACACTTTATAACATAGCGCGCGTGCTTGCCCTATATAAGTCCTATTGAGCCGCTATGAACAAAATCTTTATTTATGCACGCCCGTGCGTAAATAAGATGACGTAAGCAATTTTTTCACATGGCTGCAGAGTTTCTGTCCTGTTAAGGTGGCTGAACACAGTTTTGCGGGCGGTCAGCGGTAACTTGCGTGACGGCGCTTGTTTTAAATTAGACTATCAAACATGGCGGCGAAAAAGCAGTGGTACACAGAAGACGATTTCTCAAAATCTACTCATTAAAATTTTGTGATATTTGGCAGAATTTTTACTTTTATCGTACTTTCAATAATAAGAACTTTAAAATGGATGTTGAACAGACGAATTTTGTGTCACATTTAATAATTACAGTACAATCATATTATTGATTATTTAAAAACCCGTCTGTTAAAATTTGGTCAAATAAGTTTCGTATGGTAGTGATTAATTATAGTACGCTGTGTGCAAGTTTATAGGAAAATCTAATGAGCGAATTTTATGTAAACTGAGCAAAAGTGAAATTTTAAGGTCGTATTCAATCGTTCATGTTGCCATGGAAACTACGACAACGTCACATTTTAGCGGAGCTCCTCGCGCGCGCGAAGCGCGCGCGTGGACGGAGCCCCATAGCTATATAATCTACCCATCCCAGAAAATTTGGTAATCACGTGACCGTACACCGACCGCCCGCCCTCCCGCCCGCCCGCCCGCCCGCCGTCCGTCCGCACCACAGGAAAACCAATGTTTACTTTCACACTTTCTAACTACTTTGGGAGCCCAGGAAGCCCAGGAGGAAACTGATTGCACATCAATATTGTAATCAATTGACAGCTGTCAAAACAAGGTATCCGCTGACCAGTATCACCTGACCGTATCGCGGGCTCAGGTGTCGACCCATCGAGGTCGAGTACTTTTTTGAAGTTATCCGCTGACAAGTTACTGGTTTTCAGATGATCGCAGGCTCAAGTTTATTATTTTTTTAAATTTATATGAAATATGCCGTGTTTATATCATGATGACCCCGCACTATTAAGAGTTTGATTTCAAACTAACTATGGTCGCGAAAATTCAGCAAGTTATGTAATAATACAGGCTAGGAAGACCTTTTCTCACCAAGGTCACGCGCGTTGGTCACGCTCTACGCCCAATTTTTATGCTCTGATTGGTCAAAATTTGACAGGTGAGTTCATGCGGAAAATTTATGCAGCATCTTGAAACTTGTTTACTTTGACAGCTGAAGCTGACAGAGTTTTGTGTAAACTTGTGATGTTTTTAACTGTCTTTTTCCACTGGATGTACAAAATGAAATACAGCTGCTATCAAGTCTGTTATTCATGGCTGGTTTGTTTACTGGGTTTTTGATTGAGAAATGCGTCGCTTGTCAAAATTCGGTAATTCGTTTTTGGATGGCATCGTTTTCGTTTTTCACCTTGCCTCATGCGCAAGAGGGTTTAAAAGTCTCAACCAACTGTGGCCTTCCTTGATAGCTTTCAGGAACTGAATCTCGAATGGTAAGCCTGAGTAATTATTGTATTTGATGTTTGGTTTTGTTATATCTAATTTTCATGAAGTCTTGCGCAGTTCACGCTGACAGTTTATGCGGCAAGTTTATGCACGTTTGTAGGATTTGAGTCAATGATCTGACCGAATATCAGGTTTGATATAAGCTTACAGAACTTTAAATAGCCTTCAGATATATTTGCTCACCACAAATAGAAAGAAAACGTTCCGAAGAATATTTAGTTATAAATTTGGTTGTAGAAAGAAAGCTTTAAGCGATTTTCTTGCTTCGAGGAGTTCACCTTCGAAAACAGTAAACACCGCGCCGGGAAGCCGGCTTACCGGTAAGCTTTACGCTTAAAGACTCTGAGGATTTTTAGAGACACTTTAATACTTGCCTTCGTGAATGAAAATTGTTGTCTCTGTAAATTTTTCACCGAATTATACTTCTTTTTTTGATTGTTTGTAGTCTCTCTTGCAATTTTCATCGCTTGTCCGTGCCGTTTGTTTTCATCGTTCATGAACATCGCTTGCAGGAGTACTCAAAAATGACTCGCGTATCAAACGCTTTATAAGATTACACATCGTTATAACTAAAACCATTAAATAGCAAAAAAAAAATAAATTCGCTATTATGTTGAAGCGTAACTCTCTTAAAGCTCATTCAAACACTCGACCAACTGACAGCTCGCACTATAGAAACGAGAACCAGCTGGCCGTATGGGTGATTTTGGAAATTCTTGAACGGTTTTGCTTAAAGCCCACGATTGATCGTCCTGAATATTCCTGAGTGCAATTTGTCTTGAAAAATTGTGAAATACGGTATTCTCTCCGCGGTCTGTATGACAAATAGCACTGTTTCACCTCAAATGTGATGTATAAAAATTATAAAAGGTTGGTTTAAACACCCCCAGATTTGTTGGCAAGAATTTGCAAAGTAAACCTATCGAATGCAAAACATTTGGCGTGATTTGTTTTCCAAGAATTTGTTTTCGAGGCCTAATCTACTGTGATGCATGAATGTGGATTAAAAGTTTATTGTTTGATTTAAATTATAATTTATTAATTGGAGCTTCGCTTTTAGCTGTGGCTAAATCTATATATTACCTGTTAGTCAAAATCTTTTATCAGTATATTTTTCACTTGCCAAGTTTCAGCTTGTGAGCTGCAACCTTTCTCTTGCCATGATTTGGCAAAGGACATATACTCACAAACTGCCAAAACTGTGTTCAGCCACCTTAAGCTGCAGTGCAGTTTTCCTTCGCCTTAAGACATGGAAGAAACCAGCGACGAGCTGCCCAATTTTTCTATCGGCATTGACCTTTTACGTCCTGATCCAAGAGCGGCTGCAAAAATAAAGCCGAATTCAAAAAAACTCGCAAGTTGTGCGTTTCGCAAATTTGTCGGAAGACCATCTGCAGCAAATTTTGCCCGAGAGACATTCACTGGGAACAGAAAAGACAGCAACTGGTCATTAACAACAATTAAAGGTAAAATTTCCGTTTTTACAGTTGTTTCTAAATTTGTTATGCACTTTTGTTATCGCCGAACAATCCGACTAAATCAGGAAAATTTCTGTTGCAATAACAAGACAAATTACACAAGAAGACATAGTAATTTTTTTGCTCATAAAAACAACTGCTGGCTGGTCTTCTCAAGTAGCCGTAATGACCGGCCATTGTCGTAAATGAATGTAAAGTAGAATGACAGTCGTCTTCGCCAAAAATACAAGTTTTCTGGATTTCGCCGAGCAAAACATAAACATCCTCTCAGCGCCGGATCCAAACCATGCTCCACGACGTGTTAGGAACATGCGAGTATTTTAACTTTAGGTGGACTTTAAGACACTTTTGTCTTTGTTTCTACTTAGTTTCAATTAATCGTTAACGAATAAATAAGCAAATTTTCGTTCTCAGTTTTACAGAAAGAATTTTCTTTCAAACTAGGCGATTGTGGCGTGTTTGTAACCAGCCAGTAGAAGCGTTTGTTTTTCTGTGGCGAGCGTCACGAGAATTTTGCAGTTAAATCAAAAAGCAAGCATTTTTGTCAGCTATGTTATAAAAGAATTTGCTCATGCTTTTAGCTGTGCGTATATCGAGTTATTGATGCACTTGGGAAGTTTGGAGAGCACTCAAGAAGCTAGAGTTGCACTCGGCTATCGCCTCGTGCAACTCTTACGCATCTTTCGTGCTCTCCAAACTTCCCGCGTGCATCAATAACTCGATATACGCACGCTAAGCATGAACAAATTCTTAAGTTGTCAGTGGGGTCCCGAAAAAAATAAATGAATAAACAAATAAAAGATAAAAATAGGATAAGCTTTGACTCTAGGATAAATTGCTAAAAGACTATAACTATACCGTGGCAAAAAAGATGAACATTTCATAGATTAACTAAAAGTGCTTTCATAAATAAAATTCTATGGAAGTTAAGGATCGAGGTCCTATTGGGCGTTCATTAAAAAACTTGGCTCTTTCATAGTAAAAACTATTTCTCCCAAATTCGAGGCAGAATTTAGGCAATTTTACTAAAAAACAATTGTTTCTTGTAGACTTTGAATGATCAAATCTTTTAAAATATAGGGGGAGCAAACATTATCTTAAAGACAGTCTAAGATCAGTTGACCGCTTTTGCGCTTAATTGCGTTTTCAACTGACGGAAGTTTCAGACTGCTGTTGCCAATGATTCTAAAACTTCAAGTTCTATCGCCTCCCCATTAACGAAGTACTATTTTTAAGAGGATAGGATCGCGTGGTTGCATTAGAAGCACGGATCGAAATCTTAGCTTAGACACTGTGTCTGCAGCTCTTTGAAACTTGACTCTGGACAGTATCTTGAACATCGCAGTCTTCATCTCAAGCAGGGCGAAGCGGAATCCAATGCATTGCTGGGGACCCACACCAAACGGTATATACGAGTATGCTTCTTGGGTATCCCTGTTCTCTGGGGAGAACCGATCGGGATCAAATTTTTCCGGATCAGGCCACAACGCAGGGTCCCGGTGGAGAACATAGGGCGGCATAAACACGTCGACATTCTGTGGAATTGTGATACCATTTATGGTGCAGGCCTCGTTGCATCTTCGGTGGACCAAATACCCGGGTGTATAGAGCCGCAAGACTTCGCAAAACACTTGGTCAAGATAATTCAGGCTGTTGATGAAGTCGTACAGAGGCATGTCCCCACGGCTTTTTACAGCCTTGTCGAGTTCTTGGAGGATTTTTTCCTGGACTTCTGGGTGCGCAGCGAGTAGATACGCCATGTAAGATAGCGTACTTCCAGTCGTTTCAAATCCTGCTACCATGAAGATGACAGACTGTGCAGATACTTCTTCATCGCTCATCCTCTTCCCTTCTATCTCTTGCTTCTGCGCTTCTAGCATCAGTTGCAGTAAATCCTTCCGACTTGGCGTTTTCTGTGCTTTTCTGGCGTCATATATTACTCGGGCCATTCTTATGAAGTAGTCGGTGTGATTAAGGGGACTGAGATTTAACTTTTTGCTGAAGTAATCGGAAAAAGGGAACATGGAAAACGCGCGCACCCACAGCGGAGTTCGGAACACATTTTTGGCCTTCTCAACAGTGTCCGAGTCTGGATTGCTCTGCATATCAGCCTGCATCCCAAATGCTGCGGATAGAATTACTTCCAGTGCAAATAAACTAAACAGTGGGTTGACGTCAGTGCTGTTTCCTGCAAAAGGAATGGTGTTGTGTTAAATATGTAGGGTAACTAAGGAATAATCGAAGGGGCTAAACAAAGGTTCCAGTCAGAGCAAAAGGAGGGTGGGAGGGAAAAAACGCTGTTGTGAATGAACCGAAGCCCTAAGAGAACTGACTGGGAAAGGACAGTGTACAGCAAAAAGAAGAGCACATGTGCATGATGAGCATGTGATAATATGAATGGAACCTTTGTGGAGTCTAGTAGAAATCTCATGCTAAGTTACATTGTAATTGAACAACTAGTTACTGTTCATTGTTCTTTCTTGTACTTTGAACTAGTATCTACCCTTACTTAGTTCAAAGGCTTATCCAAATGTTGCACGTTGTGTGACATAAGAACAGAGACATGATTGTTGCTAGTATGTCAATAAGTGTGCTTTCATAGGGCCTAATTCTCAGGTTTATTAACATCAGTTTATGCCACCATAAACTTGAACGAAAATGAAAATGCATTATTTATGGTGGATCTATCTAATCTATCCATCCATCCGTCCGTGTGTCTTTCTTCGAGGGAGTCTCAGTAACCTAAGAAATGGAAAAGTTGAAAGTTCCGCGCAGTGAGCCTCCGTCTGATGCTGTCGTGTCTCGCTTGGCTCGCCTCTAGCTTGTAACCCTTCATAGCCTGCTTGGCAGGCACAAAAGGGGACGGAGAGGGAGGGGAACAAGGCGAACCCTTTCCTTTTGTCCTTTCACCCTCCCCTCCCATTCAACGTCCGACTCTTATTCACCTCTCGCGTTTTCCCTGTATGAGGATAAAGCTTGCTTGCCGGCTTATATTCCAGTTACGAAACCGCAACAGCTTTTGGCAGCGTTTTTGTCTAGATATACATACTTGTAGCAGCAAAAATGGAAGGAAATATCTTTTGCCCGTAAGTTAACCATTTATTAAATATATGTTATTCACGGGCTGGGAGGTCCTTATTGGGAGTAACTGTGCCCGAGGTCTTCTTGAATTGAGTACCGTCCGAGGCCGTAGGCCGAGGGCTGTACTCAGACCGAGGGCACATTTTCTCCCAATACGGACCGACCTAGGCCGGTGAATAACACTTTTGTTTTTTCCTACTGAGATTTAAAAGTTTTAGGAAAATTTTCCTTCACTTTCCAACCTGTGTGTGTTGAAGTAGGACGCGTTAGTCGCGTGTTGATGAAGCGCGCGATCGATTGCAAACCAAAACAAAACATTACAACATGAGTTTTAGCTCCGTAATGCACATACTGCTCTCTTTTAGAAGGCCAACTTCGAGTGAAATTTACTTTTATTGGGATTTCTGAGACTTGGCTTGATGATTGTTATCATTTTTCCGATATAGCGGGTTATAATTTTTTGCATAAACCTAGAGTTAATCGCATTGGTGGAGGTGTTGGCCTTTACATTAGTGAACATTTAAATTACAAACAGCGTCATGATCTAGCATTCCCTGAGGACAAATCTGCTGAATCATTGTTTGTTGAAATTAATAGGACAAAAGAAAAAAATATAATTGTCGGCACTATCTATCGACCACCCGACTCGAAGTTAAATGAATTTCTGTCTGACTTGGATCAAGTACTGGGAAAAATTTCCAAGGAAAATAAGCTTGTATTTTTAATGGGTGACTGGAATTTAAATCTAATTAACCATTATTGTCATAAAGCGACAAGTGATTTCTTGGATTTGTTGTACTCTAGGATGTATTTTCCACTAATAACACGTCCCACTCGGCGAACAAAGCTTCGTTAATAGATAACATTTTCACGAACGATCCACTTCGTCCCTCAATAAGCGGTCTTTTTCTCAATGACATCTCTGACCATTTACCGATATTTTCACTTATTTTGTATAATAGTTATAGTACCAGTGATAAGGATAAATACGTATTTTTTCGTGAAAAAAATGCGCATAATCTAAGTGCATTTAAAGATGAGTTAGGTAAGATAAACTGGGCTGAAATGCCTGGTTTAAATGATCCTTCTTGCGCTTATGAACTCTTTGTCGGAAAGTATACTACAATTTACGATAAATGTTTTCCACTCAGAAAAATGAAAGCGAAACGGTTCAATCTTCGTAAGCCTTGGTTTACTAAAGGTCTTGCTAAATCCATAAGAAAGAAAAATAAGTTATATCAGTCTTTCCTTAATAACCCTAACTCTTCCAATGAAAATGCATATAAGTCGTACAAAAACAAACTTACTCATTCTCTTCGAGTTGCTAAGCGTTTATATTATGAAAAGCGTGGTTTGCCATCTATATTTAGGGCAGATTCTCGAGAAATTTCCAATCCAAAGGAAATAGCTAATTTCTTTTGCAAATATTTTACTAACATTGGCCCCAATTTAGCTAGCAAAATTCCTTTATCAGAAAAGTCGCATAATTCTTTTTTACCCCCAAAACTAGTCAATTCAATATTTCTAGATGCTGTAACAGAGCAAGAAATTATTGAAATATGTAGTAATTGTCGTTCAGGTACTGCTGTAGGTTATGACAACATTTCTATGAACTTAATTAAAGATTCTATTGATATAATTATTTCACCTCTTACATGCATAATTAACTTATCCATCACCTCTGGCATTGTACCAAAACAATTAAAAATTGCTCGAGTTATTCCTTTATTTAAATCTGGTGTGCAGGATATATTTACGAACTACCGACCAGTGTCTGTTTTACTAGCATTCTCTAAAATCCTAGAGAGAGTAATGTACAATCGTCTTTTAAGGTTTCTTAATAATCATAGCATTCTCTCTGACAATCAGTATGGTTTTCGCAAGCATCACTCCACTGCTTACGCTCTTGCTTGTTTATATGACAAAATCTCTTCCGCTATTGAAAATAAGGAATGCACAGTTGGTATTTTTATAGACTTGTCTAAAGCCTTTGACACCGTTGATCATAACATTTTAATTTCAAAATTAGAGCATTATGGTGTTCGTGGCACTGCACTTAGATGGTTCAAAAGCTATCTAAGCAGTAGACAACAATATGTGGAATTTAATGGTATCAGTTCAGAGTCTTGCGAAATAAAGTGCGGGGTGCCTCAGGGCTCTATACTAGGCCCTCTGCTCTTTCTACTCTATATAAATGATCTGTGTAACGTGTCAAAGGTCGTGGACTTTATTTTTTTTGCTGATGACACAAACATATTTTTCTCCCACAAAGATTTTAACTTGCTTCCTGAAATCTTGAATTCCGAAATGCTTAAATTAACCCAATGGTGTCGAGCAAACAAACTGTCCATTAACTTTAAAAAATCAAATTTTATGGTCTTTAGACCACGCCAAAGGAGGCAAACCCTTGATATGTGTATTCAAATTGACAACAATGTTATTGAACGTGTTAAAGAAACAGTATTTTTAGGTGTTATCCTCGATGAGTATTTGTCATGGAAGCCTCACATTCTTAGCGTTTCTAGAAAAATATCAAAATCGATAGGTATTATTTATAAGTCTAGTTTTTGCCTTCCCAAAACTTCCTTGCGCTCCTTGTTTTATAGTCTTGTTTACCCTTACTTAACTTATTGTGTTTCAGTGTGGGGATCGACATATCAGTCTAATTTAAATAGGATTATTATTTTGCAAAAGAAGATAATCAGAATAATATCTAAAGTTTCTTTCGATGCTCATACAAGTGTTCTTTTTAAAGAGCAGGAGATTTTAAATTTCTCGGACATCTATTTATACCAGATAGGTAAATTTATGTATCTTTTTAAAAGAGGCTTACTTCCAAATTATTTTCGTGATATGTTTACTCTTGCAAGCCAGATACATTCTTATAATACAAGAAATTCCAGCCTTTTCTATATACCTCATTGTCGAACTAATTTTCGAAAATTCTCAATTCGGTTTCAAGGTCCTACGTTTTTCAACTCGCTAAGTCGGGAAATTTAAAACAGTGAAAGTATCAGTTTGTTTGGCAAAAGACTTAAAAAATTCCTTTTTTCTTAGTTAAATTGAATCTTTGTTGAGTTACACACCTTTTATTTTATTTTTTCTCTTCTTTCTTTCCTTTTCTATTTTTTTTTTGTTTTTTTTTTAATTAATCGAAATTTTCATTCAGTACCCTTAACTTGTATGGTTTACCCTATAGTTCCAGGAAGCCTATAGTTTATAAGCCCCCGGCTTCTATATAGGCTTCCTTGCCTTTACCATATTTGATCTTGTAATAATTTAGTTGGAATATTGTACGTATATTATCTTTAATGTATTTCTGTATACTATTGTTGTATTTCTTGTTAAAGGCAAAAATAAATGAATGAATGAATGAATGAAAGGTTTTTGTGTCTTGCTAGACAATTCACAATCTGAGTGTCAAACAAGGATAAAAGAATTGACGAGCTTGACATTAAAAGCGTCAGGAAAAAAATATAGCAAGGATTTTCTTCGGCTGAATATTTCAAAAATCGTGGGATGAAACTGACTGTACAAATTGTGGGATGAAAACTGCACAAAGGCGGTTAAAGGTAAAAATAGCTAATTACAAGTAACAAGTTGTAAACAAAGAAATGAAAACGGCGATAACTGCTGGAAAAGTTATTCGTGTACCTTTTCTGACAAGTAGAAAACTAGCGAGGCAAAATTCAATGAACAGGGGCACCCAACGAGAGTATAGTTCAAAACCACTTAAACATAGCGTTGTTCAACGTTTTTTAGTATTTAAACGGTAGATATAGGCATATTTTTATCCCCTAAAAATTTGTCATCTGTTCGGATTTCCTAGCTGAAAGTCTAGTGATCCGAAAATTATAGGGATCAATTTCAGCCAGAAAAATAGCTCCCGAAGATTCGAAAATCCTAGGAGAGGCAGACAAGCAAGAAATTTTACAACAAATGTTCCGAAAATTATAGATCTCAAATCGTCTTCCGAACAGATATTTTCCGAAAATTTTTTCGTTTGGTGTAGCCTGCGTTGCAGCCGGCCCACGCGACGCAGGCAACGTTGAGTGCCCCTGAATTAAAAACGGCAGAATCTAGATTCATACAGCAAAAATGGAAAACAAAACTACAAACAGAGCAAAAATTGTCTGAATAATAAAATTCACTTTTCCCTAGCTAATGCTATAATAGCGCAAGTTTTAAGAGAAAAATGGTTTGAAAATGACGGTTTTTGCTTATTCACAAACAACCAACAAACTTGTGAATGGAACGGCCTTGTCTAGTCCTTGTACGGCGTTTTCCAAGTCCTCCTCGGTCAATTCGTTTCGGTGACGTATCCGAGGCGAACGGGCGGAAAAACATAATGAGCATGCGTGAACCTTTTTGCCCAGATCCCCTGGCCGGGTTTGCAAAAATGGCGGGATTTCAAACATTTTTTTGCCTAAAAATAAAATGTTTTCACTCATAACCTAGCCTCCCCGCAGACGTCCTTTGGGGTTTGTTCGTCACGTATTCATTAGGGGGGAAATGAATGCGTGACGAACAAACCCCCACAGGACGTCTGCGGGGAGGCTACTCATAACCTGGAAAGAACATCAAGCAATTTGCCTTCAAAAGTTGCAAGCTGTGGTTATAACCTTCTCATTACCTTATTTCCTCGAAGAATGCCTCATAGTAAAACGGACTTTAGCGACATTAATTTCCTTGCGTTGTGCTGGAAATGTGCATGCGTAGGTCCAATTTTTTTCAAGATGCATTCACAAAATGTGTTCATATAAGGGACCTGTCATTTATCAGAGGGGCGTGGGGCTGGTGCAATTTTATTTTCCCAGGTGAATTCTTTTTATGCTCTCCTCCAATTTCCTACAGAAAAAACTGCAACCCTTCCTCTTGTGTCACTCTTGTACGACCCAAAAAAGCGGCTATGACCCTCCCCTTGCCGATTATGTTCTTGTCTCAGCTGATCAGTTAATACTGACAGTGAACATTATGAAGCTCAGTGAGTTGTTAGAGAACACATCGGATATGGATAGACGCGTTAAAGCTCACCTCAACACCCTGTTTCACTCAAAGACTGGTAATTTGATATGAAGAGAAGAGCATTTTAAATCGTTTGATGAAGATGTTATTACAAGGCTTGATAAAGCTAAACAAAGAGTAAACAGTGAATTGATATAATATTTTAATGACCCTTAATGGCAAACTTGATCAATGGAAAGACACGTTTCGCTGTGCGTTGCTGTTGAAAAACATATCAAGAAAAAGATCACAGAAACAGAACAAAAGGAAGAGCAAAAAAAGGAAACAGAGGGAAAGAAAACATTTTAAACTGCTTCATCAGCTTTTATCAGCAGACTTAAATTCAGATGTTATTGAAATCTCTTGCACGCCTTCAGTTAGACAGGTCAGGTGGCTGACAAAAATGGCAAAGAATGGTCACTTTACAGAAAGAGCCATTACAATAGCACAAGACTATCTAGAAGGTTTTATGGACGAAAGTAAGGAAGATCTGAATACAGATGAAAGTCTCTCTGGGGAAGACAGTGACAGCTTGACAAAAAATGAGGAGTGTGGTGACTAAACCTTAAATATTGTAATGGTCCATCACGCTGGGCCAGGGCACATGCAAAAAGCTGCAAACTAGGAACTACTTTTGCATTTTTTATTCGTTTGAGCTCAAACTTTGCAGGATGGTAGAACTCTGCATTCCAAAAAAATCCTATGTTTTTTGTTTTCGATTTTAACGGTTTTTGGCGGGAAAATGACGTCACAAGATTGACAGGAAAATTAAAATTTCAAGATATGGCAAAACAAACACAAAATTTTGAAGGAACGTGACGTGATAGAAACAAATGTGAAAAAAATTTTTCAAAAACTCAATTGATTAAAGAGTTATTAAGCTTTGAATTTTGAATTTCCGCCATTTTGTTACTATTTTTAGAAACATAAGGACATTTCAAGATGCTATATCTCCTAAAGCAATTGAGCTTTCCCAAGAAAAACTGGCTGGCCTAAGAAAACCTCAAGAAACTTTACTTTGCATCTCATTAAAGTCGGAGAGTTGAAACGATTCAAGAAAGTTTCAAACGACTTCAAAAATATTGTTAAAACCGACTTAGCTGACTTGTGTTCTTGAGCTTTGAGAAAAAGGCGAAACAGTCAATCAATCTTAATTATGCTGCGTGGGAAAATAGCCTTAAGTTAACTTAACCTGAAGTGAAAAAGGATCGGTTGTGTGTGAAGTATAGTTTACTTGAAATGAGTTAATTAAAACTTTTAATTAATTCATATATTTCTTAGCTTATTTAGGCTCTAGTGTAAAGACTACCATTGTCAGCCCGAAAACTAAAGACGCTTTTCCAAAAATACAAGCTTGAGCTTACAACAGGTATTCACGCATTCAATACTAGGGAGTTTTTAAAAAATACCACGACACTGCTGACAGCCACGAAAACGTCGCATGGAAAAGTGCATTCACATTTTTTTCAGTCTCTATTGTGATTATTCCAACTCGCTTACTTTGTCAAATGCAAGCGAACTCTTCTGGAGCTGAATTTCTATTAACCATATCCAAGTTCATGAAGAGAATGAATTTTGTCATTGCTTGTTTACGTCCTTTACAAAACGTGAAATTAGGCATTTTCACGGGTAGTCGAGCAGTTGACGGCAAAGAAATGTACAAAAAAGCGTGATGCACGTGCAAAGTTGTTTGCTCGAGAGCTATTGTTCACTTGAGACAAACACGACTCGCCAAAGCAAACTACATGTTCCAGTGCACGCATGAAAATGAGAAAAAAGGAAACATGTAAAAGGTGATGTATAACTCTCGGAAGATTCCAAAAGCTTAACTGACCACGAGGACAGCGACAACATTAACAACAAACACCAATTTTATAGATTAGCAAAACATCAGCTTGGAATGTGCATCACACCATCACACTTAATTTGATTGTTTACTTTTAAAAGAGCTTGATGCACGTGCTTTTTTTCTCATTTTGACTCGTGCACTGGAACATGTAGTTTGCTTGGGCGAGTCGTGTTTGTTTCGGGTGAACAATAGCCCTCGAGCAAATGTGTTTCCAGCGGGAGTGGCGAGGGGTAGATAACTTTGGTCAAGCTATGTATGTGATGGATTTTTTTCTGTACAGTGTCCAGGCCTCATTTCTTGGCCGAGCGTTGATCTGGCCCGGCAACTTCGGCGACCATATTCTCGGCCTTTTTCGATTACATCCTTCGAGTTTCTCAAAGTCTGCGGGATTTGTTTTTCTATCTGGAAAAGCCTTATTGGTTTCTATATCTGCTGCTATCCCATTAC
>JBBMOI010000009.1:23270000-23350000 GCA_038088405.1 Porites divaricata | reverse complement strand
TGTGAAATTTTGCGATTTGTCAGGATATTCTGAAAAGAGCCATATCCAAGAGGCCTACTAGCCAAAAACTAGCATTTCGGGACAAATTGTCTTTGCGATAGTAGCCCGGGTATGCTCTGATGACTCCATACAAATCCTTCTAACTTTTACTTGGGTCTAAACGTTTAGACCTAAGTCAAATATGAGGTTATTGGGGGTGAATAACAAGTCTAACAAAACAAACAGTGAAAAAAGAATTCTCTATTTTTCTTAGTCACATCAGGCTTCAAAAACGGCATAGCAGTCTCGTGTACTGATTAAAGATATGTAAGGCAGGGTAAGCAGTCAGTTACGTTGAGCATAAAATTGGCTAAAACTCAATGTTACGAGTTCGAATGTTTTGAGGATAATTATTCACTGACTATCAGCCTGCAGGGATGTCGGATTAACACAAGGAAGTTTAGTACCAGAGCAACATTAGCTTCCGCGCAGACGTCCTGTGGGGTTTGCTTTTGTTCGCCACGCATTCATATCTCCCCACGGACGTCTGCTAAACACAGCCGACATTTACGTTCTTGTTTGCTTGAATAAGGCAATAAGCGGTCAGTTATTGTGTCATGATCAGCCAATAACGAGCTGTGATACAACTGAAACGGCACCCAAGAATTTTTTCTCGCTTTTTTAGAGGAATATTTATTCCATGCCCACGCAAGGATGAGACTCCAAGGAAAGTTGTAAGAAGCGAATTTTTTTGTTTTCTTTGGAGCTCTAATTTAGGAAAGGACCAAGTTCGCGTGTTTAAAAAAAGCGCAGTTGACATCACAAGGCTCATCAAACGTGCTCTGGACGTTGATGTGTCCTTGTATTCTTCAAGTGAATTATTTATTTGCACTGCTATCTTCTACCTGAGACGACTCAAACGTTTTGAAAAAATCACAGAAATAATGCAATAAGGCGGTAGTCACCTGTATAGTTTTTTTTCGGAAGTTGTTAAATGTAAAATAATCTGCTTTTCTTTGAAAGACTTCAGACAAGAGTCTCCCACACGAGCGCGGAGCGGTATACGTATTCAGCATGGTCGAAAACAATTACTATTAACCCTGTATATATTGGAAGTATTAAGAAAAGAGAACTTGTAAACGTTTATAGGGAAGATTTTCAAAGCATTCTTCCAAAACAAAGGCCGTTTCCTTTTTTTGCGAAATGTAATTCCACCAAGGTCATGGGTCGAGGACCAAACACCACTACGCGAAATTTGGGTATATTTTTTCAAGAGACGGTAAAACAAAAAATTCGAAGTCTACAGCAATGTGCTTCCAACGGCAGAAAAAGGTTTACCTGAAAACTTGTTCTGCAAAAGGGCACGTCTTCCCGTTGCGTTTTATTTATTCACAAGGTAAGTGCCGCCGAAGTCTAAACTTCAAGCTAGGACGACAAATTAACCTGTCTGTCAACAAACTTTAATTTCGCTCCTTCAAAGAAAGAAAGAACGCTTATAATCAATAAATCATTGGACCTTTCATTTTTCACCGTATTTTATTTCTCGACGAAATATTTAATCATGCTGCAGCTCGGAAAAGTCGCGGACCAAGGACCACATGCTAACCGTACAAGTCACCCCATTTCTTCCACCGATCGATCTTCAACCAAGCTTCTGGGCTTTCGTAAACAACAGAGAAAGCCCCTCTCTCGACAACCTTCATATTCTCTTCGCTAATATCACTGAGCGTTACAGCAGGAATACCAATATTTGCCAGCTTTGTAGCTTGATCTTTCATAAGATTTACCAGGGGCGAAACAACGACAACAACAATATGTCCAGTAGTTCCACGCACTGTGTCGCAAATAAGCGGCAAAGCTTGATATGTAAGGGATTTGCCAAATCCCCTCGGCAAATTTATGAACTCATCGATCTTCTCTATAAAATTTGCAGGATAGCTTCTCTCTGATACTTGTTTAACTGTGTATTTTAATACTACAAACTTCTCGCACACCCGATCAAAAGCCTCGCTGATCGTGCGAATCTGAACAAGCGGCTCGGGTTACGTTTTACAAAAATCGTTAAACGGTCTGTGATTGGTGAACGTAAATGTCGGCTGTGTTTAGCAGACGTCCGTGGGGAGAAATGAATGCGTGACAAACTAAAACAAACCCCACAGGACGTCTGCGGGGAGGCTAGAGGAACATAGGCTTTACAGAGCTTTAGGGACGGACCATTAGAAAACTTACGGGGGGGGGGGGGGGGGGGCGAAGTACAAAAAAAAAAATTCGCGCAAGGGAAAATTTAATTAAAAAAATTCTTGCACGCCAATTAACCCTAAGAAATATTCATGCAAGGGCCTGAAAAAAATTCCTGCGGCTCGAAAATTCCCCTCCCCCCCATAACTTTTCTAATGGTCCGTCCCTTAAAACACAAGCTTTATTTGAACTTAAGTAAAACTAAACAGCCTCTGCCAATAATAACAAAATCTCACTTGAACTCCAGATATCTTGCTTCGGCCAACTTGTAAACACAGAACTTGGAAATCGAGCCCTTCGTCACACTTGACTAAACACACCAGTCAAGCTCGTGGGAAAAAACTTAATTCGTCAAAAGAACTCGCTTGGAACTTGTATACCGTTTGATATAAGGTTCTAGGAAATACTAAACAGGCGAATAGTAGTAGCTTTTCGACATATTTTATGATTTCCGTAACTAATACAAATCTGCTGACTCATGCTGAAATGTAAACATGCCCTAATTAATTATTCACGAATAATCCAAAAACGTAGAGAACGTTCGAGAAAGTCACGCAACGCATGAAAGCAATTTTACTACTTAGAATCACTCAACAAAGACAAAATGTCTTTGTGCAGGATCTTGTAACTTTAAATTCATCATAAAACTGTTCCAAAGGAGGGCTCACTCGTGAAATGTTTCTTAACACTCGAAGAGAAATTTCGTGTCTCTGTGCGGCCGCATAATATGCTCTATTTATTCCTCGAGTAACTTAAAGACTAGACTCGACATGATCTCCAGATATTACGAAGTAGTCCGGTCTCATTTCGTGAAATAGCCGAAACAAGCCGAAAAGTCACGAACTTGCACGCCCAATCTTGTCCCGAAACTAGTGCATCATTTCATAACAATTTTTCGTATGCCCAACTACCTTGGGTCGCAGTAGCGCAATCGGCTAATCCCTCAACTTAGAGTCCCCTCTGATCTGACGGGTCACATAGGTGAGTCGGTTCAAACCCCGGGGAAGCCAAAATAATAATTCTTTCTTCCTCGAAAAAGTTAAGGAATAAATCAAAGAAATCGAAGTGAGCTCGAGATATCTCGAACTAATTCGGCTCTCACTTCGTCAAATAGCCGAATAAGTCCGAAAACCTACAGACTTTGCATGCCCAATCTTGGCGAAAAATGGTAACTTTGATACATTCCTGAGCGTCGCGAAACCTTTACTTCGCGCTCCGCCGAAGTAATTAGGCAAATAGTGAACTTTGGTCCCCTTACACATGTACGTTTGCTAGAAAATGTCCAGCGCATAGCTACGGAGTTTATTTTAAATTATCCGAAAGACATGTCTTGCAAGGATCGGTTTCCCAAACTTAACCCATTGCCACTAGAGTATAGAATTGGATTTGAAAGACCTTTTCCTTATTTTTAAAGCCAAAGCAGGCCAAACCGAAATACACCTTCGCACCCGCAATGCATGCAAAGTTTTTAGAGTTAAAACTACAACATACCTTATGCAAAACAAAACTATTTAAAACACTCATTTTATTATAGATCGATACCTACTTGGAACAAGCTACCTGTAGACATCAAAAGCACAAATCAGTCGCTATCTAGTTTTAACTTTTGTACAATAGGAGACTACAGGACATTTGTATTCTAATGTATGAGGTTAAACATAATTTGCGCCCGCGGACTATTTGTGACATGTTTCTGACCAACAGCCACACTTACAATTTACGGCAGAAAGATTTTTATCAACCTAGTTTTAACACAATTACGCAAGGAAAACACTCAATTCGATACCTAGGTCCAAGACTTTGGAGCAAGATACCAAGTAAGGACAGATCAGCCCGGATACGCAATCTTGATTTAAGTAACATTTTAGATGGATGTAGTGGCTGCTTCCTTTGCAATTCGTAATTTTTAGCTTTTCTTAATTGTGATTTTTATTATAAGACTTTAGAATTTTGATAAGTATAAATGGAAATTTTGTAGTATGTATGTTAGTGAGTTATCATAAGTAGTTTTAATTGTAACTCTTAGTAGATTCTAGTTTCGTCTCTATATTGATTTATTTTGTATTTTAGATTGTATCTTAGAAAGTTGTGTCCCCTATTAGCAGTGGGGAATCCCCTCTGCTGGAATTTTGCTTGACACGTTAATAAAGTCATTAGTATTAAGAAAAGGGTTTTAGTTATTTACACTCGCAATACTCCATCTGACGTCCTCCTAGCCAGTGGGGTATATGGTGATGCTTATGTGTCTGTTTATGGGGAGGGGGCAAAGGTTGGTTAAGGATTGGGGGAGGGGGTGGGGGGGGGGGGGTTCGTTATTTATGGTTTTATTCCATTTGGTTCTTGGGGCAAGATATCAACTGGGTCATTGTCCTGTCTCCTGCTCCCGCTGCAATGTTTATTTATTTTTCTATCCAAAGTATTTTTATTTTTCATGTACATATTAATTGATAGCATGCAACGAATTCAATAAAGTTAAAGTTAAATTATGAGAGCCAAGTTCCTTTAACGATACACAATTTTTTATACTGCACTTAGAATAGATCAGTGTCAAATTTGATTTTCCCGCTGCATCTGACTCAAAAACACGATCTTCAGGTTTTGCTCTTAAATGAGATGCCAAAACTAGGGAACATAAATAATTTTGAAAATTCATGTACTTGCCTATCACGCCATCTTTAAACCGTGATCACGGCTAGGGGGTAATCACGGGTCTGATCACTTTCATCACGGCTTGATCACGCTGTCCAAAAAGCGTGATCACGAGAGAAGAAGTGATTACGCCGTGATCACAAAATGTTTTTACTGGGGATGCATTGTATTTGTGAACAACCGTAGGTTGCAATAGTTGATTGATCGATTGAGGTGAACTTTTGGTGCGACAGTTAAAGTTTCGTGTTTTCGTGACTTACAGGTGTCCCTTTTAATATGTCACGCACATCGAGTGCTCATCTCGCGCTGAGTCGTGTCCTTGGCCTCACACTCGTACTTGGCTCTTTCTCGCGTGCTCCCAGATGCTTCGGTGTCGGCCGCAGCACATCTTCGGTCGACGGCCGAAGTCACGAGCGGGTTACTAGAGAGATTAAGATTCACGTTGACGTCAAACCGCAAACGTGAATTTGTACCACGTGATCAAGTTTTCCCCTTATTTTTCGTTTACTGTTTATTGCTTCTACACAAAAATAAGTAGTTTTACGCCAGTTTTGTCCACAAGAATCGTTCTGGACTGTATTTATCTGCTTATTTTCTATTCTGAGAAATTTTCAACTGACGTTTGCCGTTTGCCGTATGCCGTAAACGTGAATCTTAATCTCTCTATTAAGATTCACGTTGACGCCAAACCGCAAACGTGAATTTGTACCACGTGACAAAGTTTGGCCGAAACCGGAAACCGCGCATGAAAAGTCTCTGGCACCTACGGTAAACCACTTCTTTTTAGGATAGCAAAACATAATAGCAACAAAGTAGCATCTGCAATCGTTCTTCGAAAAGTACCAATGTCTATTATGACTTTCATTTTTGTTGGGTTACCAGTTCAAAAACAGTTCGAAAAACATTGTCTGCACAGTATTTCGCTGACGTTATTAATAATAATAATAATATTTTTAAAAGTAGGTTGAGTTTGATCGTCCGGGTGAACGTAGTCCTGAATAGGACTGTTGTTGTTGACAGTGACTGACGTTTCGACAACCTGTGCGGTAGTCATCTTCAGAGTCAAAGTGAGTTGTATAACGTCAGTTGATGGTATTATACTCTGGTTACTGATCTGATTGGTCAATTACGTCACCATGTTATTGGTCGTCTGTCAGTTAAGCCGTGATGTTATTGGCTATGAAGACTCGTAATCAGTAATTGGTGGGTTTCGATCCGTCTATTGTAACAGTTAAACAGTCGTCTATTGTTAGTCAAATTGTCAGTTCTCCAGTCGTTCTCTCGTAGTTAGTTTTGCTTGATCTCGTCAATAAGTCGTTTGTACGACAGACGACCAATAACATCATGACGTAATTGACCAATCAGATCAATAACCAGAGTGTAATACCATCAACTGACGTTATACAACTCACTTTGACTCTGAAGATGACTACCGCACAGGTTGTCGAAACGTCAGTCACTGTCAACAACAACAGTCCTATTCAGGACAACGTTCACCCGGACGATCAAACTTAACCTACTTTTGAAATGACTCCTGGGTTCAAACCTTTCACAACAATATTTTTTTACGCGTACAGGAAAGGTGGAAGACGTCCACCCGCTGTTCAAATTGTTCGCATTGGACGTGACCCTATTCGCGGCGTTCCGGATGCAATCTGACCTCCAGTGCTCGACCTTAGCAGTAGTCCACTAGCCCTGGACTAGTACAAAATTCTTCTGGCCTAGTAAAAACTTAGAACCACTAGGTCACAGGACAAGTGACAACGTATTAAATTGTGGGTTAGCATGGTCAATGTCTGTCACTCTTCTTTGACTCTCTGGCAACGGTATTATGAAGTTTCACGATGACATCAATGAAATTTAATTGTAAAAAGATATTGCAAATAATATTGTCATGCTCCCATCAGGAAGGACTACCACAGATTTACTCAGGACTAGTAAATTTTCAGTTCAACTAGTCCCAGGACCAGCGTTTTAAAAAGTTAAGGTCGAGCACTGACCTCCAAAACAAACCAAGGGTCAATTTAATAAAACTTTTACAAGTGTAATTTTCAAGTGTATAGCTATTGTTTTCAGACCCTAAAACAATAGCTACACTTGTACAAGTTGTATTAAATTGACCCTTGATCTTGAACTACTGAACAAAGCCAAAACGGCATTCAGCATGCCTCTTTGGTTTTAGGCTTTCTCTATGTTTCCATTTTCTGATTACTTCATATCAAAAAGCTCAACTTAAGCCCCCTTAATAACACTGGGTACTCTCTGTCTTTGGCTCGAATGATCTATGATGCCAGGAAGGCCCAAAAAGTGCCAAGCCGAACGGATTTACTGCAATTGATGCTGGAGGTACAGCAACAAGAAATTGAGGGCGTTGGAAGGAAGCTGAGTGAGGAATGTAACTTCACGTGCAAACCAGCAATAGCTACTGTAACAATGATTATAGTCTAGCATTACCTTACGCCAAAAACTCATAAGGGCTTAAACCTAATGTTCTCACATACTAAAATAACAAGCATGGCTAAAGGAACACACACACACACACACACACACACAAAAAAAAACAATTACATAATATATTATTATAAATTCAATTTACAATCCCTTAACCAGATCCAGGAACACAATGAACCAAAGTCAGCCATCGACAAAGACTGCTCGGAGAACTTAATCTGATTGGCTGTTTTAGTTAAGAATCAGGTCACATCCCTATGGTCCCTGTTATTGATCTTTCCCGATAATGAGTGTTTTCACTCATGTGGGCAGCATCTATACAAATTTATTGCAACAAAAGACAGCATTTACATAAGAAAAGAGCTCAACTCCCACAGGCAACATTTCATGTTTTGAAACACCAATTTGGCAACCATGACGTCATGTGAAAATGCTCTGTTGGTTACAGTCTTATTAGAACTTATAGTTACCGTATTTACCCGTGTATAATGCGCACTTTTTTCCCCTGAAATCGACCTTCAAATTTACGATGCGTACTATACACGGATTCCATTGTTTGGCCAAGAAAACAAAAGAAGACAAAAGCTTTGTAGTAATTGGTGTTTAATAAACTCAGTAAAGTAAACTCTGTTTCCAAGAAAACCATCAAAGTACGTACCACGGGGAATGAGAAGAATCGAGTAACAGTTGTGTTGGCGGGCTGCGGCGATGGATTAAAACTGAAACCGATGTTAATCTTCAAGAGGAAAACCATCCTTAAGATCAACAACAAGCATGGAGTCGTTGTTTCAGCCCAAGAGAAAGGATGGATGGATTCAGAGCAGATGAAAGTGTGGATCGAAAAAGTATGGCGTGCACGGATCGGTGGCCTGGGGAGAAGAAAGAGCTTGCTTGTTTACGACTCATTCGAAGCTCACGTGACAGATACTGTGAAAAGCGTCCTTCAAACGCGAGAAAACTGAACTTGGTGTTATTCCTAGTGGTTAAACTTCCCTTCTCCAACCGCTCGATGTATCTTTAAACAAACCGTTTAAAGATGGAGTCCGAAAGCAGTGGATGCAGTGGATGGCTGACGGAATTCTCGAATTTACCGTTCGTAGATTTCGCAAGCGTGGAATGCCATTCCATCAGAAATGATCGCTGCCTCTTTTCTGAAGTGTGACATCACAAACAATTTGGATCAGAAGATAAACTGGTTTACAATTCAACCGAGAACACTCATGAACTTGATGATTCAAGCATCGAAAACCTATTTGAATCAGACCCTGAGTCAGAATTTGAAGGTTTCATTGTTTAGAAATGCGTTGTTTAAAGACACTGAACATTTTACTTGAATCGAACGCAATACAGTAGTGATACTCAAGCTACCAGCAGTGCAGTGAGTAGAAATACCGGTAATGTTTTTGAATTGCTGTTATGTTAATAATTCAAGTTAGACTTCACGTTACACGATTTGTAAAACGTTTGACTTTTATTGAATAGGCGTGTAAATAAGTGCTCGGTGCGTGCGATATTTGTAGTTTGTTGTAAACATGTTATTAATGAACTCCCAGCTCTTGTTAATTAAATGGAAAAATGGAAGTTTTAATTCTTGGTGTTTATCTTGAAATCTTTCTTTTTAGAATAAAGTGGTCAAAAATTAGGGTGCGTATTATACACGGGCGCGCATTATACACGGGTAAATACGGTATTTCTTGTTACTGCTCATGACATAAAAATTAATGTTCTGCTGTAACTATAGCTACAGACAATGAATTGGTGATTTATTAGCAAAAGTCCAGTATCATACCCAAGAGAGGGAAACAACTATTATTGTATACTATTTTTATAATTTGACTGCCTTACTTCACCCAAAACTGTCAAACCTAACTCAATTCAAGTCTGTATGGCTACAAACTAAAGAGCACCAATTTGAATCCAGCCTTTGACACACTCACAGTGCATGTATTTGGGACACAATTTGTCGATATAGCAATTCTACTGTTGTTATCTATAGTTAAGGGGGTTAATGAGATGTGATATTAACAGTACATTTAGCTACGCTTCAAAAACTAATTAATAATTCATGAAGAAGAAACAAAGAAATTAATGTTCAATGAGTGTCTTTATATCTGATAAAGACACGGCTAAGCTTTACGTCCAATGCTTTAGACCAAAAACACCCCAAATCTAAATATTAGTGCAAGAATGAGTTGATCTATATCAGAGATTTTGAAGCCATTAAAAAACTCACAGTTGTGTATTATCACGTTTAAAAACTCTCGTCTTTGCCTCAAGTTTTTAAACTGGATAGTACACCCCTCCTGCTCAATTTTTAAACAGTAAATAAACCATGTAATGTGACTGTAAATTTGAAATAAATAATACAGATAATTTTGATCACAAGTCTGGCTTCAGGATGTCCGACTAGTCCAATAATCAAATCCTGATCAATCTGTACAACAAAAATTAATGTGATTCCAATCACACAAAAATAAATGAAATTGTCCCTAACAGCTAGTAGTCATTTTTGTCCACGATATCCTGACTCGTCCCCAATCATCTCTCAGTCTCTTGTTTTCCTCCTTCTCATCACCCCTCACACTCCCTTCAGTGACGCTTTTCACATTATCTTTTTCACGTGCGATCCGAAGAGAGGTGGCTGGGGATGAGTCAGCTAATCTCCACTATGAGAGTTACCTGTAATAACTTAATACATTATCTTGCATTACAAAGCCACAAGTTAAATAAACAACTAGTAATCAAATCCTTCATCTTGCCATGCAATTTCAGATTATTCATAGTAGTTCTTACAAGTAACTTACTTGCTTTTCATAGCTAGTGATTAATTTGAAAAAACAACTGCCTACAACCTTAGTGAAGGTCATTTGTCCTCTGTGATGGGAATAAAATGTTGATAATAGTCCTTTGTCTTCTCTGTCATTAATTCTTGCATACACTCAGGTAATTCTGCACTGAATACACCTGCAATAAAGTGCTGAATACTTAATTAAGATTGGCAACAAATTTATGTTGGTCTGCCATTAAAGTGTTTAGGTGCACTTACGAAACCATGATTATGATAAAACAAAAAAGAACCCCCTAGCTGTCCAAATCCCTGTCTACTAAGTGCATATACTTGGTGACTTGAAATTTTAAGTGACAACCCTGATATTAGACTATTCCAAAGTGCTCAATTTGCAAGGTATTAGAGAATTTCTTGAGCAAATGTCTTGGGACCTCACCCAAGTTGAGAAAGAGAAAGGAAAATTCTTCAACATACATTAATGTGCAATTTTTGATGTTTAGAAAGCCTATCCATTACATAGCAAAAAAGCTTGTCTATTTTGGTCAGTTTGTAGCATACCGTAAAATTCCGAAAATAAGCCCCTCCATGAATAAGCCCTTCCAAATATAAGCCCCCGAAAACCGTAACACAAAAAAACCCTCCAATAAATCGCCCCTCCGAATATAAGCCCCCCGGGGGGCTTGTACTTGGAATTTGCCCTCGAATACAAAGTAAAACGAAGCAAAAATGGTAAATTTCCTTCCCACGACAAGCTAGCCCAATCAATTTTGAAACGCAAAATAATTTCCCTCCGTACATAAATCCCTCCAAATAAAAGCCCCTCCAAAAATAAGCCCCTCAAAAAGGGCCTTTGAAAAATATAAGCCCCGGGGCTTATTTTCGGAATTTTACGCTATACAAAGCCATAATTATTATGTATATTCCTATGTTCTGATGGCTGTAAGGTAAAAAGGAGGATAAAGTTTGCATTAGTCATATTCTACCTAAGAATAAGAGCACTTACCAGGAGACCCTGAATAAAGTGTAAACGGTGGAACAACAGTTTCAGGAGGTAGCACAGTATTATCTGCTATGGCACAACAGTCCTTTAGCACACTCCGCCGACCCTTTCAACAAGAACAGAAGGGGATTACAGGAACGCCTTGTTGAAATGGATTGACATGTTGGTCCAATTTTCAGTCAGTGTTTTTACAATGTAACTGCATCATATTCTGAGTCTGTTCGCTTGCCTTTCTGGGTGGCATTGGATGATGTTGAAACTTCTGGGCACCCAACACCATCATCCAGTGATACTGGATGAAGTTGGACTAACATGTTCCATCATTTAACTAGGGTCTCATTCATTCACTTCATAATCCAAGCCTTAATGCTCAGTGGATAGGCAAAAAAGATAAAGGTGCACACAAGCCAAAGGCCCAAACGGCCAGAGTTTATCCCGGTTTCATTAGCATGAAACACCTAGGAGTATTGCTACTCCCCCCTAGACAGGATGCTAGTCCATTACAGGGTTACCCCCCAGCAGTATGTCACCGGTACCCATTTATACACCTGGGTGAAGAGAGACAAAGTGGAGTAAAGTTCCTTGTCTAAGGAAACAATGCGATGGGCAAGGCTTGAACCCTGGACTTCCATATCCGGAGATCAAGGTGTTAACCACTCAGCCACACATGCCTCCACAATGCTCAGTGGATGAACAAACTTATTTAATTTTTGGATGCAAGTAACAAAGCAAGAGATCTGTAAATGATGTTTGGCCCAGTATTAATAATATTGCCATTTTATTTTAAATAAATGTAAACAGAAAAAAGAAGAATATATGATTATAGTGATGATGATAATGATAGTGGTGATGACGATGGTAAAGATACTGGTGAATGGATGTAGATGGTGATGAAGATCATAGTGTAATAGTGATGATGGTAATGATACTGGTGAAAGAGATAGTGATGATGATGATGATGATGGTTAAGATGCTGGTGATAGTGCTGCAGGTGGTCATGAAGGTGATGATGATGATGACGATGATGGTAGTGATGGTAATGATACTCGTGGTAGGGAGGTTAGTGATGACGATGAAGATGGTACATGTGTAATAATACTGGTGTGGATGAAGATAATAATTTTTATACTGATTATTGTTTCACTGATGATGATACTTTAAAGTACTGCAGCTGTACTTACAATGACACAGTTTTTCCCAATGTGGACATAGGATCCCACTTGCGCTGCATTTACAACACAGTCCTCTTCAATAATTACATGATCTCCAATATGAAGAGGGAAGAATGCAACCCTAAAACCAACATCATTACCAGTGATAAACATTATATTTTGAAGTTCATGGCCTTTGGGCAGCTACTAATTCGTTGTTATTTACAGGCTACTTATTGCTGCATGATGTGTGTGTACATGTGTACCTCTATCTTTAAAGTTGAAACAACCTTTAATACTATTTTTTTCTTATTCAACAAGTACAGTACAGTCTTGTTCTACTTTCGGGATAACTTCAAAAAGCTTGCGCATACATGCTGTATGTTTATAATTTTTGGCCTATGATCTGTAGAGAAAATAATCTTTTGTGACTACTTGAGCCAATGACTTTGACAGCCCTTCTGTATGGTGCTGTTTGTCTTTTCAACAGATAATATTGGAGGCAAAGGGTACACTGAACTTATTGAACCATAGTTATTGACACCATCTACAAACCCTTTGCTGAATTTCTTGAATGGAGGCCTAATGACGCTTCTTTTGCTAATCACACACTGGCGTCCTATTCTGACATTTGCAAGGTCACCACGGAGGATACAATCTGATTGAATGATGGTCTGAAATTGCAATAATTAAAAAGACTCTTTTACAAGATGGCTTTTGATTGAGAGACGGTAAAAAGATAATCGAACTAAAAGATACCAAGAGAAAACAAAGAGAAAATAATACTTAATTATACACAAATCTCTATTAAGGGATGGGCCTTCAATAGATCTCACACATTGGAAACTTAATAAAACTAAGTACACATTTCTACAGAAGCTAATAGCAAAAAAGAACTATACTATTGCACCAAGTTAAGAACATTCTGGCTTTTTCTATTGTAAGCTTAAATAAGGTTTATAACACAACGTAATTTTTATGCGCAACAACATTGTTATCGACACTAACCTTTCCATTTAGAACAATGTTTTGACTTCCACATAGAACAGATTGGCGACTGACTTTGTTTCCTGATGCCTAGATAGTCAAGGGTAACAGAATCATGACATCAGAATGTCAATTCCGGGATGAATCGTCAGTCGTCCACGTTGTAGGTGGCTAGGTTTAAGTTTCAAGTAAGCAAAACATGGAGTGGATAAACCCCCGTACTCACGGTTTCTATGTACTCCGCCTTATTATAATAGATATCCTTCTGCTCCATTGTTGAGATCTAACAAATGGCCCTCTGATTTTCGCACAACTTTCCTACATTTCCTTGTCGTCCAAATAACAAACGCCAAGGCATCTTCACCGCGATGAGAACGAGAGAACTGGGTCCTAATCTATGGGTTACACTACTGGGCTATCCGAGAGACGGGGAAGAAAGAGATATCAATGCAAATGTTGCTTTAATCAGAGAAGAAAAAACAAATGCTTTATTTTGGTAAAGAGCCTAATAATTGCAATAACTTATTATTAGATATTAAAACATAAATCTTGCTGAAGTAATTTTTTTGGAGATGTAATTTGCCTCCCCTCCTCTTCCCTCCCCTTCCCTCCCTCCCTCGCTCGAACACATTTTGTCACTTGTGAAGGATCTCCGTTGGTACTACATTTCGAATCCATTGATTGTCAGAGTTTTCCGCCTTGCCATATCCTTTATGGCTTGGAATCAACGCCCAGGACAACAGCCAGGTTATAATCCAGCTTATGTAAGTACAATTATGCTAAGCATAGTTGTGATTTTATTGTCAGTCACATTTGTTAGTCACAAACTGACAAGTGTCCATTTTAAATTTTATAGTCAATTTGGGATAGGTCTGGGTTTCAGATTTAACATTTCTGGGAAAATGCAACCGCTTAGTGACCCTTTAATAGTGCTACAAGAAGCCAAACTGTTGAGTGGAAATAGAATTTTATGCTTACCTCAGTGTTCAGTATTAATTCTAGCGTTTTGAAGTCTTTTAAGAATGGAAAAATTAGCTTACATTAACAATATGACTTGATGTAGGTTAATCGTGTCAACTTAATATGCAATAAAGAACCTTAAACGGGTTTTATCCATCACCACATAATCACAGTAACAAGAACTTTAAAATAGCCGTAAAGTAAAATTGAAAGAATAAACATACTCTTTAAAAAAAAGCAGAGAGAGATGAAGGTCCTTTTTGTCCAGATAGTGATCAAAAAACAGCTTGACTATCATCAGTGCAAGTTGCATTTTCACCAGTCAGAATTTTCCTAGGCAAAATGAGTAAAAAACGTTAGGCTTCTCTCATATGCCACTGGACGAATTTTCAACTGGCTGAAAAATTTACCAGACACACCTTAGTGCACAAATTTTCAACCGGTCAAGAATTTGTCTGGTACTGTGTGAATGTAGCCTGCGAGCAGAGGCCACATTTTTGCTGTGTGAGCTGGCGTACGAAAAGTAGCCTCTGCCGACAACCGTTCAATTTTCAATCATGCATGCACGAAATTTGTCATGCGATTGGCAAGCAAAATTAATCATCAGGTCTGTCCTCAAATGGTTCAATTTTCACTGGAATAAAAAAATTGCAACAACTCTGATCTGCTACACAAGACTCCCTCAAGACTCGCGCAATGCTCTAAACCTGTCAAGGACAGGAAAAAACCCATGTTTTAAATTTACTTGTCCAGATTTCTGGATGGATTTGAACAGTTGTCGGCAGAGGCTACTTTTCACATGACAGCTCACGCAGCGAAAATTTAGCCTCTGCTCGCAGGGTAGTGTGAATGTAGCCTTATACCAGGACTCAAAACTTGGCCACCCTTGACCCTGGCTTTCTAGTGGGTGTAGAGCAAAAGGCACAATAACATAGGGCAAAGACATGCCTCTGTTACGGTAAAGTTTTTGGCTTACTGAACCTGTGTTTCATGTTTTGTTTAAAATATTTACTTATTATACTTCCATCATATAGTGTGGACCACTCAACAGAGTGGGGCTTCAATTTAAGTGTGTCCTTACAGATAACCCACCCATCCTAGGAGAGGTTGACCACACCACAGGGGTCTGCATTCTCTACTCTTTTTGAACAGTGGTGTGGGTTCTTTTACGTCCCACAAGAACAGATAAGTGAAAGTGCTGTGAGACAGGACCTACATTTTTTTGTACTTATCCGAGAAGACTAGAAAGTCTAACCATTTGCAAATGTCATTGCAAAGGCAGCATTTTCTCCTCAGTTATTTAAAGACCCTGAGTGTTGGTCTGGCCAGGGTTTGAACCCTGTCACTTGAAATCTGGAGTACGTACCCTCCTTGGGTTCAAATCCTTTTAATTAAAATCAAAGAAAGGAATTGAATAACGGAGGCTTATTAATAAGGCAAGGCAATGCTCTAGGAGAAACTTAAAGGAGCCCAGTGCTCTGAACTTGTGAAATCCAGGGTGCCCAGCATATGATTTCTATGAAGAAGCCAAGATTTTCTAGTCACCTTGAGGCAAAAGTTACTTGCCAGGAGCCACATGGCAGTGCTAGAGCACAGCCTTGGGCTTAAGGCTTATGACTGTCATGAATATTTTTATTTAATGGAAAAAAGAAAATATGAACATTAAGTTCATTACTATTAGTACACTTTATTTAGCAGTATTCTCACCAGTGTTCAAAGAGGGCATGAGTTTAATATTTGTTTTCAGATAACAGCAGGATGTTTCCTTTTAAAATAAGAGTTAAATAACAACAACATCCTTATCACTCAGCCTTTAGTTTTTGTCTCTTAAAACCTCTGATAAATTAGTGTCTGTTACTTGCTAATAAAACTGTTTTTGTGGTACTCAACAGGGTGGCCAGCATGGTCCCTATGGTCAGCCACAGGGATACCAACAACATAATCCCTATGGACCTCCTCCTCCAGCATCTCAGTATCCTCCAGGTTACCCTGGAGGGTGGGGTGCTCGTCCACCTCCCCCTCCTGGGATAGATCCAGTGCTTTGGGAATGGTTCCAGGTATATTAACATGTTATTTTTTAGTGTACCATAAGCCACTGCTTATAAGCTCTCTCACTTATACCCCTACCCCCCTACCCCCTCCATCTCAGTTATAGGCCAATCTACCTGCAAACAAAACATACATCCAATTATAACTCCCCCTGCCTCCGCAGGACGGGTATAAACTCCAATCCAAATGTGCTGAAATAAATTCAATTTACCAGGTATTCTGACTTTTTTATACTTAATTGAAAAGCAGTAGGGGCAAAACATATTTTAGTTGGCACTGCTATTATAATAGTTTGTTGCAAAGTGCTTTTTCTATTCTGGCTTTAAGCAGTAAAGCCCTCTTGGATATAAGCCCTTGTATTTATATGCTGTCCTAAAACCTTTTACCAAGAAGTGTAAGCCCTGGGCCCAGTTGTTCGAACGCCGGTTAGCGCTAACCTGGGGTTCAATTTTAACCTGGGTTTCTTTTTCTTGTTATTTAAAGCAGTTTCTCGGATATTAATTTTCTCTATTCTTTTTAGAGTATCCAATCATCAAATTGTAGGCAAAGAGAATTAAACTGAATTTGCTTTTTAAGCTCTCATATTTGAGTTCAAATTTCGCGCTAACCCTGGGTTATCTTAACCCAGCTTCGAACAACCCGGCCCAGGACTTAAAAGTGGTCGTTTACAGTATTTCTGTGAATTCATAAATAGGAAAACCCTTTTTTAAATTTGTAACCAAATGTTAGCGTTCTGTGACTGGGTTTTGTGTCACTAAGGGCTTTCTTGTCTACAGGCAGTAGATCAGGACAAATCTGGCAAAATAACTGCTACTGAACTGCGACAAGCCCTCTTCAATAACAATTGGTCTCAGTTTAATCCTGAAACATGCCGCTTAATGGTTGGAATGTTCGACAAAGATCAGTGAGTGCTATATTCTATTAATTACTATTTTTTCAAGAAGCACATGTATGACCCTATACAAAACCGTGGTAATCCTGTTCACCAAAACTTAGAAGCTAAGAGAGTAACTTCTTTCAATACCCTTATGTAATTCCTGTTCAGGAGACTTTCTAGACAAGTATAGTACTACCAATATTTTGCGTCGTATTTCTCTCCTCAGAGAAACAATAACTAATGGTTAAATTCTGACTGACTGAAAAGTTTATTAATTATTTAATCATAATTAAGTGGTGTTCATGTTTGTGTTGCTTAGGTCTGGAACAATTGACATTTATGAATTCTCTGCATTATGGAAGTACATTCAGCAATGGAAACAGTGTTTTGACAGGTAGTAAACTGTACTGAAAAACATTAAAAAATGGAATATAACATCCCTTTTGATTGACTCTTAAATACAATACTCGAATCTTTATAAAATTGTTATTAGACTGTCAGATTACAAACCAGAGCCAAGTCAAAAGTAGCAACCACAGAATTGCACTGTGTTTACAAAGCTTTTCTCTACAAAAAATTGCATCAAAGTATCAAAATATAGTATAGATACATTAAGAATTGCCAGAGCACCTTGTGGTGACATAAAGGTGTATACATTTTGTGGATCTCTTAACTGGCTAAATGCATTGGTAAAACCATATTTCATGTTTAACTTCTCAATAAATGCAGTATCTCTGTTCCTTAATTACCCTGCTATTTTGTCAAATGAAAATGTTTAAGTAGTTTTCGGTACTAATAAAATGATCCTTGTCATTATAGTTTTGATCGTGACAGATCTGGAACAATAGATGCTAATGAACTGCAAACAGCATTCACAAGCTTTGGATATAGACTGTAAGTTTGTTGGCAGTATTGATAGCACTTTCCTTTCACTTTGTTTCCTGGGATCCTATCTTGGAGGCAATGCCATAATTTTTATATTTATCTATCTGTTTCGGGTGCACCTGCACTGATTTTATAAGTCTATCCCATTCCCGTCTGCTGGCCATGACAGATGCAAGATCCTGCCTCGAAAGACTGCTGTCACTCTCTAGTTGGTCAGTAGATGTTGTTGCTGTACGTCCCCTTGGGCATCTGCCGTATTTTGGACCCCAAAGTATTAGTTGGGAAACAGTCTCATTCTCGCTTCCCCAACAGTGGCCACTAAACTGCAGCCGACGTATCTGGAGACTTGTTGAAATTGGAGACAAATCCCCGTAGAGCTCCTTGTTAGATATATGATCTCTCCAGCTCATGTTTAGAGCAGCACATAGCAGCCTTGTGTAGCAGCCATCAAGTTGTTTTTCCAGAGCAGTAGTCTGAGTGTCCAACTCTCTGACCTGTTCAATAGAACAGATTCAACTGAAGCTCTAAGGAAACATATCTTCAGATCTCTGCTGAGGTTTGATTTCCACACCACTGTTAGTTTGTTGCTAGCGGCCCAAGCTTTTCCTTTACGGATCTCGAGGTCTTTCTTCGTTTGATCTATCCAAGAGCTGAGGTACTTGAAATCGTCCACTTTTCTTAGCTTTGAATTGTCTAGGGTAATAAGGTTGCCCTGTTGTCGGAGGTTATAGGCCAATTTGTACTCAGTCTTGCTGGTTGTAATGTGCAGACCAACTTCTGTGGCAGCAGTTTCAACATGCTCTCGCAGTGATTGGCCTTTATCCAAGTTATCTGAAATCAATGCAATATCATCAGCAAAGTCTGTGTCAGTGATCATAACTGTGGGAAAGCGACGACAAATTCTCTCAGTCAGTGTAAATGCAAAGTCTTCGTAGCCTTCAATTGCGGATCTCATTGCATAATCTAATGCTATGATGAACAGGAATGGAGCTAATGTCAACCTTGTTCCCAGGTTCTCTCTCTTAACTATCTAGGGACAGGTAGGAGAGAACCCTGGGGATGAGGTTGAGCTAACATGTCACCCTGCAGTTCTTTAGCATGGATAGCAAAGAAATCTGTTTCTCCATCAGGTGCGCAAACTCTAGCTTCAGTGTTATGATACATCAATGCTATAGCCGAGACCATTTGATCTGGGATGCCATAAGCCTTTAGAATGTCGAACAATTTATTTGTCTCTGTTCACCGAGTCAAACTCCTTTTTGAAGTCCACAAAGGTAAGAATTAACTGCTGTTAGATTTTTTGGCCTTTATGCCTTCAACCAATCTCCTAAGAGTATCTGAGCAACTGTTGATCTTCCTGGTCAGAACCCATTTTGATTTGTTGTCAACAGGGGTCTAAGTGGGGACGGGTCCTGTTAAGAAGCATTCTATTATAGACCTTGGTTGCTGTTGGAATTAGTGCAATACCACAATAGTTCTGAGGTTTGCTGAGCACCCTGGTACAGGGATTATAATGCTCTTGGACCATAGCTCAGGTTCCATGTCTAGCAACTGGTCATTGAATATGCACTACTTTTCTATACCTCAGCTGGATTTCATCTATATTAGGTGCCTTATTGTTGGCAAATGAGTTGATGCTGGTATTGAGTTCTTCCATAGTGAAAGCATTGGTGCTGATCAGAAGAGTGTCCTGAACAATCTTGCTAACTGGGTTCCTGTTTTTGGCCACAGGTTAGCCTAAGAGTGTGGCAAAATGATTCCTCCATTCTTCCAGCCTCACTTCAGCAGTTTTGCCTTTATTTAATTTAATTTTTTTGCTGGTCCTCTTCCTTGCTGCTATCAGTTTTTTCTAGGTACTGACTGGCGTTTCTTCCTGCCCTCAAACCCTTAAAGTAACCCATGATGTTTTTGACAACAGTGTGAAGAACTTCCTTGAGTATTGGCCTGTTGTACAAGGTGCATGGTTGATTGTAACCTGTGATCAGGCCATTTTTTTTTGGGGGGGGGGGGGGGGTGGGAAAAAAAATTAGGTTGATTGCAGAATATCCTCATTCTCAGATTAAAGCAAGGAAATCAAATGTAACAGTTTGAAGATTTAACTTATTGGTTTTTTTCTTCCTTCAGATCACCAAATTTCTGCAACCTTTGTGTAAGGAAATTTGATCGCCTGAATGTCCACACCATGAAGTTTGATGACTTTATTCAGTGCTGTGTTATGTTAAAATCACTTACAGATGCTTTCAGAAAATACGATCATCAACAGACTGGCACAGTTACTGTCAGTTATGAACAGGTAACTTGGGAAGGAGATTTCATTGCTATAGTCACTCTCTAAATTGTTCAAGTATTGCTTTTGTTCTTACAACTAGCCATGTTTCTGCACTAATGTCACATGTTCTACATCATACCATTGGCCATTTTAAGCCTAATGAAGTGATCACCCACACACAACCTTCAAGTTGAATCACACAGCCTGATCTTTGAAGTATTAACAACAATACAATCAGAGTCTATCAAGTTTTATAAGAAGAAACAAACTAGTTAAAAAAGGTTCTAGGGATTAAATAAGGTATCAACAACCATGTCCCTTAATGAAGGTGGGTTCCTGGGATGTCCAGGGGCTTCCACCATTTTTTGCAAGGCCAGTACCTAGACAGAGTTACCCCCCTCCCCCATTCCTCAAAGGCTGGTAAAGCTAAACCTTCCAGCCTTGACCCCCACGCCAATGGAACCAGGCACCTGTCACACTTATTTTTGAGTGGAAAAAAAGGGGGGGAAGGGAGGGACTAAATGAAGCAAGTGGTGGGCCACCCGGAAACACTGTACTAAGCAACAAATAGAGAAAACTCTCCTTGTTGTTAACTGCATTAAATTTCCTTAACACCTCTTAAGTTGGAAAAAGGGAGGGTAAGCAGGAAGCCAGGGAAGATGAACAGCAAAAGGACTAAAAAAGGAAGCTATATAATTATCATAAACTTTACCCTTACTCTCAATTGGCATTCACAAGGACTGTTAAGTTTTTCCTCTTTTTTCTTCCCTTCAGTGGAAGGAAAATGACATTTACTTAGCTCTGTATTTTGTGTTAGGATACTCTTGTAAAAAATATGGCTTGTTTCTTTTAATTTTTTTTTTATGGAACAGGGGGGATTAATATTGTTTGTTTTTTTTTTCAGTTCCTAGAAATGGTTCTTGGCCATACATTGACTGGTTTATAAGCTTGAATAGTATAATTTTGCTTTGAGTTTCTCAGACAATACTAGGGAGCTTAAGCAACAACAATGATAACGGCAACAAGAACGGCAAAAATACAATAGGCTTAGATTGGCAAAGCAACAACTTTGACGTGCATCATGTTTTTTGTACATTTCTTGGCCGTCATTGCACGGCTACGATGTAAAACTACCCAATTTCACGTTTTGTAGAGAACGTGAACACAAGACAACGACTTCCTTTTTCATTTTCTGAACTTTGATGCAGTCCTTTAGAATTGAACTCCAGAAAAATTCACCAACGTGTGACGAATTAAACAAGATGGAATAAGCACAATAGTGTTTGAAGCTGGGCGAATTCACTTTTTAAGTAACATTTTCATAGCTGTCGTCATTCTTGTTGCTTAATCTACTATCATTAGTGTGATATCTTAAATGATTCACATATGTATACATGTAACCCAGTGCATGTGTGAGAAAAAGTAACTGTGATGCAATGCCATTTTGGGTAGACAATAATTGCTTTTAATTACTATGTTATTTTGAAAAGACTTTAATTTTTATTTTAAATTTACACTTTTCACTTTCATCTCTCAAAATAATGCCAAATTACCAAGACTTGCCTCTCAAGTTTCAAATAAGCCCTCCATCCTCTCTCCAATAAACGCCCCCCTTAAAAAAAAAGGCCTGACCCTTTGGGGGCTTAAGAGATATTACAATTTATAACTTCAGACTTTTGCCAGAATAGTACTGGTGTTTTGCTGTTGCTGGTCTGTAAGTGTTCAAAGTAGCAAATTCAGGACAAAAAATAAAGAATCTTCTAAACCAAAATAACATAGCAGTTGGTAATACAACATCTTTTTTAATACAGTCAGATATTCAGTAACTAGTTTTGTGGTAAGTTGTGTATTGTAAATTCTAAGGTATGGCTTTTGTTTGCTTACATATTTTACTCAGCTTTTTAATTTCTCAACAAACAATTGCAAGTGACAGTTGTTAACTCTGGAACTTCAATGCCACTAGTGGCACCATAAAATTAAAAAAAAAAAGTTTTTCTTGTAGCTCCAAGATAACTCATAAGTGTATGTCATTTCAATTGTTGATCAATATTGCTGTTTGTAAACAAATGTAAATTATTTGTTTTTTACATTTATTTGTTTATTTTCTTAGATATCTTGCTAGATATTATTGTGATGCCAGGTTTTCGTTAGTGAGAGAAAGTGGCTTTATCAAACACTGGACAACACTGGTTTTATTAATGCTAGTGGTTAAGCTAGTAGATTTAAAGCCTTAAAATTGTTCCTTTTTAAGACCTATGGTCCAAAGTTTTGTAGTTGTCTCAACTTTCCTTGGTATTTTTGTTGCCTTAGTTAATATTGTTTCCCTGCTATTTCTCTCCAGTGCATTGATCTACAACTTATATGAGTGGTTATTTGTTACAAAAATACTTTGGGTAAGCTTGTGGTACTGGACCAACATCCCAGATGATCTGAGAGGAATAGTAATAAATATTTTTACTCCAAGTCGTCTTGTGCTAGAAAACTATGGTTAACTCTTCCCTTGTGGGCTGTCAGTAGGTTTTCTATTCCTACAAAGTCAATGCATGACTTGTACAGACTATGACAGATGGTCAACCAGGACATCATGTACAATGGGAACGTGTGAAAATGTTGCCAGACACTGGGTGGGGGAAGGGGACTCACGACTCTCCCAGAATTTTGAAAGATGTGCCAGAACTAGGGAATAAAACGAATGCGCAGAAATCAGGCCCAAATGATTGGCTTTTTCACAACCTTTCATATAACCATCTGTGCCCTGTAAATAATACTGCATGAAGTTCAATTTACCGGTAATTTTAGACTTTCTCAAAGTCGTTCGTTTGGTTTTGCAAGTCTACGGTAATTTAACATTTGTCCCTTTTGTGCACATTAATCGATACCACTTAAAAAGTGTGTTTCAGGGCCGTAGCTAGGGTTTTTGTAAAGGGGGGGGGGGGGCATTATCTGAAGTGCCGAAGGCACGAGCCTTGTAAGAGGGGTCTGGGGGTATCCTCCCCTAGAAAATTTTCAAATTTGGAGGCTCCAAAACTCCATTTTCTGCACTTGTCATGAGATATGTCTCCGAAAAATCGATCTCGAATATGAAAATGGAAAACAATTGCAAGTCACAGTAATAAAAATAACTGAGTCTAAAGAAAACAAATCTATCCACAGACTTGATGTGTCTGGATCAACAGGTCCAGGGGGGGCAGTTGCCCCCCTGCCCCCCGTTAGCTAGTATTGTGATGGGTCCCCTAACCTGTTCCAAAATAATCTTCTCTTAATTAGTACAATTTGGTTTAAACTTTCTTCTCTGCTTGGGAAATGAAAAAAGCAACTCCTTTCTCAAAGATCAGAGCGTCTCTAAAGATTTAGAGAGAGCCCAAATCTCGCGTGACGTCGTACCAGGCTCCTTTGCTTTCCCGGCAATCATGGCGGAAGGAAGGAACGAGAAACAGGCTCTCAGTTGCTGTTCTGCTGTTTGAGCTCAGCGCGAGGTTAGGGTACTTTCTGTTGAGGTAAAACAAATCATAGCGCATTGCTGACTGCACCTTAGAGGT
The DNA here is from genome assembly GCA_038088405.1 of Porites divaricata. Lineage (NCBI taxonomy): Eukaryota > Metazoa > Cnidaria > Anthozoa > Scleractinia > Poritidae > Porites > Porites divaricata. The sequence continues at coordinate 23,326,178 of JBBMOI010000009.1, read as the reverse complement.
AAAATGAATGCATTATATGTGCATTGAAGGATGCAACTAAACTCAAAATATTGCATTTGGGAACCCTCACCCCATGAGGTCACCAAGAAGAGGAATTCATTTCTTTCATTGGCATGAAAAATGTGACCTGGTAGTCAACGATATAGCCTTTTCTTCAACAGATCTTCGACGTACTAACCCAACAAAACTTTAAAAGCAAACGTTTACGATGCAGTAGGCCTCAAGAACACGAGTGTCGATCGACCATGCCATCACCCAGGGTTTATTGCAAATGGGTAGACGGTATTTTTTTTCCTGAAAACAATTATTTTTGGGTGTACGGTGTTTGAGGTAACTTTTGAGAAAATTTTCGGGTATATTGGCTGAATTTCTTTGGATATCTATGTAATATTATATTACCAAACGCCCTTCGGAACCCTGTTGTTGTAATATGTGAGGACCACAGAATTTAAATTTGTATTAATATCCCATTTTAGTAGGTGGAAGTTGAACTGACTACATTATACACAAGTTTTATTATAAAGGGGATAAGTTATAGTAGCAGTAAATTACATGACATGCAATGTTGACCGATACCTGACAAATCACAGTTTTAATTTGCACTGTAATGACTATTACCGGGTATTATGGCGCACAAATTACTCAAGATCCAAGTTAATTATTTGCTTCTGTCAGTGTCTTTGTCATGTTTAACTTGCCCTATCTGAACCTAACCCATTCATGACATTCACCCCTGAACTGCTCGTAACCACACTTGCGCACCCAAATCTCTTGTGCTGCTTGTGATGGGTGACCCTATTTGGCGTAATGACGGAATACGAGGAATATTTTAAAATACAGTATTTACGGAATATCCTAAAACGCAAAAGCTATGTACCGAATATTTTAAAATGTGGAATAAGAGAAAAATCTTTAAAAAAGGATATATCACATTTTTTTTTCCTGTGATCAGTAGCTGGAGTATTACAACAAAACTTTAGATGATGTTTTTACTATTTCCTTGCATCAAAAGATTTAAAAATTGTGTTACAAAGACCCAATCATCCAAGTGATACACCTCTGGGTGAGAAGTGTAGGAGTAGCTTGTAAGGTCTCTCCTAATTGGTCGCAGGAAACATTGACATGTCATTCTTCCAGTTGTTTTAGTATCGTTTGGGGTCAGGGCAATGCACCATTGGGGACTTCTCCTCTGTGCAGCTGCTATATGACCCCCTACACACCTCCCTGGGCGACAAGTTTTCGGGCCTCTCAGACAGGAGCTTTGTCCCTCCCCTGACCCTCCCCCTGGATCTTCCACTGAGATTCACCTCCCCCACTACCAGCACTGAACACCACAATTCTCTTACAACCAAACTTACTGATCATTGATTTGACTACCAACAAAAAGTATTATGATTACCGTATTTACTTGAATAAGACCCGTGGCACTGGTAAATTTTTTTACAACTGACTTGCAGCACTCGTTCGATGGTGGCGCTTATTTGAAAGTTTGATACCACAAATAATAATTGTTCTTCTTTAAGTTACCTGCATTATTGATTTCAGTAACTAACAGAAACATCTTTTGATTTTGATTGCATTGGGGCCGCGGAGCTTATTTGAGGGCAGCACTTATGTTTTTTTTCTGTCCCACGTGTGGTGCCTATATTAATAGAGGTGGCACTTATTCGCATAAATGGGGATGTTATATCAAGGTATCAACTGAATACAGCAAAGACTCAAATAGTTTGCTTTCTATTTATGAGTCACAAGGTGACTTTTGTTTCAGTGGTTGGAATAAAATCAGGGGTATCAACTATTCTTAACAACAACTCATTTTCAGCTACAATCTTGGACAAAATGAATGGAAAACGTAGACACCCCCCCCCCCCCCCCTCCCCCCCAAATCAAGGATGGGAAAATGGTGCGTTTTGGCTTTTGCGCGGCTTCATCCTTGATATGGGGGGGATGGGGGTTTGCTGTTCCATTTTATTTTGTCCAAGATTGTAGTTTTGTCGTGAAACGTTTCCAAATTGACCACTCCAGAAAATACGATAACATACCATAATGCTCTTTCTTTGTCACCCCAAAATTTTGCATAAGCATTGTTTTCAGTTTCTCTTGGGGCCATTTTAACTCCCAAGAGAAATTGAAGACAATGCTTACGCAAAATTTTGGGGTGACAAACAAAGAGCATTATGGTATGTTATCGTATTTTCTGGAGTGGTCAATTATAGCGTCTGTTTACATGGAGGTGGGCGGAACCCCAGGTAGGTGAGGTAACCTGTTTAGGTAGGGGTGAGGGGGGTGTAACTTGTCTGTCCACATAATTTCTCATTTTAATTTGATAGCTGGTGTGACCCACCGCATGTTACCTCACCTATCTCTGGGGTCCCCTACCTCCATGTAAACAAGCCCTAAGATGATTTCCTTCTTTAACTCACAGAAGATGAGTTTTGACACTGGCGGTCTCTTTCAAGAATGGTTCAACTCGATCAGTAGTGAACTGAACCAGTCTGGCCATCTAAAAGAGCTCTCATCCTTATTTGGAAAGCTGAGGACAGATGAAGAAAGAGTTTCTTTTGTACTGAATTTAGACTGCATTCACGATGTTATGGCTGTGGAGCCTTGTTTCAGACCAAAGTCAACCTCAGAGTCTAACAGGCTGCGCAATGAAGGAAACAGATTTTACCAGAAAAAGAGATACCAGGAAGCATTAAAGGCATATTCCCGCAGCATTGTAAATGCCCCGTTTATAAGTGAGGGCAAAGAGCTTTCTCTTGCTTTCGCTAATATCTCTGCTGTTTTGTTCCATTTGAAAGAGTACACTCTTTGCCTGCAGTGTGTACAACAGGCGTTAAATCATGATTATCCCAAAGAGCTAAGATACAAACTATTTGATCGTCAAGGAAAATGCTATTTGGAACTTGGCCAAAATTGCAAGGCACTAGAGTGTTTGGAGAAAGCTAAACAGGCATTACAGGAATCGGCGCTGGATCAAAAGAAAAAGCAAATTTGTGCAAAAGACATTGAAGTAGGAATCAGCAAAAGTCAGGGGACTGATACAAAACGGGAGATGACGGGTGGCGAAAGTTCAAACAATGGAAATTTCCTGAAAAGTGAAATTGGATTACCAAAACTTATTCGTGGGCCGAATAGCAAGTTTGTGTCAGCCTCTTGTATTGTTGATATTGCAATGTCTGATGACTCTGGTCGTCACCCAGTAGCCACTCAATACATCAATGTTGGGGACATTTTAGTCATTGAAAAGCCATTTGCGTCTGTTCTATTGCCCAAACACTTAGAAACTCACTGCTATCATTGCCTGGGACGAGTAACGATGCCAATTCCTTGCCGTCAGTGTAGCTCTGTGAGGTACTGCAGTGAGGCTTGCGCAGATCTCAGCTGGGATTTATATCATTCAGTTGAATGTCAGTATCTGGATCTTATCCATCGGGCTGGCATCGGTGGAAATGGTCACCTTGCTCTGAGAATCGTAGCAAAAGCAGGTTATAAGTTTCTCAAGAAGTTTAGACGAGAAATTCAGCAAGGCTTTTGCAACAGTGCTGGCAAAGAAGCAGGTTGTAGACAAGATGGAACTTACAATTCATCCGACTACCTCCCAATATATTGCCTTGTGACTCATTCTAAAGATAGGAGCATCAGCGACCTTTTTCGCCGCTCCTTGGTCGCAGTATTCTTACTCAAAACACTTCAGGGAGGAAGCTTTTTTGGCCAGGAGCCCTACACGGATAAAGATCTGGCATTTATTGGTGGCCTGATTTTGCGGCATCTTCAGTCAAACCCTTGTAATGCTCATGAAGTCTCCGAACTACAACTGAAACTCAACTCAGTTGCAACGTCGGAGACGGAGGAAATTGCTTCTGGGATATACGCCACAATGAGCCTTTTCAATCATTCTTGTGACCCGTCAGTTACAAGGAATTTCTACGGTGATATCTGCGTTGTGCGCGCTATAAAGAATGTTCCGAAGGGTGAAGATATCTCCGACAACTACGGTACTCTTTGCGCACTTAGCCTCAAACCTGAGAGGCACGAAAAACTAAGAAATCAGTACTATTTCACATGCCGTTGTAACGCTTGTGAAGTAGAATTTCCTTTGTATTCAGAGATTCCAAGTGATGCATTTCCAGTTTTCAAGTGTAAGGACTGCCGAACACCTCTTCATCATGTGACAGGTCACTTGTCTGATCACGTGCCAGAAAATTTAATGGATCAAATGACAAACCACTTTGGAGACAGACCTGTAGATTTAGCTATCTGCGCAAAGTGCCAGTACACTTACAGTTTGCCCAAGATGAAAGCTGAATTAAAAGCTTCGGAGGAACTGTATGAAAAGGCCATGGATAGACTTCTCTATGATGCAGATGTGAAAGGAACCTTGACTGTGCTGGAGTCGCATCTTAGGCTTCTTGAAAGGTTAGTTTGTCGCCCGTGGAAGGAGTTTAACAACTGTCAAGAAGCTGTTAAGCAGTGTTACAGCATAATGGGCAACTGTCATGTGACGAGCTGATCAGACCTGGGAAAAAGTTTGTCGTTACAGTTGTCCTTCCGTAAAAATAGAGCTGCCATCCTTTACCCTTACAAACATGAGCGGAAGATCTCCAAAATAGGGCACCATCGCTCCTTGTTGGCCGTGAGGTGGTTCCCGATGCGATCTGCATTGTGGTTAGAATGCACTCTGAAACATTTTTCTTTCAAACTTTTTCGCACTCTATCAGCAGCTAAGGACAAGGCAGTCGAAATTAAGTACTTTTAAAAGACGAATAGCAATGGCATATAATTCGCATGTATAATAAATCAAGCATTTATATCTGCCATCTTTGTTGTTAATTTTTTATTTTTTTTGTCTTTGTTCTTTTTCTACATCGTTTAGAGAAAATACGTGAAAAGTCAGGAGTTGATTAAATATTGAATGCCAGGAAGTGCGTGCCACGATAAAAGTCAATTGCGTGAATAATGAGTTCGGTGTTTTAAAAGGTGTTTCGATACAGTCTTTCAGAGGCCATACCGATATTTTTCAATCGCCTTATTAAAAGTGTGTTTTTCCTTGTCCTATCGCTATAAAATTTTCACCAGTAATTGGCTATGGATTGAAATTTGTTAAAATGTAGTTTTAAGTAAAATCGATATTACTATGACAACAATAAACAAAAAACTTTGAAATTGATAAACGCCGAATTTTGTGTGGTCTAGACCAGCTACTGAAAATCAAACACTTAGGAACTTAAAGTTTGGTGTTTAGCAAATAACCTCCGTAAGAGGTAAAAAATTCTGTATGTTTGGTTTATTGGTTCATTGGTTTGTTTGCCATAAAATGTACAAAGCAAAAGAAAAAAAAATTATTTAAGTTGTCATGGCGAGGAAGCCCAAGAGAAGCCACCGGGCTTATAAGGAATGGGCTCCCTCAGTAAAAATAATTAGAACAAAATATTATCATAATTACAAATCAATGGCAGAGCTACAGTAAATCTTATAATAAATACATTAGATAGTCGTACTAATTATAGTTCTAGGCTGTTTGAATTCGACTAAAACGAAAATATATTTCAAAACTTAAATTTTCAATAGCCGTGGTAGATTATGTAATAAAAAGGTTATAAATGACTCAAATTATTCTTAAGTAGCGTTAGAATGCTGCTTAATATCATATTTTGATGCTAGGAAATTTTGGTGTATTTTCGTTCTTGATATCTTAAAAACTAACCCGTTTTCTCACCACCTGTCTAAGTGCAACTTCATTCAAAATTTGGATTTTAAGCGCTTTTTAGTATATCTCTGAAACGATTGGAACGAATTTTTTTAAAATCTCTTCACATAATCTTCATAATAATGTATTAATAATGCCTAAAACTTTCATTAAGATTGATTCACTGCAACACCTTGAAATTTCAAGGCAAACCTACCCCACGAACCGGTCAAAAATCCACGCTACAACATTCACTGTTTTGACGTTACGCTAATTTTTCCAAAATAATGCACACCATATATACCGCCATGGCTAGTACATTTTAGTTTGAATTTATCGCATCTTTTGAATGTAAAACATTGACAATACTCACACTGAAATGCACTAGTCTTGGATATATGTATACTGTCCGCATTAATGTGGAAAAATTAGCATAACGTCAAAACTGATTTGTATCGGTATACATCTGACTGAATTTATGTAAACATGGCTTCAGTGAGTGTCTACAGGTCCAATGCTAAGTGCGCCCTTGGTACCAAGACTTTGACCCTCCCCAACCAGGACAATGGCTGACTGTCTGCGTCTCCCACTGAACTCTGCAATTGTCATGATAATCATTCTCAGCAGAGGCCTGATTCAGCTGGCTAGAGCAACTTAAGAACAAGGTACTTGCCATTCAAAGCCTGTAGTGAACACTGCTGCTTACTGAAGGGTTTGTGTCAAAACAGCCCCCTCCCTACCCTACTAGTTTTGACCACCAGGTCTGAGCCACCTACCTACTGTTAGGGCAGTCCCTGGGCTATCCAGCTGTACCGACCAAGACGGCAAGTTCCTTACTTTTTTGGCACCTAGTGGCCACGTTTTAACGAAATCAGACAGATATATATGCACAGTAGTTTTTTCGCTAATTTTCAGACTTATCACTGTGATGAGTAATTGCGAAACTTTGTCGTCTATCTTTAGAGATGTAGAGATACTTAAATGCAAAATTTGCATTTATATCTACTCCCATTTTCTTGTCAGAAACTCATCCCTCTCACACAAAGCCTTTGAGCTGACTACAAAGCTTGTCTGAGTCACGTAGGAGGTCTATCTATATTTAGTAAAATCCAACTAGTGGTCTATTATCAATTCTGCGTTCTGATTGGTTGAGCTACTACTAGGCTATATGTTATAGCCCACTAGTAGCGAAATGTGTGGGCTTTTTGGCGGCAAAAAAGGATTAAAGACTAGCTTTAACTAGCTAAACTTTTTTTATTCTCGATATTTTTGACCAACTAGTTGGATTTTACTAAAACAATTATTCCTCTCGCCCTCATGGCCTCTGAGTCAATAGCCCATTCGGCCTTCGGCCTCATGGACTATTGACTCAGAGCCCATTCGGGCTCGAGGAATAATTGTTAAACAGCTATTTCGAGAGAGGTTGTCGGATAAAGTGCACGCGACAACCCCGAAAGGTATTGTGGGTGGTTTTGAGTTCACTGTTTTTCAAAGAAATTTGAAAGAATGGCAGGAGACGCCGTGGACATATGTCTATGAGGGCAAAAGGAAAACAACAAAAGTAGGTTCGATAGCTACGATGTCAAGAACTAGTCCAGTCAAATTGTCGTTTAGCATCAAACTAATTGCGACATAAATTTTTTCAACGCCATTTAATTGTTGGATGGCTTTGTAACAACATACTAAAAATCCGCCAAAATCGGTTCGGTGAAACATGAGAAAAATTGGCAAAAAAGATTTTCAACTTTCACCACAGGAAACCCAATTTCAGGAAGATCACAAATTCAGATAAAACATTTGATAATTGTTTTTTTTTCCTCAAGAATTTTCGATACAACATCGCTAATGTATTTTGGGTAGTTTTGGTTTCAAAACGCCGACTAAATGTGTGAGAAACACCTGGGTCAGTGTTTCGTCTCGAAGGCTTTGCACAGGTTACCCAGCCACTCGTTTTTTTCCAAGCTGTAATTTTTTAACTATGACGGTATTTAAAAGGGAAATTATTAGTCAGTCTGTATTGACATAATCAAAAATATTAGTCATTTTATTTTTTTTTTTGTGCAATATCAGAAATGCAGAAAGTATTTTTAGTTTTACAGGCTTGCAATTTTTTATATCCTGCAGCATGGAATCAAATTTAGTCGCTGACTGATGGTGAACAGTTTGATTTGATATTTTGTTCACCTTCAGTCAGCTACTAAATTTGCATCCATGCTGCAGGATACGTGCAAATAAATGTCTGCAACGGACGATAGCTTTGTATCAGAACAAACTGTTTAACCTATTCAAATTTCCTGTAATCGAGTTTTGTGAGGTAGTTATGTTCAAACCTTGGACACATGATCGAAATCAGGGATTCTTTTCTTTTCTCACGACATGCGCAACCTCCTTTAGGATTATGACTCCGTACTTTACAATGTGAGTGAGTAAATATTCTGCTCTTAAAGGACTCTGTTTATTTGGTTTTTGCTAGATCACAACGCTCTGCGCTTTTCATTACACCTGGCCGAATCTGTTCTAAAGGAAATCCAGAAAACCAACGCAGTGTGATTGTTCTTTTCTTTTATCTTCTTCTTGTAGCGAGGGTCAGATTTAGTTTAGTGTATCTGTGTGTTTAATTTGTATTTTCTGCGACAGCTCTTCATTTCTTGGTAAAATGAATAAGATTAATTGCTCTGTGGTCTAAAGTCATTTATATTCCCTCCTTGCATTTCTTTTGTGAGAACTGGCAACCCTGAACCTCGACCGGTTTTTTTTTTTTTTGGTCCATTGGCAAATAAAGACCTCTTTGTTATATAACAATCATGGGATCCTAAACATCTGAAAATAATTGCAGTGGTCAATGAAGGCGCGAAAGTACTGGACATATGTACGATCGAAATTAATGGGCTTGCCTGACTTAGCTACTGATGTGTCACCTCTTTTTGCGGAACCCATGTTTCTCTTCGGATGAGCGTTGTGTAACACTTCAACTCACTGCAAGTTAACCTTCTGACCGAATTGCGTGAATTATGCTCTGCGTGAGGAATTTCCATTACTCCAGAAACTCTTGCAAGATACTTTATACGCATTGTTTTGGCTACCCAGAGTTAATCTTTCCCTTAAAAACCAGCTTCCCTATTATACTATTTCGTTTACTTGAAACAAACGTTCGCTAGAACCAAAGTTCTTATGCGAGGAATGTTCCGTTAACCTTTGCGAAGGTAACAACGCTTTTCCTTTAATGAAAAGGCAATTCCCTCTCATCAAATTCATAGGCACTGGAGCTTAACCTGTTCAAAAACTCTGCATTGTTGTGCGTCGTAAAGAATTAGTAAAACTATCCTCCCATCCTCTCCAATTCACTTTTAACAAGAAGAAAATGAAAAGCTTCGAAAAAGTGAAACTTGTATATTTGAGGATGTTGGTACGTTAACAAAAATTAATGTATAGGTAACCGTAAAAGACAAAGCATTATCTTGCTGGATTTTTGAAAACGTACCGAACGAAAATTGCAGTCTTTTCACTGAGAAAGAGACCAAAAGCCGAAGGGAGAATGAGCCCAAAAATCCTCCTAGAAAAGAACAAGGAAAGGAAAAATAGAAAGAGGGAGGAGAAAGAAACGAGGAGAAGAAAGAAGAACAATGACTGCACTCTTAGCTTTTATGTTGACTTTTTCGGAGATAGTTGTTGAAAGAAAAAAACTGTTTGAGGGGAGAGCTAGTTTGGCTGTAACGTTTATTCAAAAATCCAACTCTGACTTCTTACCCTTCCGGGGAAATCTGATAAAAAGATATCTTTTAAAAGCTAATAATTAAGTAACGGCTTTTATTTTTCAGATTTAAAGCCTTACGACTAAATCTGTTGTAGTCGTATAGCCAACAGTTCATTCTATTACTCTGAAAGCCTCCTGTTGTTTTGGGGTCCCTTGAGTGGAACATGGGCTTCCTGTGCAAAAGCCAACCGTGTTTAATATTTATCCATTTTGAAAAAAGAAACACTTCGTTTTTATCAGTGAAAACTAGGTAGCAGTTATTCTTTCTTCTTTCACTTTTGCATAAAAGTAACAAACACATTTTGTTTATTTTTTGTTTAACCGTATAATTTCAACTAACGTGGGTGCCCTGTGTGAAAAGCTCAAAATGTTTAACGCTTAATTTTGGCATGTTCCGCCGAACGGATATTGGCAGATTTTTAGTATGTTGCTAGATAGGCCACCCTTACTTAAATGACGTTGAAAACAATTCTGTTGCAATTAGTTTGATGTTGAGCCTCAAAAATGCCTAGATTGACTGGACTAAACAGTGCATTGAGCATATCACATATTACCTTTCGGGATTGTCGCGTGCACATTTTTTCTGACAATCTTTCTCGAAAGTTGTATAGGGCCTGTTTACAAGGAGAGAGGGTTGCCCTTTTGCTAGGGTTTACCCTAGCAAGCTGGTTAAAGTTAGCTCTGGTTTACAAGCAAATTTCAAAGGTAGGGTTACCCTATCACCTGGGTCAACTTTACCAGCTTTGCTGATGTGTTTCGTCATGCGCGACATTCTTTGTAACGGTCCAAGATTTGAAATAATCTTGAAGTTTTCTATGGAAAACACGTTAAATTCACGAAAAAAGGGAAAATATTATCATCGTAGACAGAGAATGACATTTTATTTTTCAGATGTTTGTAATTAAGCTTAGAAATTGGATAATACCGTTCAAATTGGCACGATTACTGGTCACGCATGACGGCGGAAAGTTGACCCGGGTGGGCGAGTTATCTCTAGCATGCATAGCGTTTACAAGGCAGGTAGAAGAACCCTCTTGCTAGGGTAACCGTAGCAGGGTAACCCTACCTGCCTTGTAAACACTTAGTGTGAAAAATGAAGAAATATGCGAGTGCTAGGGTAACCTGAGATCGGGCTTTATTTTCGTTTCGCTTTTAAAATTACATTCCGGCGGGCAAGCGGTAGCCGTTAGAGAGAATGTATGAGACCCGCTAAAATTGGGCCTGATCTCAGGTTAGGTAACCCTAGCCCAGGGTAACCATAGCACCAGGGTTACCCTCTCCCCGAGGGAGGGTAGGGTAACCCTGACGAATCACGTCAGCAAAGCTGGTAAAGTTGACCCGGGTGATAAGGTAACCCTGCCTGTGAAATTTGCTTGTAAACAAGAGCTATTAAACTTAAACCCTGCTAGGATAACCCTAGCACAAGGGTAACCCTCTCTCGTTGTAAACAGGCCCTTAGGAAACTTTGCGCGGCGATATTGCTTCGCCGGCATCGTACAGCGACAGTACGTGACCACTAAAACCTTGTGATTCTGGGGCACCCAACGAGAGTTTCCACCTAAAAAATGGATTGAAAACACTTTTAAGGCTATCCAGAGTACGATCTTTAGAAACACATTCTAAGCGGCGCTATAAAATTCAGGGCAACTTGAGTCTTCTCGAAATTACCAGGGCTTCAGTATTATTTTCCCGAAAATTTTAGATGCAATTAAAAGTTTTAAGAAAGTGAAATTTTTTCTGATTCCTCTTTCCATATCGAATTTTCGATTCCGGAAATGTTAGGTTTCCTTTTTCTGCAAAAAAGTAGCTTAATCTGGGGAGTGAAATGCGAAAAATGAAACTTCCGAAAATCCTAGGGAATTTACCAGATAGTCATCTACAAATTTTTAACCTTCCTCGAGGTATAGAAAATTCTAGGCAATTTTTGCTTCTCCGAACAGATAGTTTGCAGAAAACTGTCGTTGGGTGACCCTGTTGTGTTTGTCTGTTTTTTAAAAGAAACACGCTCTTCCTCTTGTCATTTCCACCAAGGAAAATTACTCAGTTCTCGTCCCCAGAGCCCATTTAATTTTTGAGCTATTTTGAAAAAATAGCTCATATGTCAGTGGTGCAAGCGTATGTATCTTTGTGGCTTTGTGGCTTTGTATGTTGGGATGTTTGTTGCAAGAGCCAATAAGGTTGAAGGTACTATGAGTTGATGCTTAGGAACCAATGAGATCTTGGCATCTATTTAAACATGGCATTGGTAAAGGTCGAACAAGGGCACTTTGAGACCGCCATCTTGTCCATCTTGATCCTTCACAATTTTTTCGTCTTTTATTACGGGTACAGGTGTTTGGAAGCATTACATAAAATATCTTCATGATTCAAACGCTGTGAACAGTGATGCAGCTGTTTGAGGGTTCATATTTAAGTGTGGTTGCTGCTTCGGGGCATTTCTACCTAATTCGGCTATCGGTACAACGCACGTCAGTATGAGTTTTGTTTCACGTGCTACAACTGGGTAGGATATAAAAGATCATATATTTTCAAATCTCTTCCAGTGAAGCAATAATTGATATTTAGATATAGACTTTAATTCGAAAGTATGCGCCCTATAAAATGTGGTTTTAGAAGTTTAAAAGGCAGCTTAGTTTTTTGAAAGCAGTCGAGTATTGTTAATCCCGTAAACAAGTTTTAAAAATATTATTCTCTCGCTTACAAAGTTCAACCGACCTTTTTCGTTCTATTTAGTAAAGATGCGTAACTTAAGTAGAAACAGTAGCGTTAGGGAATAAAATTGGAAGAAGCTAGTTGACACAATAATTAGATACTGTTATATTGAGTGGAGTAACATGATATAAGTAGAAGCCGAGGTGATTTCTTAAAATCTTTTGAGAAAATTTTGTAGTAAAACAATTTGCCTCTTTTTTACGTACGAATTGTGAAAGGGCCAAAGACCAGCATCTTCACGTGCAAATTGTGTGCATGAGTTACTTTAATTTATAATTCTGTTTAATAGATTACTGTGTGATAACTAGAATTCCCTCACGTACGAACCACGAAAGGGGGCAAAGTCCAACACTTTCACGTGCCAGCTGTGTGACTGTACATCTCATGCAGATTGGCTTTTCACAATAATAATAGTAACTCGGACGTATGAAGACCTGTTTCGTTTAGTAACCAATGCCTTAAAAAAGGTTCTTGTCTTTTAAGAAGCAATGGCTTTTAAAACATGACGAAATAAGTTATCGGAGTTAAAGACTGTTTCACAAATGTTAATAAATGTTGGGTTATCAACCTTGAGGTTGCATGAAACATAATTTAATTGCAGATGTTATAATGAAGCCGAGGTGATTTGTTAAAATCGTTTGATAAAATTTTGTAGTAAAACAATTTGCCTTTTTTTTTACGTACGTATTGTAAAAGGGCGAAAGACCAACATCTTCACGTGCAAATTGTATGCGTGAGTTATTTTTATAATTCTGTTTACTAGTTTACTGTGTGATAACTAGAATTCCCTCACGTACGAACGACGAAAGGGGGCAAAGTCCAACACTTTCACTTGCCAGCTGTGCGACTGTACATCTCATGCAGATTAGCTTTTCACAATGATAAATAGTAACTTGGACGTATGAAGACCTGTTCCCTTTTGTAACCAAATCCTTAAAAAAGGCTCTTGTCTTCTGAGAAGCAATAGCTTTTAAAACATGAAGAAATAAGTTGTCGGAGTTTTAAAAGACTGTTTCACTGAGTAGAATCGCACGTGAAAACCTCGTGAATTATGATGATGCAACCATCTACCACAATGATAAAAATCCTGGTATTTCGTAACTATTCAGTATTCGATGAGTCACATTTTGCCTTAAGAAACTCCGAGGAAACCTTAGAGTTTTCCTTCTAATCAACGTTTGGTGAGTAGAAATTTATTTCACTTTAACGATTTGTTTAACTTGCACCAGATGTAACAGGGAAAGACAGAAGAAAGTGAATATATAGCTTGAGGATCGATTCAGCTGAGCGTTTCGCGTTTCATTTATGTACCGCAATACGCAATTTCGCACAAAAACCCGATCTACATTTAGGATGAAAGAGGTGGATTCATCACTCTTGGTAAGGTTACACCGAAGCATTAAAGTTACATTGAAGCATTCAAAATAGCTCATGCACGTTTAACGTGCCTATGTTCTCTTTTGGTCACTCGTCCGTTGCAAATAAAGCCCCAGGGCAGAAAAGAGCAGCTATGATTCAGCACTGAGTAAGAGAAGTAGAACGTCTCAGACGCCCGCTGTCAGTTCGAAATTTCTAAAGTGATGGCGTCGATTTCACCTTTAGCGCGTATATCTCAGCAAGTTCTTCCAAATCAGCAAATCCCGGGTAAAGTGTTTTTATCTGAAGACGGTCTCGATCAGCCGTGCATTATTACTTTGGTGGTCAACGATGGCGAGTTAAAAGCTCACAGAAAAGTTCTTTCAGAAGCAAGTTCTTTCTTTGAAAAGCTGCTTAATAGCGATATGAAGGAGTCGAATGAAGGAGTAGTTCGAATGGAGATGTTCACCGAGTCTGTTATGAGAAAAACACTGGGGTTCATTTACACCGGTAATGTTCAGATATTGAATGAAGATGACGCCAGAGATGTGGTTGTCATAGCTGATTTTTTGTTTCTTCTGACCCTGAAGACTCTGGCAGCGCAAGCTCTACAGCAGAAATTGAATGCCTCAAATTCTATTTCCATTTTCCGTTTTGCTTACAAATATCGCTGCGAGGAACTTGTATCCAAGGCCAAAAAGTTCCTTCCCGCAAATTTTACCGAGTTATTCGCCGCAAACCGTGAAGATGTTCTGGAAATGTCAAGCGAGGAACTTATCATGTTGATTTCATGTGATGAGCTACCTGTTAAGATCGAGAAAGATGTATTTGATATCATTTTAGCCTGGATCAATCACGACAGAAACATGCGGAAGAATTGTTTCACTGAGTTATTTCGTCACGTTCGACTGGTTTACATATCGCGTGACTCTCTTTACAGTGATATCGTGACAAGTGATTTGGTAACAGACAATGAATGCTGTCTGGAACTTGTTAAAGAAGCTATTGAACTAATTGACTCCACAAAAGTTTTCGAAAGTGTTCTTTGCAAACCTAGGAAGTCTCTAGAGGCTTCTGCAATTGTCGCCCACATAGAATCCTCCCCGCTTATGTTATATTTTCCTAGAGAAGATCGGTGGTATGAAAAGAAGCGTTTGCTAAGTGGCGATGGTGTTCTCTTTTGTCATGATAAAATATACTACACAAGTCGAAAGAAAGTGGGAGAGATGTATTCTCGGGGGTCATCCGAAAGAATACCTCTCTCTTCCCGGGAGTCCTGTAGCCTTCACATCAACTGTTACAATCCACTCTCTGAAACTTGGAAGTCGTTACCGTCATTAAATGATGGACTTTTGAAGGAAATCTTCGTTTATAATGATGAAATGTATGCTGTGAGATCTCCATGCCTTTCTCCATGCGCAAGGGCATGTGGTTACAGTTTTCGCTGGAGAAGTGGCATCATCGTCACAAAATACAACACAGAATCCAATTCATGGGAGGACTTATCATCACTTGAGTTTTTGGTTAACAGAGAGCATCATTGCATTGTGACCCACAACAACTTCATTTATTTCATTGGTGGAACAGAGTGGTCTAGGAACACACCAGGAGAGAGGCTTTTAAGGGATGTTGACAGGTACGACCTACGCAGAAACCAATGGGATAAACTAGCAGACATTCAAGTGGCGAGAGAAGGCAGTGGTCACGGAGCAGCGGCGAATGGCAAAATATTCATTGCTGGAAAGGTTCATTATCGAATGGAGCCAGATGATCACCTGTGTGAAATGTACAATGAAACAACAAATGAATGGCATTTTATCAAAAGCTTCAACATAGAACTGGACAAATTTGGAGGCTTGATTGTCGTTGATGAGAAACTGTATGCTATGGGCGAAATTCGATCATGGTATTGCAGCCGTGGAGGAGAAAGGATGGGACGATTAAAGGTCGAATGTTATAACGCGGAGAGCGATGAATGGAAATTGAAAACTGAAGTTGCAGTTAACCTCCATCGTTTTCAACTTGCAAGTTACGGTACAATGAAATTGTTCCAAGGGTTTCTTAGTCCCTACAGCTTCGACTGCAGCTCATGTTCTGTCGCTCCCGCCTCACAGGTTACAGTGCATCATGGAGGAGACGAACGAAAGTGCTCTGTCATGTGACTAAAACCACTGCTGTGCCGAACTCAATTCATAAATTATAAATACATCAGCATACATTTTTGAAGTTCACTTAACCGCTTTTTATTTTTTAGTTTTGTTTTCCGCAACAGCTATTTTATTCGACTGAGTTAAATTCGACGTCTGGAACCAAGTCGTGCTACAGTCGTTTTAGAGTCGTGCTGAAGTCGAGCCTGCTTAGAACGGCAGTAGCACGACGTTTGAAACAGGCCTAACTCGTTTAAAATAATTTTTATCGCCAATCTTAGACGATGGGAAAAGATAATTTCCGATCGCGAAGCCCGTTAGCGGTTTCTGTGACGGTGACATTATTTTTTTCGTTGTGAATTGTAATCGCGACGTTACTGGACACTAATCTAGCCTCAAGGAAATCATTCGAAGGAAAGACGTATGTGATTTCTCTTTTTGTCACACTAACATACAAAATTTTTGTGGGAAAAATTTTAAACATTTTCGTTGTCACGATTGACAGCACCGTGAACTACTTCGTTAATGCTAAAAGCCATACCGGAGAGAGACCTCTGCGCGCATGGAGGTAAAACATAATTTCACCGTGTTAGGTGTAACTGAAATGCGATTATATGAAATGCGGGTGAACTTATTGACTAAACACTAAAACTAACCGGCTGTTGGTCTGAGTTCGTAATCATCCTGTCGTGAACTGGCAGGTTTGGTTTATTTATTTATGAAAACCATGAACATGAAAGTACAACTAACTCTTCTTACTACGGTAAGCACTGTGGATTAAAATGTTCTTAATAATTCTTATGAATAATTTGGTTGTAAATTTTGGAACATATCTTTGGCATTGTTTGCCAACAACATAACAATGCTGATCAATGTCTTGACTATAAATAGGAATCCTCCAGCAATTCAGTCAATTCAGGCCTGTGTCAAATGTCAAACTTTTCATGACATGAACCAAACTTAATGGGTACTTGGGTTAATTTTTGCTGAGTATGTGCCGCTGGCCTAACAGAGCCCCTATCCCATTATAGTCTATTCTGTGGCCAATTATACGCCCCATCCAAGTCATTCGGCAAATGTAATTTTCGCGATCCCAACTTAGTCACTTTCTAATTACGTATCTACAGTCGCGGGACATAAGTATTCGTCACTTTCAATATGGCGGCGTTTGTTTACATTTTACGGGCGCTAGTTTTAACACCGTTTTCAGCAAATCTAACTTTAAAATCACCTTAATATTTAGTAAGATGACCTCATCTTAATTACGTTGTCTAGGCGATCAGGTATGGACTGGTAAAGGTTTGTTTTATAATCCAATTCGATGTTCCACCACACGCTCTGGATTTCACGCAGAAGATCATTTTTGGTAGCGATATCTACCACGGACTTTTGTAGCTCTCTCTTCATGTAGAGCCATATATTTTCTATTATATTTAAATCTGGTGATTGTGCTGGCCATTCGATTGAGGTTACTTCGTTTTGATCTTCATAATTTTCTACAGTGTGGGCTCTGTGAACAGGCGCATTGTCATCCATGAACAAGTATTCTTTTCCTTCAAAATACCAGACAACTACTGGCCATAAGTTCTTGTCTAGGATGTCAATGTACTTGGCAGAGTTGATGTTGCCTTCAACTGCAGTCAGAGATCCAACACCATCATAACAAATACATCCCCAGATCATCAAACTTATCTTACGTTCAGAGCGAGAACAAACAAGATGTGGGTTGTACTTTTCGTCGTCTTTTCGCCAAATGTAAACACGGTTGTTTGTACCGAGCACGATCTGATCTTTCATCTGAAAATATTACTTTTTTCCAATAGTTGTCTACCGTCCGACTTCTTCGCTGTTTACACCACTTCACTCACTTTTTTCGATTCACTTCCCGAACCACCATTTTCTTTTTCGCTAACCTTCTTTTATATCCTTCCGAATGCAACACCCTTTGCACGGTTTTCTGGCTGAAAGTCTTTGTTTTGCACTCGTTTAGCTTTGCAGTAATGTCCTGCAAGGTAAGTCGTCTGTTACTTTTAACCAAACGCTTTAAAGCATTTCTGTCTCTATTTGTGAAGCTCCTTTTCCTGCCACTTCGCGTTTAAGTCTCCACTGTGCCAGTCCTTCGGTACTTGCTTAGAACGCTCGTGATAGTCGTTCTTGGAATGTTCAACATTCTTGACAGTTCCGCTTTGTTTTGCACGGATTCCGACATAGTAATAATTAATTCTTTCGTCTCTGTGGACAGTTCAGCTCCTTTTCGACTCATGAGAGCTGAAAATAAATTCTCAGAAGCAAAACAAAAAAAAGAGGACTATTTTTTTAGAGCCCTAACCTTGAACTTAATGTTGAATGACTGAATAAGCGAGGTGTCAAAACACAAACAGCTCTTATTTTTTTTCTTTCGGGATCTATGCATTTTTTTTCGTGCTCTTGGTCGGATGTTTGTTTGTTTCTATTTTTGCTAATTTTTCCCGCCTTTATTGACCAAACGCGCGCCCTGCATCAAGTTTTCCCGTTGACAGTGTGCACAACGGGGGTAAAAATTTCGCGCATCTTTTTTGAAAGTGACGAATACTTATGTCCCTTGACTGTACCTTATCAATGCTTTAAATAGGTCATCCTAAAATGAATTGACCCATTTTTTAAATTGAATGAAGAACACTTTATTTTTCACCTACAGTACAAACATATTATCTACATGGAGAACTGTCTATCCCCAAAAACTCCGAAAATGTGCGACCCCATTCCAGTAACTCTATTGAAAATGCGACCCCATCATAGTCAATCCAGTCGTGAAAATGCGAGCCAATCCAGCGGCACATCCCCATTAGCCTCTTATAAGGAAGTATCCCCCAGGCGTCCAACACGTTCTATCCATCTGCTTTAGACGGATAGAACGTCTGAAGACCGTCTCCGGGACAAGCGTCGATATTCACATGCGACGAACTAAACTAATAAATGAAAAAATTTGTATGATAATGTATGTATATTTATCCTCGTTCGGGAAATGAATACTCAAATTTTTGGGGGGTCTGATTCATCAGTTGAATGGTTCGAGGCGTCCTAAGTTCGACGTCTGACCCAACAGACGATCTTAACTTAATTTAGGTCGACCCAAATTGGAGTTTGGTTTGTCTCATGAAAAGTTCGACGTTTGGCCTGCGCCTCATAATATATACCTCACGGGAGATTTACAAATTACTCAGCGGTTTCTAGGAGCTGATTGGTAGAGAGCTCTGGTCTATGAGAGTTTATTCCGCGAGCTGGCGTTTGATATAAGAAAGTATGTAGATACCAACAAGGGCGAGTATAATATTTTTAAACATGCCCTCAAAATATCGATGACATGTGACTTACTCTTTTCACTTGTCACACTAGTCATTTTTCGAAGTCCTTCGTCCGATTTAACAAGTCTAATGTCACACGTAAATCAAACGGAGACATTTAAGGCATTGCGAACGGACTAAACCAATGAAAAAATCAAAACATTATGGCGACGGACACTTTTTCATGTAAAAACTCATCAGGATTCTCGGATTTGGTGCAGTTAAAAAAGTTAAAACTGAAGGGAAACTATTCCCTCAGTCTCCATGCAAGCTTGAGTAGCTTCGCGTACGTGAAGACACGTGCGCTTACTGATTATAGTTTTCATTTGCAGCTGGTCGTGGTGATTTTTGATTTGGTTTCATCTGTTTTTCAAAGAATTTTCAAAGAAACTTCATGTTATACTCTAGCATTCACTTCCCTTTAAATCTAAAGCTGGCGCGTATACTGACCATATTTGGAGACCATGGTATAAATTATATTTCCCGCGGGGGGTTAGTACTTACCCAACGAGATGTGGTTCTTCGAATCCCTCACAGACTGATATGGGCAATAGCGGTGCATATGTCGCTCTTCATCGCATTGGTGGAAAGTCAAACAACGTCTTACCCGGGCGTCACTTTTGACCAAATAGGCAGTGGGCTCTGGGTACGAGATTGAGAGTGCATAAGCCCGCAGGAAAGCACTAGATAACATCGACCTAAACCAGATGAGTCATCGATATGCCAGCGGCGTCTTACAAAATGACCGAAACGATCCCTCGACTTCCGCTAACTTGATCGATCGCAGCGAAGATGCAAAATTTGAGTTAGTTTGAGTCATAAAACGGTCAACATTGTCGTTTCCAGTTTATATTATTTAAAAAAAAACGTTAAATCTGTAATAGACTCAGCTGTATTACATTGAACGACGCGGCTTATGGTTTTTCCGAGGAACGCTGGTTTCGGTCGATCTTATTTAGTGTCAACACGTCACAAAATCCTATCTTACATCGACCGAAACGCGAAACCTAACAGGAACACGGCTGCGGCTCCATAAAAACCTTCCCGCGAGAGCGCAAATCCCATCCCAATTTTATTGCTGTCCTTAGAGTCTCATCGCCGCTGACATATCGATGAATCATCTGGTTTCGGTCGATGTTATCTAGTCAGGGCTGAAAAACGACTGCGCATGCGCTAGACGAGGCAGTGTTGTCTCTCATTTCTCATTTCGATCGTTTGATCAATGAAAAGTATGGCGGGAAACGGTAATTCTTGCTGGCGGTTCCCAGGAAACTGATTTGTTTACAATATGGAACTGAGAGACGCAATTTGTAAACAGTTTCTTTCTAGGGAAATTCTCTGACATGCTGAAAGTATTTTAAGGGAATGATCGTCTGTTTGGAGGAGTTCACGCTCATAGTTGCATCATGGGTAATCGGGGCAAGATAGCGGGAAATTCAAAGCCAGCTAATTCTTCTTTGATGCTTTCTCTTTGAAAAGAGTAACTTACGAGTTCAAAGAAATTATACCTTAAATCTGGAGTGCAAAGAAGTCCGTGATCAGTTTTTAGAAAACCTCAATTTTTCCATACATTTTCTGTAATTTTGATACTGTCGAATTACAGAAAATGTATGGGAAAATCAAGGTTTTCTAAAAACTGATCTCGCACTTCTTTTAAGGGGTGTGGAGAGACCGTTATTAATGCCTGCCATGTCAAGCAACTCCAAAGTTAGTGACGAGCGAAGCAAAATGAAGACTAAATTTGTCAGGAACTTGATCGAAATGATGCAAAACATCCAAAGCGTGGAGAAAAACGCAAAAACATCTTTTGCTTGATCGCAAAAGCAAATATTGACAATCCTTCTTGGAGGGGGGGGGGGGGGGGGGGAGTGGCTAGTGAACACTCCTAACATCACCCTGTTTTTCTTTATCTGGACCAATTGAGCAATAAATTTTCAATTCAGACCTTACTCAATAAGGTTTAAATCCATTTCAAGGCAAATATTCTTGTATATGAAGTCCATTTTATGTTGATTTGGATAAGGTAACTATACCCCCTTATGAGGGTACCAATAGTGTATTTAAACTTTCAAAACAAGCCAGCCTCAATGCTACTAATTTGTGGTAATATCCAGCTACTTGCTTCCGGATTACACTTCATGTGCAAAAAGTGTACTGTGTTATCCCCCATTAGAAGATTTTTATTGATGCCATGGCATCGTCTTTTTGCTCAGGGATGAATCATATTAGGAATTAGTTTCGCATTGTTCATACAAATCCATAGCTTCAGCCCACATGTCAAGCAATTGAACACTCAACTGATCATGATGTTGTTTTAAATCGATAATTACTTCCGCTAATTAACCCAGGAAAACTCATTCCAAGTCACCTAATTGATTACCGCCTATGCAAATGTAATTAGAAAACTAGGTTGTTCGTAAACCAATGGAAGTTTCTCACGTGAGATTTGGGTCCGATAAGTCTTGAAACCGCAAACCTGATCGAAAATGTAGGCAAGACTCGTCAAAGAGAATGTACCGATTTTCACTCAAACTGAAAGGTTCTACTTCACAAATTGTAAATTTGCACGATAAAGTTATTTGACTTCAATTACCAGAATCCTTCAGTTTGTGATTTTTTTTTATAAATCTCAGTAGGATTGGTAAATTTGGATAAGAAAGCAAAAAACGAAATCAATTTTGCTAGTTTGATCTACTGACGTCATCGTGAAAATTGCCTCACCTGTGTACCGTCAGCCACAAGCAGGGGGGGTTTTCTGAACTGTTTCCCTTATCCCATTAGTCTCTCATTACAGATACTTTTAAATGAATTTTTAAAAGTCACCATTCTTTCCAGTAACAACACCTTGGAGGAGTTAAAGTTGGTAAAGACCTTGAATCCCTGTAATTAGGGAGAAATTAGGGAAATAAATTAGGCACCCAATTAAAAATTTCGAAATAGCCTTTAGGACCAGTATATCACATCGCTAGTAGCTCCGAAACACTGCAATCGGAACTTGCAAGATGAAAAGGAGCAGTTCAAATAGCTGTGTTTCCACACAGTCTGGTAATTGTTTTGAATCATGGCCGAGAGCTCTTTCGGCAGCAGTCACCTTGGGGTAAAGAATGGAAATTCTCCGGCCACCATTAGCGGCAGGCGGAACCGAGAGTAGGCAATCAAGAAGTCAAGATGGGGTATTTAATCGCCTGCGAAGAACGCTTTCAATCTTGAGACAGTCATCAAAATCTTTATCGGCTCTTGTTCCTTTCAATAGCAGATCAGAAGAAGAAATAGTCTAGAGAATAATTACATCTCAGTAGTAAAGAAGACACGAACGCCACATCGTCAATGTGTTCCTCTCCCTCCTGGCTAGATTCCATCGGACAGCGGCTGTTGAAGATGATGTGAATAGTGCCACAACATTTCAGGTGGCCCGTGCACAAAGCGATGAAGGGCGTACGACGCTTTTTGTATAATAACTGGGTCGATTCAAAATTTTAACATTTTCCAGTAATAAAAACTGTTGTCGATTGCTGAAAGAATTTCATTAATTAATTAATTTATCTATTAATTTATACGTCCTTCATTTTTATTCTAATCTTCAATTAGAAATACGAGATAACTAATATAAAAATATATCAATATAAGCCACAAAAATCAATCAGTTTAAATAATTGCCATCTGTTTCTGAGCTCGAAAAGGAAAGGTAAGGCTTGATTTTCTTTCTGGAAACTTTACGATTGTAGTTTTTATTAAAAATGCCAGAAGATTTGCCAATTTGGCAGTTTGGAAGACCATTGAGATATGTTATATGTTATATGAAAACCAATACGATCCTGTCTCAAACAAGCGTTAGGTCTGATTGTTAGGATCCAGACTCCCTGGACCCTCCCCAGGATCCGCTACTCCTTGCAGTCTGTCACACCTATCTCCTTTGACAATATGTACACATGAAGGAGGGTCAAATAGGGTGAACACGAGACCTACAAAACCATTGGCTACGCTGCCTTAACAATATCAACCCCATTTAAATCCCATATCCTTTTTAAAGCCAGGGCACTCAGTTCGAGTTTACCGCACCAAAAGGAGATTGAATATATCTCTGCTTCCAATATTACAGCCGCTGTTGAAACCCGCCCTCCCCAGTTACACAATTTACTCTGTTTCTCTCCCTCCCTCCCTCCCATCCCTAACATTTTACGGGCCTCCTCTCACGAGCTGCGCGAGGTTTTGCGATACACGTAATTCTAGTATGAAAACCAATGGATATTGAATGGACAACTGAACAATACAAGCATTGAAACTGGTCGAAACATCGATCGCAGCAATTTTAAGTTATTATTAGCAATTTTAAGTTTTTCAGGAAAAATACCTCAGATAGATCAAAGTCAAGTTAATAATTTGCAACCGAGGAGTTTAAAGGTAAAACCAAATGACTTTTTAATGATAGACATATAGGCAGATTGCTCATTTCTGGAGCTTCATTTCTCTTATAAGTTTTGATCCAATCATTCATCGAAATCGTTCAATCGCACTAGTTCAGAACTAATTTCGAAGGGAAGAAGATATAGACATCGCATGTGTTAGAAGCCCGGATAAGCGTGTCGGCGAGGAATATAAAAGTGAGTGAATTCGACATTATCCACACATGCTGGGTGGATAATGTGTTTCGATATAGTCGTGCCCAGACAGACCTGACGATTATAACGCGAAAAGACCCATCGACTGACAGGCTACCTTTCGGTCTAAAAGAATTTCTTCGCAGTGTTCTTGGCTGTGTTAGAGTCGTACAACACAGAAGAGCCGTATTTAACTTAATTTATTTGCTCTGTTTGTGATCTTTCTCACATTATATACCATTCCATCGAAGACCTTTGGAAAGTCTTACTCTCAGGCACTTGGTAATACTGTGAAAAAATGCTACACTTGGCAACACACTTGGTGATGCACGTCCCTTAGCCAATTGGGGGTGATCTTGCTTGTTATATTTGGGCCAACATAAGCCCAAGTATTGACAGAATGCAATCCCTTCGGAATCAAAAGTAGTCACACTTTGTTCCTGTATTAACAGATGGAATTTTAACAATTTCACTTTTCTTACATTATAGTATGAGATTATTATGTTATTCAGATTCAGAAAAGGTATTGTAAAGAGAAAGTTAGTCGTAAAAGTTCTCAGTAAATTTTGCTGTTTTAAGGTGGCTCGATGGGTTTTCAGGGTCAATAAGTTTTATAGCATTAACCACCTCAGATTTTGTATTCTTGATGATTAATCCTCCAAAAATAATGTTTCAAAAGTAGGTTGAGTTTGATCGTCCGGGTGAACGTAGTCCTGAATAGGACTGTTGTAATGTTATAGAGAAATAATACTTTGTTATGGTCATGCAAATAAAGCTTATTGTTGTTGTTGCTATTTTATTGCTTCTTTGTATGTAAATTTTCCTTGAGTCCGTTTCGGAGGTGCCACAAACTAAATTTTGCACCGTTAAAACTTTAACAAAGCCTGTCACCATCACAAGCTCCTCGCAAGTTGCTTTTCAACGACTCGCCTCCCTCCGATTCTGTTGAAAGATCTTGAACATCTTGGCTGCTTAAAAACTCGAAAGTCATTGAGTTCTTTATCAGCTGATGAAGAACTCAATGACTTTTGGGCTAAAGATTTATGCAGCCAAGGTTTGTTTTTGGAGGGTACTTTTGGGCCTGAGGTAACTTCTGCATCTACTAGACGCGGATTGATCACTGTTCTTGGTCAAGCAGAAGATTTAGCAGAAAACATCCCTAATCCCTGTAAGATGTCAAGATCTTTCAACAGAATCGGAGGGTGGCAAGTCGTTGAAATGCAACTTGTGAGGAGCTTGAGATGGTGACAGGCTTTGTGAAAGTTGTGGCAGTCACTTCTGCGACTGGTTGCAATTCCAGCTTTCTGTTGAAGTGAACAATCGCGTTAGAGGGGACGTATCCTGGTGGAAAGCAACCTCGTCCCCAGGGCGCTCTCCCTCGGGACGAGGTTGGGTGGAAAGCTAACCTGTACTATAACTTGCGTAGCGTTATTTGAGGCAGTTGGTGTCTGTGATGGACCAAAGTCGCTTTCAGCTTCCAACAAAGGGGAAACAGTGGTACGTAAAAACCTTTTTGCGCAATTTCGCTACTTGAAAGAGTTGTTTGGGGGAAGTTCTTGATCTGTTGCGCCGGTTGAGGATCTTCGTCAAACCATCGACATCTTTTGGACAGCATTTCGCGCATCTCTGGTTGCTGGTGGAGGCTAGGTTGACACGTCGATAAAACAACTATAAGGCACTCTAGATCTGCAGGCTCTTCGTTTTCATCTTTGCAATTCCGAAGAAAGTCAGCTTTGTTCCAAGTTTGTTGAACTGCTTGAATTGTTGGCTGAGAGTTTTGTCCCTATCTTCAGTAGTTTTGGATAGACTGTTATTGATGCCATGCCAATCAACCCCAATCTTAGTGACGAGAGAAGCAAAGTAAAGGTTAAATTTTTCAGGAACCTGATCGAAATTGATGCAAAACAACCAAATCGTGGTGGAAAAACAACAACATCTTTGTTTCATCGAAAAACAAATATCGAAAATCCTTCTGGGAAGGGAGGGTAGTTGGCACTCCTCATTTTACATTTTGTGATTCTTTGCCTTAATTATTTGATCAATCAATTTTCAATTCAGATCCAATTTCAAAATTGTGTCGTAATTGAAATCCATTTAACGTTGAAACGAACAAGGTAACTACACCTCTTTTCGAGGGTAGGAATAGTGCGTTTAAACATTTCGAGGATAGCCGGCCTTGATACCACTTCTTTGAGGCAATACTCCCATTCATTACTGATTACAATTTTTGTGAAAAAAAATTGTTTTGTGTGTTCCCTCTTTGGAAAATTTTTATTCGTGCCATGATATCGTCTTTTAGCTCAGGGATGAATCATGTTGGGAATTAGTTTCGCTTTGATGATACAAATGATTCTATCGCTTAAACTGAAATCTGCAGCAATTTAACACTCGACTGATCATAATGTTGTTTGAAATCCCAGCAATAGTACCTCCGCTAATTAGCCCAGGAAAACTTCCAAGTCCTCCAATTGAATTCTTTATATGAAAATGTAATTAGACAACTAGATTGTTCGTAAATCAATAGAGGTTCGTCAAAAAACACGTGATATTTCGGGGATATTCTCTTATTTGAGGAGATCCATGACAATTTTCTAATAAGTCTTAAAAATGCAAAAATTGATCGAAAAAGCCGGCAATACAAGTAAAAGAGAATGTACCAATTTTCACTCAAACTGAAAAGGTCTTCTTCACTAATTTGTACACGGTAACTGTTTACTGTTTACTGTTTATTAATTATCACAAATTTTACAGAAAGCAATATCCACTGCCCGCAGTTAGCAGGTTAGCTAGTCGAGGCGAGCAGTGGTTACACGTATGTAATATACATACAAATAGATCACAAGAAAGACTAGAGAAAAAGAGTAGTTAAATAAATAAACAAATAAATAAAAAATAAATTCAATTTAATTAAGTTTACAATCAGCTACAAGTAAGCTACAAGTAAGAGGAATTCCGGAACTGTTAGACTGGCGTCAGAGATGCTTTTTAAATGTCAGCATTCTATTGAGTAGCATCATCTTTGAGGAATCTAAGGGGATAAAGACCTCGAATCCCTCCAATTACGCAGTAATTAGGGAAACAAATTACCTAATTAAAATTTCGCAATAACCGTTGGTGCCACCGTATACACCTATTTCAATTAAGGTTGCTCCCGTGAACCATGTTTCATAGCCTGCAGTGCACTATGGTAAACCCTTTTGTAGCAGGAAGTTTTAATTAGTTTTAATTAGTCTTGTTCACGTTCATTGAAATAAAGGAGACCATTTGTGAAAAGGCAATAGAAGCATCAGCAGGGTTTGCTTTCTAGGTTTTTAGGCTTGTTGTGGGCACATAATTTACAATAATAATGCACCGCGGGCTATGAAACATGGATCATGCATCATTCTTCTCTGAAGCAACCTTAATTGAACAAGCACGCTCTTAGTAGCGTTGAGTCTCGCGTGCTTGGAGTAAAGCCCCTGGGGCTGTTATACTACTTTTTCGTTTGGAATACAAAACGAGTGTTGTATGTCATAATGTATATACTCAAAAAGTAGAAAAAACTGCAAGGAGAGACAGGCCGCACATCTTAGCCTCAAACCGGTGTGAAGCCTTTGAAAACCTTCTACATATTGATATTGCTCCATTGAGGAGTACTCTTTCAGGAATTTTACACTCGAAAAATTGAACGATGATTTTTATCGGTATCAGGGGCCCATGACTCTGTCAGTATAAATATACATAGCTTCTTTGTACCGGACCAAGAAACGGCTCGGTAAAGTGTATTTTCAGCACAGGAAAAAAGTGTAAGTTTAACAGAACCTTATACAACACACAGTTAATTCAGTTCGCGCGTATTCCTGCTGAATTTGTTGTCCGTTTTATAAGATATCAATATCGCGTGAAAGTAATGACATTTTCCATAGCTGCTTAGTATCTACTTTTAATGTATCCGTACAGTCTCAGAGTACAATGTTTAGAGTTGTACACAGCATTCATTTTAGATAGATAGATAGATAGACAGACAGACAGATAGATAGATAGATAGATAGATAGATAGATAGATAGATAGGCAGATAGACAGATAGATAGGCAGACAGACAGATAGATAGATAGGTAGGTAGATAGATAGATAGATAGATAGATAGATAGATAGACAGATGGATAGATAGGTAGGTGGGTAGCTAAGAACCTTAGTTTACGGCGCGATAAAAAGATCAGCATTGCTGGTGGGGTCGTGCATACAACAGTTACAAGAAAAATAAGGAGTACTGAAAGCAAATGTACACTTAAAAATTAAAAACTGTTAAAGTTTTTTCTTGTATTACAGTATCACCGGGATAAAGCGTTTCATTTTCCAGGAAAATTTCTCTTTCTCGTCAAAACAATCACTGACTCAGACAGACTCGGATTAGTTTACTTGAATTTAGTGTTCAGTACAGAGAACGAGGTTATGTTCTGTGAAATTTATCTACAGTCTGTGGCCCACATCACAAGCTATAGAATTCTTGGACCAACCCGTTCCGGAAAAGCTCGATATGGGATTTCTATTCTGTGGACATGAAGTGCTGCAAGACCCGTATAAACACATCCGTGACACGTTAGGGTGGATTTCCACTGATGCGTTTTTGGCTCCGCACGTTAACGCACGTTAATTTTAATCACGTAAATCAAATAGAGGTATGACATAAAGTATTGAGATTAAACGTCAAATTAAGCGAGATTCTACTTTTACGCTTACATAATTGTACGTGCGGCCTTTCATATATTGCCTTTATTTTATTTGCGAACGCAAATTCTACGCACGTGCGCACGTAAAAATTACGTGACAGTGGATACTTGATATCTCAAGTACTTATGAAGTGCAGCACGACTTAACATCTTAACAACTGCGAAAATCTATCAATTAAATACATAAAACAAAGTGAATCTATTTAACGGTACATTTCCTGTAATTGCGACAATATTCTGAGAAACGTAACGCCTTAAAAAGCCACAAAATCCTGAGGATTTCCCCGCTATAATATTTTCTCATCCTGCTTGGGGATATTTCCTTTTTAAATTCCCTTCATGTCCTGCATAATTACACGAAAATCAAGGACCTCCATTCGAGGAAAATTTACCCTGCTAGCAGAGGCTTTTCCCTTGTGTTTCTCAGCGCTGTACTGCCATTCTCTTCGCGGTTTTGGCTGCTCGCGTTTCGTTTTGGTTGTTTCTGTGCCGAGGAAAAGACCTCTGCCGACAGCCGCTTGCGATTCCTGTTGAGCATGCGTATTAGATACCTCCAAGATCTAGGAGGTAGTCACATGACTAAACCGGTTGTGGAACCGGTTTTATCGACTCGCGCATCTTTTTTGTACTAGTTTGCTGTGCAAAAATGAGCCCGCTATATCAACATGGCGAGTGCGAGTCTTTCCCGTGGGAAAATTGACTCATGAATACATGGGCAAACTCCGGCGGCGGCATCGTATTACCGACACGTGACCCAGGAATTCCATGGTAACCGCATTTTCATCTCGCGCATGCTCAACAGGAATCGCAAGCGGGTGTCGGCAGAGGTCTTTTCCTCGGCACAGAAACAACCAAAACGAAACGCGAGCAGCCAAAACCGCGAAGAGAATGGCAGTACAACGCTGAGAAACACAAGGGAAAAGCCTCTGCTACCAGGGTAAGGAAAATTACATCATTGCCAAACTTGCACGCGTCATTTCAGTCATCGCCGAAAATAAACCGCATTCTCATCACGAGATCATTTCCATACAATGAAAGTCGTCACGATTCTTATCCCCAGTTTCCACGGTCTTCGCTAGGAACGCGGGGCCTACAAACTAGGTCCGACAAAAAAAAAAAAAACGACTGCATTTTAAGAGTCTCGCTGTGCTCAAGCACGCTCGACTAAATAGGTATGTATATCTCTCAGATGTGTAACACTCCATTCTGCTCTTGCAAGATGAAAAAAACCAGTTCAAATAGCTTTGTTTCCAGGCAGCCTAATGATTGTTTTGAATCAGTGGCTGAGAACTCTGTATGCAGGAGCCACCTTGGGGTAAACAATGAAGATTCTCCACCATTTGCCGGAGGCGGAGCCAAGAGTAGGTAATCACGAAGTCGAGATGGAGTATTGCCCGCTTGCGAAGGACGCTTTCAATCTCGTGACGGTCATCACAATCTTTATCGACTGTTGTTCCTTGCAACAGTGGATCCGAAGAAGAAGTAGAGGAGAACGCCCACCTATCAGTACTACAGAAGACACGAGTGCCACATTATCGATGTGTTCCTCTCCCTCCTGGCTTCATTCCATCGGAGGGTCTTATGAGTTTGGTCCATCAAGATCAGTCTGTTCACGCCGCTGAAACCGGAAATGCAGTGGCTACCATCAAATTTGAGAAAGTAGGGAACCAAAATGCAGCGAATGCTGCTGAAGTTGATGCAAATAGTGCCACGAACATTTCAAGTAACCAGCACAAAGTGAAGAAGGGCGTACGACGTGTTTTGTATAATATATAACTGGGTTGATCCAAAATTTTAACTTTTCCCGCAAGCTTTAAACCGTTGTCGGTTGCTGTAAAGAATTTTACTTATTTATTCATTTATTTATTTCTTTAACCACGGAAAATAACCATAAGTATCATAAGTGTCAACCATAAGGATAAGTAATATAATGTATATATTAATTTAAGCCGCAAAAATCAATTGGTTCACAAACCGTGGGAATTCATATTAATAATAAATGTCAATTCTCGCTAAGAAGTTATGATCCTTTTTGCCCATTTTTCCATTTGTTAGTATATATCGTAGTTAAATATTAATATGTTTTTCGCTAACTATCGCTGGTAAAGTTTTTTGGTAAAGATTTTTTATTAGCACTAGTAAAGTAATTTGTAAACACCTGAGGACCCCTGGTTTACATGATTGCCATGATCCGGGAGCCCGAAGAGGAAGGGTAAGCTTGGATCATCAATGCTTACTAGCTGGCGGATTACAATTCATTTGGGAAACTTGAGGTAAGCTTGAAGTTTTGCTCGTGCAATGCTCGTTTTTTGATTGGTTAAAAAAAACAGACGATACCTAATTAGGAAAATCATCGTTTCCAATATTGATTGGCGCTAAAAATGCGATGCACACGCCTCGTTGACAGCAAAAAATTTGTTTTACGGAGAAAAGAAAGTTTAAACGGAACGAACTGAGACCGTCCTGCTCTGGTAAGCTTATTGTTACGCTGTTGCATCACAGTCAGTGCTTTCACCTTTCAGGTTTCTTATATTAATAATGATTAAGAAAACCTAGGGTAAAGTTTTACGTTGAGCTGCATCAAAAAACCGCAAACTACTCTACTAAAATGGGAAATCTTTATCTTTATCATTTTGCCAAGCAAGCATTTGTCAAGTTTCGTTTACAACGTACACACAGGAGCAAAATGTCACGACTTGGCAAGTTTTTCTTTTCCTACCAAATAAATTAACTGATTTTTCGCCTTACATGGTTTACCCTTGTTCACTCCACCTAGACCTTTTTGAAGAATTTATTTGAAATGTTAATTAGCTAACCTTACAAGTCCCAAATGGATTGCCCAGAGGTGTTTGTGGTAAACAATCCTTGTTCTTGCTACATAGCCACGTGCAGTAAGAAAATTCAATCAGAAATTATTATTCAAATCAAACATGACGTTGCTCCGCGCCACATTCAAAAACTGGAAACTTCAGTTGTGAGAGCTGGCGAAGGGTGCTCACGAAGAAGAAACAAGACCCTCTCGTTTAAACTGCCTTGCTGTCTTTCTCATCTTCACAAAGAAAGCTAACTATGAACGAAGAAGTCTGGGATGTTAAAACCAGCCCACGAGGTGAATTATACTTGTTAAGTTTATCGTCTGTTCTGTTCTAATTTGTGTTCCGACGAGTCCAACTTAAAATTAAGTTATTTCGTTGTCGAATGTTCTTGTTTTAAACTAGTTTGTTCCCAGAGGAGAAATAGCGAGTAGAAATGAAGCCAAATGTTCAGCAAAATTTATTCATAGTTTATAATTTTGAAAGTCCTGTCACGAGTGTAGTTCGTACATGGTCGAACACGTGGAGCTCAGTCGAGTCTTAGATGAAGAAAGTAATTTTGCTCTTCATCTAAATTCATGTTGGTGACACAGACAGTAATTCACCATAAAAGACGACAAATGTGATTCATTTTCTTTCCCCGGTATTCAACGACAAAGAGATTTTGATGAAGTTTAATATAACCTCGCCAGCAAAATATGGCCACCGTTCCTACTTTAAATGATATCGACCAATAAAAGCTATTACGGAAAGCCTCAGAGTTTGCAGAAGGTTTTTTTAAAATTTGCAAAATTTTATGAAAACATTTATACTCAAAAGAATAAAGAAGTACCTTGCACTAAACGTGATATGAAAACGTGACTTAGTACTTTTGGTTGTCAACGTTTTTAGTTGGGTAATTTTTTGTAAACTCGCTACTTAAGCTTCCTCGTGCGCAACTACTATAATTAGGTTTGAATATCTGAAATTTATTAAGATCTTGCTCTGTCTTACGGTGGATGAGATTGCCTTTAGGCCTTACATTCAAACAGGGTCGTGTAAAAAAACGAACCGTAGTTTAATGAGTGATTTGACGAAACAAGATTATAACTGCAACTCATAGTTTAAAATGATTTTAAACAGTTACACACGGTTAACAATTAGGCAATTAATGATTAAATAGATTGGGATCAAGAATGACTTTTAATTGACATAAAGTTGTAAAATAGTGATCAGTTTTTGCTCAAGTCAGGGTTTTCATTATATTTGGCCAGTTTTTCGGCTTAATTGCCCTGATGAAAACCAACATCATATGATGTCACTGCATTACGGCAGCTGCCTAGCCTAGCCTGGATTGTTACCATGGTGATGAACAGGACAATTTACGATTCATACTACAAATGGCAAAGATTCGTAAAGATCGTCAGCACAGCCCTGTATTATTTAGTTTGACTGAGTCTTTGCAAACCATTTCAGGGCATGAGAGTTTTCAATTGCAGCTGAATTTGAAAAATTAACTATTGCCGTATTTTTTCTCCGCTTCTCTTTACGTAGCACTCTAACACGTTAAGAGCCTTTTCACTACTATTTCCCAGCTTCTCGTCTTTTCCATTTTTAGCCGTCAGACCAGACCATCCTTCTCAGGCAGACCTCCAGATAAGACCATATAACCAGACCACTACAGCAGCCCATAAGATCCGCCCCAGATAAGACCACCGCACCAGACAATCAGATGAGTCTCAGATCCAGACCATCGTCCGACCCGAGCATCAAAATCAGCCCATCAGATCAGACAACCACCGCCACATCAGACCACCAGACTACCATCCTTGACTGCTCCACTTCAAATCAGCACAGCACACCCAACCTCGTGAAATGATACAGGTCAGGTGCATTGTTTGTGGGTTGGGTCAAGGGGGGTATATAGAGCTCTGGATGAGCCTTGCAAAGCATACTTTCCACACACGTTCGGCCTGAAGTTTTCGGACATCTTTTTCGGTTTAACTTAACTGTAGTTAGATTAGTTAGCGGGGTTCCCCGGGATGGTAAGGGCCTCCCCTGCCCTTTTCTATAAGTTGGGTTCCTTTGCAGGTGTTCGGTCAGCGATATAAGTTCGGCTTTTAGGATTCGGCTTGGCTTCTAGGAAACTTTTCGGCTGCGTTTTTTGTACCTTTTTCACATGGACTCACCGCTGGTTTTCGTCGTCGTTGTCGTCGTCGTCACTGCAGTCTCCCGCTTAGTTGCGCCAAATTAAACTCATCACACTTCACTTGATAGTCATTGCGCTAGGCAAGTGAAGCATTCACTCGCAAGGTACACCCAGACAGTGATTATTTTAAGACGTAACTTAGTAAACTAGAGCCGTAAGACCATTCAACTATAGTGAGAGGACCTCATTTGGCCTCCGCTTACAAGCTCAATGGTCTCTCTGGTTACAGGTAGATAGTCAGGTTAGTCTCGCAAATTCGAGTCTGCTCCTACCTATTCCAATTTCACTTTGTTTTTCATGTTAAACGGTACGAATGCGAAGCGAAAATCTTTTATGGGCGTTGATTTTCAGACTTCGAACTTGTGACGGTAGATCAGTTGACAGGTTAGTCTTACAAAGAAGGTAATTTGCGACCAGGCGTTTCTTCCCGCGAAGAGCAACACCTTGTTGCAGGTTGCAAGGGCAAGATGGGACAATCCACACACCACAGGCTAGATCGTTTACAAATCGTAAGCGTAGGAAGTCTTCGAGACCAATCCACGACGCAGTTTCATCGCTGGAGGAGCACGAACAAGCCGATTGGCTTTTAGGCAACGTTAGTAGCCTGCGAAGTAATTACGAGAATGCTAATAGGCCGAATATTTCGGGGACACACATATGGAGGCCCACCATACCTTGATATGCGTGCCCCTGAATGGCATTCAGGTGAAAACCTCGCAGGTTATAGATAGTTTTTCAGAGGCCACAGGAATAGCAGGAGAGGATACTCTGGCGCGGCATCGTTGACATTAAGACAATTTAGTTTGTCCTTTTGTTAATTTTGCCTTGCTGGAGAGTTTTCTTCTTAGGAAGCCCTGCATTGCAGAACGCAGGCACAGATCGTCTTCAAATGGTAGGCGTACGTAGTCTTCACGTCGACCGTTCGTGGCTATTGGTTACGATCTTAGTCCTCATCCGAGATTGGCCTGCAGTGCTCTACCCCCGACAGCTCTTGAAATACTTCATGACTGGGAGTGAAGCTGCTCGCTGGATATTTACTTCTTTTCCTGAATCTTGTAATAAGAAATACTTGCGTTTGGAAATGTGAATAAAATGCCTTTGATCGTATTGTATGTGATTGAATTGTGGGTCCATCGCTACGTCAAGGGAAGAGGCCGGCCGAAGAAAGAAGAACAAAGAACCTCCAGATGTACAGAAAGATAGTCCAGTTAATTAAGTAGGCGAGGTAGCTGCCTTTGCAGCGATGAATTGAGAAGAAAAAACATATAGGACCAAAACCAGAAAATGATGTTGATGATGATGATGACGTCGACTATATATGATGATGATGATCGTTTACACTAAGACGTCATTCTGCTTCTACTAAAGTCATTTGCCGTTGGATAAGGGTCATAATCGAACTGAAGAAAATCACGCTAAAATGTAAATTGGCTATGCTGCAAACAGACGCCGATGACAACATAGTGAAAACGACTTCATCATTAGGAAGGCAAGGTAAAGTCAGGGCAGACAGCATATAACAATAACTTTAATGAGCTGTCTTAACTAACGTTGATGTCCGTCAGGGCCTATATCCACCCCCCAAACCCCGCCCATTTCAAGTTTTCACAAAAGTCACCCTAATTCTGAGATTTGTTGAATTTTTGTTATGTCTGATGCCTTGTTCTGCAGTTCTAGTCCAATGTTAGTTGAGACAGCCACCAATATGTTATAATTAAAATTTAATTGGCCGGCCGAACTTCACCTTTGGACAACTTCACGTCATCATGGACTTCTACGACTTCTTTTTTTCCGATACTTACGCCCTTTTTTGGATTGTGGATCCCAGTCTCCTTGATCTTTTGGTGGAGGAACGTGACAGTGCACAGCAGCCCATATAAGGTAGGGCTGATTTATGCTGGTACAAAGTTTGCGCAAAGCTGACTCGTTCGGTCTGGCTCATTAAATTTCTTGGCAACGCTTTGTTTGTAAAAAGCTAAGGTTCGTAGCTTATGTAAACATTGTACCACATCAATCAGCCCAAGTAATAACCCAATGTGGCACAAGGTATGTGGATTTTTATTATTTTTTTAGGAGATTAGATTTCGGTTCGGTCCATTCGTCTTTTTTCGGTTTTCGACTCGACTTTCGATCTGATCTCGGATTCGGCTTCAAATAATGTGAAGGCTTGGTATAGACGAAGTCTCCATAGCAAGCTGCCAAATATCCCTGCGTACCGTCCGAGGGACCCTGGTGTGTTTCATTCGGGGTGTCAAGGTTTTATGGACGCATGTCACACTCCTCGGTCTTGCTCGGACGTCAAATTGTAAGAAGCGCACCCCATCTATATAGACTACTAATTTCTGTAAACAGCCAACTCAATTTAATAACAACACTTAATCTGATGTGTTGTCTGTGTGGTTTTTTCTTTTCTTTTACTTTAAAGGTAAATCTTTAGAGTAATTAATTATAAGTACTAATCATGATTTGATTTGCAGGAAAGTTAATTACAAAATACTTGTTGTAATAAAGACTTGAAAAATAAAACAAAAATAAAACACTGACTTGTGAGTGTGATGTCTTTCAACTAATTATAAGTACAAATCTTGATTTGATTTGCAGTGAGATTATAAAATACTTGTTGTAATAAAGACAAAAACAAAACAAAACAAAAATAAAACGCTGAGTTGTGAGTGTGGTGTCTTTTAACTAATTATAAGTACTAATCTTGATTTGACTTGCAGGGAGATTATAAAATACTTGTTGTAATAAAGGCAAAAAAAATAAAACAAAAATAAAACACTGAGTTGTGAGTGTGATGTATTTTAACTAAGCACATTGAGTGACAATGAGTGACAATGTCGCATCAGTGTGTTCGCTATGAAAACACAAATAACTAACTCATTTAATTTCAGGTGCGTCGAAAATCAATAAGTTTTATCTTTTTTGGACTCCTCCGCCACTTTCTTCAAGGGTGAATGGACGCACATTTTTTGGGCACGCCCTCTCAAGATGACTTTTTCCCGACCACTGCGTTTTCACGACTACTGCGTTTTCACGACCACTGCGTTTTCCCGACCACTGCGTTTTCACGACCACTGCGTTTTCACGACTACTGCGTTTTCCCGACCACTGCGTTTTCACGACTACTGCGTTTTCACGACCACTGCGTTTTCACGACTACTGCGTTTTGGATGCGTTCTTGAAGAAACGCATGGCACTACCTATTTGGAAGTCGTACGTGAGGTGCTGAAGGAAGGGCAGGAATTTGAGGTTAATGTGATTGAATTGTATGTAATTCAAAGCTGATGACAAATAAAGTTTAATAAACGAAAGGTATATCATCAGCTTGTTTGTTTGTTTGTTTTTCTTTTAATTTTTTTTTTTGTTAATTAAACCAGCACTAAATAATTTAGATAAGTTAGATGATGTTGTAACGGAGTTGCTTCTCAGGAAAAAATAAAATATGACCAACACAATGCCGCTTCACCATTGTATTTTTTCTTTAAACCGATAATAAATAATTTAAAAAGTTTCATTACAGAACATCAGACGTCGTCTTTTAAATCTTTTTTTGGCTCGAACATCGCCGCCTCGAAGACGTCTCTTTGGGCGCGCCCTCTGACGACCGACCACAGCAAATTGAATGCATGTGACGGGTGCTCTCTAGAGGCTCATTTTTTTCTCAGTTTTTTTTCTCTGGCTGCGTTCCTGAAGAAATGCATATCGACGCTGATTACGACTGGAAAATAACCCAAAGTTCTAAAGGCAAGACAGGTATCTGTTTATGTTCTAACTGTTAGATTATCTCTTTGGGTTTCAGATTTAGTGCATCAAGTTAGCGTTCGACAGCAGCGTCTACGAGGCAAGGAAGAATGAATCGGATCGTGAGTACGTTAAATCTGATTGTGCTCATACATGCACTTATCCTCGGATGATACTAAACTTTATTCGTTCACGCCCTAGTGGGATTCAAACCTACGACATTTGTTTATTTACTGGTGCTCCTAATGTACCAAAGAATGCAGTTTTCAAGACTTAGGATCCAAAACGATGCTTACTGAATTCGAATCTATTTGATGATAGCTGATAGTAGTCTAGCAATTCCAAGGCATTTTAAAGGAAATAGAGTTTGCGATTGGTTTCCAAGTGCGCAACAAAGCCTGTGTTTTGATGTTATTGATTCTGTTTTTAAGAAATATTTTATTTAGGTCGAAGACGTCCCGCCGTGATGTGGCCCATCAGCAGTAAGATGCAACCTGCAAGTACCAGAACATAGGAAAACCTTCGTCTTCAAGAGGATAAACAAACTTACCCGGAAAGGGTCGTTTAAGAAAAGAGTTTTAAATTGAATCATGCTTCTACTGCATCAAAACTCGTAAACATTTTCCAAATACTATTTTCCAGTGGGATTCCAACCCATGAACATTGCTTCAAAAGCAAATCGATATGAAATGTTAATGAGATTCAAACGCCTGAGTGTCAGAGAGAAGCTGCTTACTTTAAAGTTCATTTTCAACTGCTATGTCAAAACCATTGCTTTGATAATCTGTTTTGAGAAGCTTTTTGTTCAGGTCTGAAAAATTCCAGAAGTTGTTTCCAAACCCGCAGTCGTAGCCGGCCCATTGACATTGGAATTTCAACATGTGACCTTAGCTACCAGTAATCTCGTACCCAGATCTCACTCTGTTTTACCTTGGCCGTGGGAGATCTGGGTACCAGATTAAGCTACCAGATCCGAGGTAAGTACTGGAAAGGTAAAATATGTTTAAGCAAGTATTCTGAAAAGAAATGAAAAAGAGCCTTTTTTGATTATCATTTCAATCCATGACTTTCACTTTCACTTTCACTCTAATAACCATAGTCTGTGGCGGAACCAGGGGAGGGGCCCAGGGGGGTCCTGCCCCCCCCCCCCCCCCCCCCAACGCCTTATTTGTAGATCAAACTGAGGCCCGAAGGGCCGAAAAAAAAATTGGGGAGACCGGGCCTCTCCCTTATCTCAGGGTCTGGATGACCGCCCCCGCCCTTTCTTTATTCGAAGCTCTACAAAGATAATTAAAAGTCACTCTTTGAATGGAATGTCCAAGAGGTCATATCCGAAATAGCAGTTTGGCTAACGCGTAGATAGGCCAAAAGTGAGATTGAAACTCGGATCCAAGGATATTAAAAGGGATTAGTGACAGAATTATTTTCTTAAAAAACATGAGAAAACTTGCTTGCATTCTTAATCCAAGTTCTTGAGAAACCTTGCATTTAGGTCAGAAATTGCTGATAGAAGTCAGCGAGCAGAAAAGCAAGCCGGAAGTCTCCTCTCTTTATCTATTACATAGAAAGCGATTTGAACGAACCACCTGGCAGGTTAAAGGTATGTACAGAAGAAAAATACCAACACGTTCAAACCAACCTTGCCAAAATACCAGTAAAGAAAACTGATAATAACAGAACTCACAGCCAGGTGATCTGTGACCTCATTGCGGGGGCCTGGGGAAAGAAATTTTAATGCCGTATCCCATAAACCAACGCGCGCACCAATTCAATTCAATTCAATCTGTTCCCGTCAGCTTTGGTTTATGGGATACGGCATTAAAATTTCTTTCCCCAGGCCCCCGCAGTGACGTCACAGATCACCAGGAGAGAAGTGACAGAACTTACAGAGTACTACTTAAATAGACAGCAGGAGGAGGTTATGCTCGCTACATGTAGCTGTTAATTCAATTGCCTGGAGACAAATCGTAACTTTCATTTGAGGATCCCTATATTAAAACACATCTTCTCCTTCAATGGAGTTCTTATGATCCATGAACTTTGCTGAACTGTGACGTTACTTCAAACAAATACAAGGTGTTTGTGGGATTCAAACCTAGGCCTACTTAGCTAAGATGAGCGAAATATGTAATAGGCTCTCAGTTGCTGAGGAACAAACATCCTTTTGATGAGCCAAATATCTTGTTCTTGAGATCTATTTTATACAGATCCAGAAGATTTCAGATGTCGCACCTCGTCGGGCCTGCAGTAAGTGACTCGAAAATTATGTGATGAAGCCTGCTTAACTCGACAGAGGCAAGTACAATCTTTCTCCAGTTTACTCATTACTGACTACTCATGATTGTGCGTGTGACGAGGCAAAGTCAAGAGTAGAGGACAAGATAAATGATTGACACCTATTGCATTTATTATGATGATTATTTTGCTGATGACAATGGCGATAATGAGGACGACGACGATAATGGTAATGATGACGTCAAACAACGACGATGACGTTGATTCGGCCATGTCTTTTCCCAATAGCTGAAAACGTCCATTGAAACTTTAGTTATTTAGGCGACATCCAAATCCAGCTATTTTATCTAAATCCATAGATCTGTAATTGACACAACAGTAAAGATAAAAATGACTTGAGTTCTCTCGACACTTTAGATGCTCTAGGTGTTCTTCTCGGAGGATTTTAAGGCCAGTAGGGATAACTTTCCATATGAATGGACTGAATCGAAAAAGGTCAAAAGAGGAAATAAATGTATAGGAAAATGGAGCAGAAATAAATTTAAAATGAAAAATAAATTAAAAAAAGAGAAAAACAAATAGATAAACAGTGAGAAAATAAAAAAGACTAAAATATCCTATAATAATGAAACTAAATATAAATTCAAATGAGTAGGGATATTGATAATGATCACGATAATGATAAAAATAATAGAAAAGGATTTAACAAGCAGCTGCAGCAAAAAAACTAGACTGATTTTTGGAAACGTAACTAAGTAGTCACGTTTCAAAAATCCAGCTAGAAGTATTAACGCTTTCCCTTTCCTGTTACAATCATTATATACGATCATTATTAATATTATTTAATTTGAAACTTATTTTATTAACTCTATTTATGAACCATTACTTTAAA
The DNA here is from genome assembly GCA_038088405.1 of Porites divaricata. Taxonomy (NCBI): domain Eukaryota; kingdom Metazoa; phylum Cnidaria; class Anthozoa; order Scleractinia; family Poritidae; genus Porites; species Porites divaricata. The sequence goes on along the minus strand of JBBMOI010000009.1, from coordinate 23,286,017 downwards.
GTAAGTTCATTATTGTTACATTCTTTAAATTTTATTTACTTTTTTGACCTTTTTTTTTTCTTTGTTCTTTTGGGTATTAACCTGTATTATTTTTAAGTTTTAAACAACTGTATCAAATTTCCAACTGTACTGCTTTCACACTATATAAGCACGATCTGACTATCGGAAATATCCGGAAACACAAAATAGCTTTCATCTTTGCTGTTCTGTTGTTATAGCTTATTAAGCGCAAGTAACCAATGAAGGGGTGGGTGGGGCTACTAAGCCTTGATAATAAGTTCAGTTAAACGTGTGGTCTTAACTTTTGTCTTGAGAGATTCGGAGGCAGTGAACGTCGACAAGCTAAGCAGCCTGATGTGGTGTCGCGATGTGAAGAGGGGCTTGACGACTGATGCCTGTTACATTGATGATGACGATGATGATGATGCTGATGCGCTGAGAAAGACTGACGATTATTAAAAATTAGGTACGTAGATACTCTTGCTAAAGGTTTTAATGTCTGCTTTTCTTTTTCTGTGTTATCATTTAAGCTTTGTACGTCAGTAAGCGCTGTGTTAATTAGATCACGTAACTTCTGTGTGTTACTTATTTTTAGTTGCAATCTGCAAGGCTTTCTAATAGTTTAAGATTTTTGTTTTTACTAGATAGTTGTGTTATTCAAGTGTCTTGCCCCACCACCACTAGCATTCCAGCTATTTGCGGGGCAAACTATCCAACTTTTGAATTTTTGTACAAAGAATAAAGTTGTTGTTGTTGTTGCACAGGATGATGAAGATGAAGATGATGACAAAGACTGCTGAAGATGTTGACGATGACGCTGACGATGGTGATATCGATGGTGACAATGGCGATGATGACGATGATCATAATGATATTACAAGGCGGATGCTAAAGATTATGTTGAAGACGATGACGATGATGCTGACGATGGTGATGATGACGATGGTTATGATGATGATGATGATGATAATGATGATGCCGACAATGAAGGATGCCGCTGACGATTATGTCGATGACGCTAACGATGATGCTGACGATGATGCTGACGATGATGCTGACGATGATGGTGACGATGATGATGACGATGATGCTGACGATGATGCTGACGATGATGCTGACGATGATGCTGACGATGATGATGACGATGATGATGACGATGATGATGATGATGATGGTGATGCCGACAATGAAGGATCCCTGACGATTATGTCGATGATGCTGACGATGATGATGACGATGACGATAATGGTGACGATGACTGATGACGATGATGATGACGATGATGATGACGATGGTTATCATGATGATGATGATGATAATGATGATGCCGACAATGAAGGATGCCGCTGACGATTATGTCGATGACGCTGACGATGACGATGATGCTGATGACGACGACGACGATGATGATGATGATGATAATGCTTATGTTCTTGTACTCAGATGAAGAAACCCCACAGCGACCATTCCCAGACCAAAAGAGTCGAAAGAGAAGGCTGAGAACGAGTCAGATTCATGAAAGTAAAGGTAAAGACCAGAAAACTGAAACTAGAAGTGTCAGGGAAAACAGGATTTAAAAACGAGAAGATTTGACTTGCCTCGGTCGTAAGCTTTCCGTGCTTCACTTATTAAAGCTGTAAAGTGCAAAGGAAGAGCAGAAAACGTATTCTGGATTAAGATACCATGGGTTTCAAACTCCATAAAATGGATTAGTTTTGCTTTATCCAATAGGCCATTTCCGAGTTCCCCCGAGCCTCTGTATCAAAACGAGGTTAAGTGCTCGCGGCCTTTGATATGAAAATAATTTTTCATTCTCATGCAAATGAAACTCATTTTCACAAGAAAGATTGTGCACTTGGCCTCATTTTGAAAGTGAGGGTTTTTGGAACTCGGAAGTGGCCTATTGCATAGAAAACAAAATGGAAGTGACAATAGACATTGAAGTCACCCGCTCCTATGATAAATTTAAGGCTATAAAAAATACGCCATGAAAATACTCTGCAGCTATAGTAAAATAAACTTGGGAGATTCTTAATATTTTAAAATTAAAAAAGGGTGATTCCAAACTGTTTTGTCCCAACAGCACCCATGAGGAAAAGAGTGCAATTCAACGTGAGTCCATATCAGTCATATCGGAGGAAGATTGTGGATGTACTTGCTCTTCTGTATCACCCAACCGCGAAGAGAAACCAAGGAAGATGAACTTTAAATTACGATAGACTCTATAATATTTAAGTAAGGCCTATGTTTAAACACACTGCTTTTCGCAAAGCTCTCCCTAGCTTTCGCCAGAAAACGCTGATCGTTGAAGAAATGGATTCAGCCAATTCTACAAGTTTTAAATTCGACAATTTGTTCTTCTACTCAGTTTTTATTGCTTATCAGTTTTCTATGTAAACCGGCAAATGGCTCTAAACATCAGCGAGTTTGAACTTGGGCCTACGTTATGAGGAAGAAGTAGTAACATCATTCTTGGTCGATGAATCACAACGGTTTAACGCGCGATCTGTACGTACGAACTGCATGAACTCATTCAAAACAAGCCATTTATGAAAGTAAAGAAATTGTGGCTGTTACCTCAGAGTTTGTTGAGCAAACCCTATGGTGTCACCATGGAAATATGATTTTTTCAGCACTACTTTATTTTCTCGGAGCAACAATCACTGTTTAGGATTTTACGAACTAGAAAGCAAGGTAGTAAAAGTAAATATTCATGAATTTGGTTTGGTATTCTTAAAAGGCTGTTAGAGCAAAAGAAATAATAAAAATCCGTAGTTTATTTGTTCTAATCAGTATTGGTTTCGTGCTAGATGAACATGGAATAAGGTTAATATGTAGCAAATATGAGAACCATGATGTAAAATGAGAAAGCTATCATTGGCAAGATATTTTTGATTTGGCAAGATATTTTTGATTTTTTTTCGGCTACGAACTAGCATAACAGCGTAACTTGGAACTTCTGAATTCTTCTTAATTAACGCCACTGACTTCGCTGATTTCATAGCTTAACATGTAACATAACCAGCAATAACCTTATAATGCATGAAGATTTTAGAGGTTCCAAGGAAATATTTTCCCTGCTCTGAATTTGTATGAACAAAGACAAATTTAAAACTTTATTGTGGCAACTTGCCGAGTGAAGGCACGGAATTATAGCTTTCAAACCTTTACATTGGTTCATTAAACATAATTCAGTTCTGCAGCTGAAAAACAGAGATTTAAGTTAATAAGCTCGTAAAGCGCTTTGATATCATTGCTTGCGCACTTTGAACGGCGACAGTCGTGCGATGTTTAAGTTGCGCTATTCTGGGGTCAGCCTTGCCGACTCAGACAACTCGGCGAGCAACGGGTTTTTCTTTGCCTTCAGCCTAGCTAAGCCAAGAGGTTATTTCTATTTACTTGAAGTTTAATTTTTTTCTCATGTTTATATAAGCTTGCAGGCCTCAAAAACCCCAAAGCATAGCACTGGTTGGAGGTACACGGTCCCCTTTTCTCCAAAAAAAAATTTTTTTTCAGGGTTTACTTGTCCGGTTGTGGTGTGCTCATATTTTTATTTTTTTGTGATACATGTATTCTTAACGAATTTCTTACCAATAAAGTGTACTGTGCTTGGACTTCAAAATCGCGTGTTTGTTTCTTTGGTTGTTCATATGAAGCGGACGCAAAATATTTTGTCAACTAGAACATGATCGCGCTCCTGGACTATCGTAGGGTACCTTGATTTAATAAACTCCTGCTTTTTGTTGTACGAAGTTTGATATGTAATGTTTCAGCGACTTATTTGCTGCGCAGAATACTGTTAGGTCTCATCATAAGCGAATGTTGTATCTCAGTTTGTCCTTGATTTAAATCTGTTTACAGTACAAATAAACAATCTGTTTATTTCTTCTTCGTATTATTCAAGAAAAACACAAAATAAGCTGTTGCAATCCCCTCAAAATTTAAAGCCTTTTCAATTGAGGACAAGGAGATTTTCTCTTTGTTTGAGTACGAGAAAATTAAGAAAAACAAATTTTCCTATGAATTCATGATCAACTTTGGAAACGCATTACTAAATTTGAATAACCTGAACTTTCTCTCCAAAATAGCTATAAGTTCACGCGCACTATATTTAGCGAATTATAGTCTTCACACACAAGTTCATAATCATGTGAATATTTCCTGGCCAGGCTCAACCTCGTTCCCAGGGTTCTCTCCTACCCGTCCCTACGGAGCGACGGGTAGGAGAGAGAACCTGGGAACGAGGTTGGGCCAGGCTTTGTTCTAGCGGAACTATCGAAGCAAAGCGGAATTTGAGCACCGAATTCTAGTTTCAGAATTTTTAAAACAGAACAAGAGTCGATATGGGTCTGTAAATGACAGTAAGGACACCCTGATAAACACTTAGGAGCTACAGAGACTTTGCTTTTCTGTTTATTTGGCAAGTGATGCTATTAATTAAGCTGTAAAAGGGCGTTCTCACTTTCGAGTCCAGGGATAAGTCCTAAACTAAGTGAAACCATTCAAATAAGGGTATCAATCAAAAAACGAGTCTAATGACTCCGATGTTTCGTTGTTGAATATTGAAATCAGTTTGCCGACACCTTCTGCATACTTCAAAAGAATGTTACTCTGTTGGTCCAGAGCCACCTTAATTTCCGGAAATTCTCCTATATTCCCTCGTCAGCTAAATAGTACGTTGCGGCCAGTCTTTTTCCTCACAAGCGTAGCCTGCTGTGGACAGTTTTATTTCAGCCATTTTATGGGTTTAAAACTAAGGGCGCTTTCCATTTATCAGAACTTACCGGCCAGACCAAAATGAGAATTTCACATTTAATCACAACTGTCCAGTCTGATCAGTCCGATCTCAAATAGCACGCATAAGGGAAATGGTGTTTTAACAAGAACTCTTGGAAAAAGGCATTTTTCATTGTCAAAATGACTAGTCTCTTGCATCGTTTGGTCTGTCTCCTCGTTGGATCGCACCTCCCCGTAAAAAATCCTGGCCACGGGCCTGAATACATCTCAGATGCAAGTTCGTTATGATGGATACCCTATCCGGACCTTTAGTTTCTACTAAATTGAATATATATTTGAATTGCAATGCTCTCTTTTCAACAATTGGTAAGCAAAGTTTCTGTTCAATTTCCGCCATTCAAGAATTCTGACATTTTCTAACAATAACCACGTAAAGGCAATATTTAAAAGGGCAATGCCAGTACTAAGGGATTTATCCTTACTTCAAATGGGGCTCTGCAATTCCGCCGGCCCCTGGGCCAGGTTGCATAAAATCTCCTTAAGATAAGAGGGCTATTAACTTTTGTTCTGGAACGATAACCTATTGTTTTGAAATAATAGTTACGAGTTCCCTTAATCTTGAGATGTTTTTTGCAACCCGACCTAGACCCCTCACTCTCTAACCCGTCCGAGATGGTCCTGCACAGAGGGGTATTTTCGACCAAATCTTGATACCAGGCTCTCTCTCTTTTGCCAAGTTGATGGTGATGTCTTAGCCCCTGCAAAATCTGCGGGGATGCCAATGCGTGGCCCAATGGGGATTGTTCCATGTAATCTCAATTCAAATCAGGAGCCAAATGTAGTAGGAGTGCGTTCTTCTTCGTTGAACACAATAACTGTTTGAGATAAAGGACTTCACACTGCTGATCAGAAGCCCAGAAAAGGGTATGATACTTGTTTATTATACACTTCTCCATTCAAACATCTCTGAAACTGTTACATACCAGCACAAGATTATACTGACATGAGATCGACGCCACTGGAGGTTTAACTTGTAATTTGACATTGTTGTTACAATGAAAATAGTCGAGGCTGGGTCAAGGACAGTTACTATGCTTTCCAATAACACACGAACTCTGAAGTTCAAAAGCTAACTAACGTTTTTGTTTTTTACTGCCATCAGCCATCTTAACAGACCTCTCAGGAAACAGAAGTTTCTTTTCTGCGAGTTCAAAAGTTCATGGTTGGTGGTTTGTGATTGGTGGATTTAGATCCATTTTGAATTAGTTTCTGTGTTTCAAGGTTCATTGCTTGTGATCATAATTATGATTGATGGTGGCGAAAAATGCAACTTTTTTATTGTAAGCTGGCCGTTGAATTTCAGAGTTCACATGTCAATGAGAAGCGCAGTAAGGATGCAGTTACATTATCTTACAAGCATACAAACTGGGCCTCAAATTTCTCTTCTGTTTGAAAATAATTGTTCAGACCAGACTGACCATTCTTTCCTTTTGTGTCACGTTATGGATAAAAATTAAGTGACACTAGAAAAAAATGGTTACACTGGTTTGAAATTTTTCACACATAAGGAAAAAACGTTGTTCCACAACACATAGAAAGCATATGAATATCTCTAGCCACAGGGCTTCTTATAGTGCTCATTCCTCTATAAGTCAATTCTCTGTAAAGGATGCTGTAGATCGTGAGTCACCCTTCACGTAGCCTCTATTACCGCTTTGTAGATTTTCCAGCTTGAGCAGCTTCTTTTGCTGAGAGAGAAAAAAGGAAAGATAAGTGCTTAAAATAAATAATTGTGGAGCTCTCGCGCGCGAAGCACCCACAGCGGAGCACCATGGGTAAGAAAATATGGTAATCTTGCTTCCAAGAAATTTTGGTTCTGAGAAAATCGTCCATACGGAGTGCGTCCGTGCGTACGTCCACCCCTTCATGTTAGCAGATGCGAAATAGCACACTTTATTTATTTATTTATTACCAATTCACTCCACTAACACTAATATGGAGAAGGAGACAACCAAAAGCGCAAATGCGCCATACTAGGGATGCCCCCGACTATCTAAATATAAGAAAAATATGTACAAATAGAAATGTAAAAGTTCTAGTTATCCTTAATAAAGCTTAAGACATTTTTTTTAAAAGTTGCAATACTGTCTGATTCTCTAATATGATTGGGTAAACCATTCCATTCATTTACAATCCGGTTAAAAAAACTATATTTAAAACCATCAGTTCTACTAAAATTTGGAACAAGATCCTGTGTGTCATTTTTCCTCAACTTATAACCTGTATTTCTGTCTTTACAAAATATGAGCTTATTTGAAATATCAATATCATAATGTCCATTAATTACATTAAAGAAAAATGTAACATCTCTAGTGAACCTCCTACTGGATAATGACAACAATCTTAGCTTAGATAGTCTAGTATCATAATCATCATCAGACCCAATGATCCATCTGGTAGCTCTTCGCTGAACAGCCTCCAATTTATCAATGTTACGTTTAGTATAAGGGTTCCAAGTTTCGCATGAATATTCTAATAAAGGTCTCACAAGACTACAATAAAGTGTGTTCATGGTATCAATATCCTTTAAGTCCCTACAAGTCCTCTTAACCAACCCTAAAACCCTATTAGCCTTGGCAGTTATTTTATCTACGTGTTGGTTCCATGAAAGATTACTAGCAGTAAATAATCCTAAATCTTTATACACATTAACACTTTCCAAAGGTTGACCTTCAATATTGTACACCCCAACCAAGGGTGACTTTTTCCTGGTTATTCGCATGATCTTACATTTCTTGGTATTAATTCTCATCTTATTCATCTTGCACCAATCTCAAATTTTATCTATGTCACTTTGAAAAGTAGACAGATCTTCTTGAGAACTAATAACTTTAATGATATCTGTGTTAAACTTGGACATCCATGTTGTGATCAATTGACAGCTGTCAAAAAAGGGTATCCACTGACCAGTGTCACATGATTGCATCGTGGGCTCAGGTATACAACTCCTGGATGTGATGTGTTTGTTCGTTTTTAATTGATCGCGGGTGCAGGTCAATTTTTTTAAGTTAGAATTCAGTTTGCTCTCTGCTTACGGCCAAAGGATAATTAATTGAGGAAGACATTTCCTAAAGCATCCTTTGCGAGCTTCGCTTTCAGCCTTGGCAAAATCTATATATTATCGCATAATCACAACTACCAATATACTCATTAAATGAACTACAATCGAATACTTGAGGATTTTGAATAATGAGCTTCTTTTGGTTGAAAATGCTTCATGCCCGAGTCAGTTACTGGTATGTTGTCAAACAAAGCAGACAATTGTGTAGTTTCCGATTTCAAATGCTAGGAATTTTAAGTAAACTTTCAGAATTTAGAGACAACAAAATTGTACCTTTTTTCTCTTCTTCTCTTTTCCGTGATGCCTCTTCTCTCTGTTTTCTAATGATAGCTAGTCGTGCTAAGTCACTCCGAGCTTGATCTGTTTTACCCTCTGCTTGAAGTTTCCTCTCTCGCATTATATTTTGTTGCCGGGCAATTTCCTCCCTAAAATCCATTTCAAAACAATTTGTGAAAGTAGTAGTTCAAGTTACAAGGTAACACTTACAACAGTGCTCCTGAAAGGGTTTTGCAGAGCGGGAAATGAATGACATGAAACTCTCCAACCAAAAAGCAAAATATCTGGAAAGCACAAGACACCAGATCTCCTAGTGGGTCAAAAGGTAGGCAGTGGTTTTCAAGGTTTTTGTTTATTTGTTTCATGGACTTAAAAGCACACCTCCATTTTCGATGTCATAAAAAGATCATTTACAAACTTTGGGAGCAAAATGTTGTACTAGCAATAGATCATTTACTCATGACATCACAGCAGCCATGTCAGTATACCAAAAAATCTCTGTGAGGATTGAATTACCCTGCGAGCAAAGGTTTCTTTTTGGCATGGACTTTAGCATTTGCAAAGTTGTTTGCGTGGCATGTCGTGGTGTCTATGCACCTGACAAGCAATGCGAACAAAATCACAAATGCTGAAAGCCATGCCAGAAAGAAATCTCTGCTTTCCAGGTACTGTTCCAAGAAATTTACACAGCTGGTCACCACGTGATTGAAAACAACCTAATCAGGGATGTTGCTAAGAGCCAGCTGCCAGCTAATTTCTCCGGCTGAAAAAGAGTTTATCACCAGCTCAAATTGAAAGGAAAACAAAGACATGTGGGAATTTTAGAAATGGAGATGAGTGAAACAGCTGGTTTGACGAACCAAAAAGCCTACTTATCATTTTCTTAGCTACATCCCTGCCTAATACTGGAAAAACAGAACTTGCAGTAATGATTAAAAACTCAAGAAAGCCTGCTTCCATTCTGATCATCTTGAACATGAGGAGATATTGACACAGTCTGTTACTAGGGTGCAATAAATGTACCCCAATGTTTAAGCCACTGTATCAATATAATGAAAGATTCTATTAATTACAGTAATACTCTAGTCTTCTCACATCAGGAAAAAACTGCAGGCCTCGTTTCACAGCTTTTTCCCTGATGTGACTCTTGTAGAATGCACAGAAACCACAGGCTTCATACAAATTTGTGGATGCAAAATTCAATGACTTTTTCTATACTCAAGCTTGTAAGGTACGTGAACCATAGAAACCTTGACAAATGCAAGAACCAATCTTTTGCCATGATGAAAAAAGAAACCTCCAAACTTTACGAAGCCAATCAGAACACATGATTCACTTCATCTTGCCTGCTTGCAGATTCAGCCAGGCTGAGTGAAACAAAATGAAAACTGGGGCTGCAAAAAACATCCCAGGACAGAAAAGGCAGGCAGTTGACATGTCCCTCACTTGGGCATGAGTAATAGCGAAAAAATTCAGGCTTGACCTGGAATTGAGCCCTGACCCTTGTGATGACCGGATGCAATGCTCTATCCATTAAGCTACATGTAATCAAGTCAACTGGATAGCAGGCCATTATGAGTTTGTACCATTACAGAAATGCACCCATTGAAAAATGTCGCCCGTGAAAAGTGGGGAACCCATTAGGCTTTGCGAGCAAAAACAAGGTTTCAAAGACTACCGCCATTTTCGGTCTCTTATGAACTTTATAGCGGTTAACAAATTATTCTCACACTTTCAAGAGACAATGCAGAAAAAATAGAACTAGGTTGCCATTGTTTTAAGTGTTGGAATGTCTTTGTCATTGCTACAGAGAAGAAAAGTTTTATGCAAAGAGAAGCATATTTCTTCCTCGTCCACTAACATAAAACCCTCGCGAATTCGGTAGTCTTGTGCGAATTGACTCCATGGTAAAACGGTTAAAGCTAACCAGAAACCAAAGTATTCTTTACTTAAAAACTCTTCTTCACGAAAACCAGTCAATAAGATTGAATAAAAATGTTTGCAGTGTTTATAAATATTATCAGAAGCAGTATTGTAATTGTTTTCAAGAGATGGATTAGATCGCTGTTTAGGTTTCGCCATTAAATAATTATGTAGTTATAACGTTCTTAAGAAACTATTGCTCTTCATTTTGCCTTATACTTTGCTAAAATCAATATCTTGAATGAAGAACGCAAGTGAGAGTGCTTTTTCGTGGAATTTGCCCGTAAATTTTGAGGTTTATAATATTATCTTAAACCCATGACAAAATGTAAACAAACTATTAATGCATCGGTTGCGCTCATATTTCATCGATCGATTCGAACACCAGGAAGTTTGTAAAAGGTAAAAATTTGTTTTAAGTCAGTGCATTGAATTATTTATGGCAAAATCAACAACAATAATCGAGGATTTTTTAATTTTAAAGCGTTTAAAAGCAAAAGGTCACATGCTAATTCAGAGTAAATTTAGACAGGTTTTAAATAGACTGAGCTATTGTTAGTTGCGTGAAGTTCTACTCTTCATCGAAGAATAGGCAAATGTTGCGGATGTCTGAGTAGGAACAATAACCAGGAAAGGGATATACCTAGGGGATTTCTTGATTGACATTCAATTTACGGCATTTTTCACTTATTTGCATTTTCACAATCGACGTTTTTGAATGGGCGCGTTTCTGTAATGCTATACCCTATACTGATGGTATGTTATCATTTCCATGATCGTGTACATCACAAACTCTTACTCACTTTCATATCTTTATACGCAGTTCAAAATATGATTCATTTCATATATTTCAATTCAGTAATAAGTTTACCGTAGAATTCCGATGATAACGGGCACCCCCGAAAATAACATTGCTATTAAAACCCGAAAGTAATGCCCCCCCTAAAGTAACGGCCCACCCGAAAGTAATGGCCCCCCTTCCTTGCTTGAATGAAGTTTTCTTGAGAAGTAGTAGCCTTCCAGATTTATAAGTGTCATTGAAAGAGAAACTGTCTGCCCTCAAGCGTAATTTGGATGGAACAGCGTGAGTGCAGGATTACTGTAATAAAAGTACAGAATCATTTGTGATTTTATTTTTTATAAGCTGAACACACATAATGGGTATAAAAACAGATAAAAGCTGTATGTGTCATCACAGTTGTCAAATAATATGAACAATATTTTTGAACCTTTTTTGTTACAGTTTACTTTGTTTACATGGATAATGAATACCATAACCAGCATGCAACCTGAATGACCTTTTTTATGTCTGTTATGAGTCCTCTTTGTGTAAAACCACGGCTGAATTACAAACGTTTTCTAACCATCCGAAAGTAACGGCTACCCAAAAGTAACAGCCCCTTTGGCCTGCTAAATCCAAAAATAACGGGGCCCATTATTATCAGAATTCTATGGTATTTTACTACAGTAAGACTACAAACCTTTCTCTTCGAGATAGCTGTGGCTTATCATCATTGACATCTACATTGGTTGCCTTTTTCACTTTTTGAGTTACTCGGTTTGGATTTTCTATTTCTATGAGACCACTGACTCCTTTAGGTTTTCCCTACAGTAAAAATAAAGAGTTCCTCAATGATGATGATGATGATCACTGTATGAAACAGACACAGGACTATAGCATACCGTCTCTTCCTCACTTTCTGAATCCTCATCACTATCAGATTCAAGTTTCCTGGAGGTAGCCCCATCTTCACCATCAGAACCTTCACCTTCCTTTTTCTCCTGGACAAAGGACATTAAACCTCAGTTCAGTCAAAACATAGGCTGGATTCATTTCCAACATACGCGTACAACTGTCGCAATTGCCCACTGGAATTTTAAAAACAATTAAAATTCCAAACAATTAAAATTCCAGTGGGCAATTGCGACAGTTGTACGCATATGTTGCAAATGAATAATTATTGTTAAATACTCCACCAGACAAATGTGACAACTATAAATGTATGCTGCAAATGAATCCACCCATAGTCAAACCATCACAATCTAAGTAGGAAGAAGGCGAAACAGTTAATTTTATCATAGCATTACATCAACTATCCACTAGATGTTCAAAAATCCCAATGGAAAGGAGAAGCACCTTGATATGCTGATAAATGATATATTAAAGTGCTTCGCAACAGCTAATTAATTATTTTAACAACAGCCTTGTGTTGTTCTAATAAGGCTATTGTACTTTTTATGTAGTACTGTACGTCTAACAATAACTAAAGAATGCCAGGCGTTAATGATTTTATTTACTTCTTTTGAAATTATGCGGGTATTGCATCACGCGTGTCACGTTCCAATTATATTACTACAATTACGAGGCATTAGAACTTCATTGTAATTGTTTTACTGATTTCCTTAAATACAAAATGGAGTGAAATAAAGTCATTTTACCCTCCAATCCTGCTGTCGTTTCTCCTTTTCCATTGCCATTCTTAATTCTTCAGCATCAGTAAAATGGCGCCTTCGGCCTTTGTGATGTCCCTTTCCTCTTCCTGTGTACACAACCACAGATATGACATTAAGCAAGCAAATTAATAACATAAAAAGGGAAGATATTTATACACTTACCTCCTCTTTTGGACATTTTCTACAAAGAAAAACAGGTAGACAAATTGGTATACTATGGGCAGAAAAATTTCTCTCGCTCCCTCCTCGTTCCCTCAATGGAAAAAAAAGTAACGAGCCCGCGATACTCTGGACATTGGTCGGCATACATGAGATAGGCATATATGCAGTACGTACCAAAAAGTTAGCAGCCTAGCCTCCACGTCTTGCACGCCATGTTTGACAGAACGCCATGTGGAAATTTTGATTAGAACTTGTGTGAAAATTAAGGGAGATAATATTTGATGAGGTGATTACCAGAAAGAATTAAGCTTATCTCTACTACTTTGTATCAACATGGAGGAAATCGTGGCCAGCGTGGCGGATTTAAAGTTCGAGTTGGAGCTTCAGCTGTATAATCAAGTTGGAGTGCAACCTCTTCCATTCCAAGGAATGGACAGTACCATTCTTATGTGTTATCTGATTTAGAGTTCTGTGCACTTAAGACAGCGGGAGCAATTATTCTACCACCTAAAGATGATTGCATTGTCTACAAGACAACGGGACTGTTGGAGTATTTGCTTACCATTTAGTTTATCCCTTGTTATATTGCTAGCTAGCTACCATTGGTTGCATCTAAGCGTGGACACGAGACAAAAAAACACGTTTTAATAGGGTGCCATACATTACGTGTTTTGCCGTCAAACATTTGAAGTTTGGCAGCCGTTAAAGCAAACTGTCGCACCAAAGGTTAAGTTGTTTACATGTTTGTTATCAACACATTCTGCTTATCTTTTGTTTTTCTCCATTTTCAGTAATATTTATCCCTCAGAAACAGTACACTTGCTTTTAAGAATTATTCTTTGGAGTTTTACAACTCCATAAATTCTTCTTAATGTCTTGCAATGAATATTTTGTTGATCGAAAACAAATCAAGTCAACAAACAGCTACTTACTTTGCTTGTGAACATTCGTCTAATGCCACCCCAAACTTCAACAGTTTGGCAGCAAAACATGTCTTGTTTTCACCCAATTAGAATATGTTTTATCGTCACATGTACACGCTTAGATGCAGCCAATGGTATAAGCCCAGTCTTTTTAATACCTAAGCACTATACAAAACTTGGGAGCAGTTGCAGAATATCCAACCCACTAAATGTCTTACCTGCAAAACTGCTCCGCAGTCACACAGTCATGTTCTATTATGCCAAAATGCTTAAATCTTAGTGAGTAAAACAAATGCTTCTGCAATCCTGCCCTCTCACAGTCCATGTCAAGTAACTAGTGTGCTTATAGAACAAGGTCTTCTAGTGCTCCCTCAGTCCCACAGTGCTGCAGTTGATGTCAGAATTTATTATGCAAATTGGATGACTGCGAGAGCAGTCTTTTAAGTTAAATATTTAGTGGCCAGGTATTCTGCAATCTAGCCAAAACTTGTAGGTGTATGCATGTATGTATGCTGAAAAAGTTGTGCATTGATTTAAATGACAGGTTGTTTTGCCTTGTGTTTTGTTTTTTCCTATTGATGTTCTGTTCCATAGAATCTGGTGCAGCTGTATGTGAATTTTTTATGAGAAATGTGTGTCACCGTGGTGCACTGTGCCCATTTAGACACACCAAGGGTGAAAAGACAGTTGTATGTAAGCATTGGCTGAGAGGACTATGTAAGAAAGGAGACCAGTGTGAATTCCTTCATGAATATGACATGACAAAGATGCCTGAGTGTTACTTTTATTCCAAGTTTGGTGAGTGTGCATTGTTGTGCATTGTTGTCTGTTTTGCAAGTTATTGCTGAAATGAGACCTCTCTAGGATGATTTGAGTAGATGGAAAAGAACATCAACTGGGCAACAACTGAGTTGATTGAAAGGAACATCTTTCATGCAGCAAACCCATGTGGAGGTGTAGGTAGTGGCAGGATGGGGGGTGGGGAGCTACCCTCCTTTCATTTAAGGGATCTTGAAAAGTTCTTTTTAGTTTGTTTTGAGTGGCCATGGAAGAACAATCTTAGCCACAAATAAGGCACCTTCATTTAACTGGTACCCAAATTTTCTTTATGTTACATTATAATATAATATAAAAACAAACATAGTATGTTTGTTTTTATCAAACAAAGATGGTGAGAAACAAAACAAAATGAAATTTCTCTTACATTTTCTTTGAGCGGTTGACGTTTTCATTTAAACTAGAAGGCAATATATTTTTATTTGTGTGAATAGGATGTGGAAATTGCTTACAATCTTCTGTTTATCACTGTTCGTTGGCCTTTCCAGTTATTATTTTGAATTATTCTGTGGAAGAGTTTATTAATTTTTAACAATTTTTCTTTTGCTTTCCTATTTTCAGGAGAATGCAGCAACAAGGAATGCCAATATCTCCATATCGATCCAGAGTCTAAAATAAAAGACTGTCCTTGGTACGACAGAGGATTCTGCAAACATGGTGGGTTGATAGAACAAGTCATTTTAGACATTGATAGAATGAAGATTTAGCTGTTTGGACATACTATTGTACACCATTTATTAACCAAGAGTGAGGTCATATCAGAGGAAAATCTCAGACTGAGACCTTGATGTAATGATTTGGCAATAGTGAGGTCAATACATCAAGGTCGAGGTCTGAGATTTTCCTGTAATGACCAAACAGACTAGGTTAATATGTTATTTATTATATTGCTTGTTAGTGCTGCCCTTGAATCGAATATAATAATTAAACACCAATGGTAATTTTCAAAATCTGCGCAAGAGGTTATTTCAGGCTGTTTTCACTGAACCGAAGAGAACCTGGCGATGCAATTAAAACCACAAAACACAGTTTCTTTGACCACGGGGAATTTTGGGGCTTGTGATTAATTAGAATCAATAACTGGTTAGCAGATAAGCACAAAAAAGAACACTTCACCTCAGTGAGTTGTACACTTGAGCCCTCAATACAGCCATGTGACACTGGTCATCAAATACCTTTTTTGACAGTTGTTGTCAATCAAACATAACACAGAATGTCCACTATCATGTTGAACTCAGAATTCATGTGCCTTGGACACCTAGCTAGTAATGCCTAGTCATTACAAGAAAATCTTGCCCGCTTAGCAGCCAATCAGAGCTGGCGTACTATTGTTGCCATATAACAAAGAGAAATATTCTTGAACATCAACGAAAGTTAGGAAGCTGTGAATAACAGCAAACAACCCTGATGAACTCAAGGGATCTTGATGGGTTCCGAAAGCTCGGTGTGACTTTCAAGAAATAATAATTGGTGTTGAAGAATATTTCTCTTTAATTTTAGACATTGATTAGAAGTTTCAACATGACTTTGAGTGTTGGCATGGGAAGTTAAAGATGTAACTGGATATGTTGTTGATAAAAGTTA